>WPIO01000011.1:2282500-2657500 GCA_009760855.2 Cristatella mucedo
GGGCTGCAGCCGGCGACGGCGTCGGCGCGGATGGAGCGTTCTCTCGCTGCTGCTACGTAGCGCGTCGGCGGCAGCGTCCCGTGCCCGCGAATTGAGCCGCCCTGGTGCTGCGGCCGGCGCCCGCTCGCGCGCGAAACGCGGACGTTCAGCGAAGCCGCGGGTGCGAGCGCAGCCGCGGGTCGGCGGAGAGAGAGAGAGAGAGCGAGAACGATGAGGCCTCGGCGACGTCGCGCGCTAAAGGCTACGCGTGTATTTCGGCTGCCGAGTACTCGTCGCTCGGATCGATCAATGGATTGGACGAGTTGTTCGGGACTCGGCCAATGGAAAAGCATTTCGGCTGGCCCGGAGTTCGGCCGCCGCCGCCCAGCGTCGGCGCCGCCTTGCATTTAAGCAGTTCTAGAGATCGTTTGCTGCGCAGGACATACACGAGCGGATTCACTGAGCAGTCGCAGAGCGCGAGCCAGACTGGCAGCCAGCGGCCATATTGGGCGGTGGCCGCGGCGGCGGCGCCAAGCGACTCGGCGAGCATGAGGCAGTACAGCGACGCCCACGAGGCGACGAATGAGAACACGACGATCACTCCCATCTTCGCCGCTTTGCGGTCGTCTTTGTGCACGAGCCGCATCTGCCAGCTGGGCCTGCGCGGCGTCGCCTTTCTGCTCTGCCCCGCGGCGCCGCCGTCGGCGGCCGCGCTAGCGGCATCCGCTTGCGGCGGCTGCTGCTGCCGCTGCAGCGACTGCTGCCGTTCCGAACCGTAGCGGGGCGCGTCGCAGCGTCCGGCGCCTGTGGGCGGCCGCGGCGTCTGGACGCTGTTCCGCCTCGCCAGTGCCGTCGTGTTCTTCGTCGCCTGGTAAATGCTCAGGTACACGTAGGCGTGCACGGCGAGCGGCCCCAGGAAAGCCGCGCCGACGAGGCACGAAGCGTACGCCACGCTCTCGTACGACGCCACCGGCAGCGGCGAGTAGACGCAGGCGTAGTAGTCGCGGCCGCCGCCGCCGGCGTCGGCCGCGTGCGTCGGCGTCGTCGTCGGGGCAGCAGCTTCCGCCGCGGCGGCAGCGGCGGAAGCTTCCGCAACCGCCGCCGGGGCGCGGCTGAGCAGCGGCGCTGCGCCGATGCAGACGGCGGCCGTCCACGAGGCGGCAATGATGCCGTTGCACGTGCCCCTGCTGAACCACGAGGCGTAGCGCAGCGACTGCCTGACGGCCACGTAGCGGTCGACGGACACTGCGCATGCGTTGAGCGACGAGGCGACGAACAGCGTCGTCGTCAGGGCGCCCTCTACTTGACACCAGCCACCGTCGAAGTCGCCGATCGTCGGCCTCCGGGCAGCGTCCATTAGAATGATGGGCACGACCAGGAGGCACGTGAGCAGGTTGCCTATGCACAGGTTCACGACGAACGCCGACGCGGTGCTCTTGAGCTCGCGGCGCCGCCGATAGCAAGCGGTCAGCGCGAGCCCGCCGCAGACGGTTCCCATTACAAATATGGCTCCGAAGAGGAGCGCTCGCACGATCCGAGCCGCGGCGCCGCCGTCGCCGACGTACTCGCCGGCTGCGGCGGCCGCTGACGTCGGCGATGCGGCCGCCGCAGCTCCTGTCAGCATGCCGACTGCGGCCGCTGCTGCTGCCGCCGCCTCCGGAGGCAGAGCGTTGAGCGGCGCCGGCTCCATGTTCACGACGCCGTCGGGCGCTCGCCCGCCATTGGCGCGCCGATGTCAAAAGCAGCCGCTCCTCGCGCGCGCGACCGGCGCAGCTTTGGGCGGCCGCTTTGGACGACGACGATCGCCGGCTGCCGGCGGCCGGTCGGGCGAGTTGAGTTCAGCGGCGGCAGCGCCCGCTGTCAGCGGCGGCGGCCTCGGCGGCGACGACTTACCGGCTGCAGCAGCGCTCCGCCGCAGCGGCTGCCTATCGGCAGAGCCTGCTCTGCCGCCGCTGCCGCCGCTCCGAGTACGCTGACTGCGCCGCGGCGGCAAATTCTGGCCTGGTCGCGACCGTCGCCCACTTTGCTCGCTCGTCGGTGCCCGCCCTATCGCTGCTGAGCGTCGGCGACGAAGACGACGAGGAAACCCGCCGTCGCCGCTGCGATGGTCGCTTCTCGCGGACGCTGCCGCCGGTCGTTGCGTGCAGTACGTAGCTAGCGCGACGGGAGCGCGGGTGGTCCGGTCCGGTCTTCGATTGACCCTATAATCCGACGCTGAGGGCGAGAAACTCTGCCGGGTGCGACCGCGCTGCCAACTATTTATGTACCAGTCGATTTCTATAAATAGCCGAGGGCCGCGAACCGGCCGCGACTGCCGCCGGGGTTGCTGCGTAGACTAAGCTGGCAGGCCGCCGCACTAATTGTGGTGCGGTCGGCTGAGCGGCTAGCGGCAGTACCGCCTAAATCGGACGTGGGGGGCGGGTTGGAGCAGGGGGGGGGGGCGGGTTGGAGCAGGGGGGGCGGGTTGGAGCAGGGGGGGGGGGGGGGCGGGCGGATGGCGAGGCGCTTGCTGTTCACGCTTCACGCACGACCGGCCGGTCTGGCGGGAAAGGAAGGGACCGCGTTTGGACCGGCGGCGCCTCCGCGAGATCGCGCGAGAGAGCGCTCCGTCAGGAGTTGTCCCGCTGCGCAGGCCAGCGGCGGGTTTCGCCGCGAGTCGCTCGGAGCGGGAACGGTAGGACGCGAGCGGGAGCTGGAGGAAGGGACCGGCGTCCCCCGCGCAGCCCCGCTGCTGCCCCCGTTGCCCTGTTGCCGGCTGTTGCAGCCGCGCGCGCAGCCGATGCCGGCGGCGGTTGCGGTCTGAGGCGGCCAGCTGAAGGGTCGGAACTAGCGACGCATTCACTCGGAAACGCTTCGGGGCGGCGCACGCTCGCGCACCCGAGCGAGCGTGCGAGGACCGAGGTAGCGGTGCGGGCGCGGGAGCTCGCAGCAGCTGCGCCGCGGCGTGCGACGCCACCAGGTGCGCGTCCTTCGAGCGCCGTCGCGAAGGTCATCCCGCCGGCCGCGCGGCCGAGATCCGTCCGCTGGCAGACGCGCGGCGGCGGCGGCGGCGTCGGCGACGGCGAGCTACGCGCGCTACGCCCCGGAGGCGCGCTGCTGAAGCAGCTTGCGGCGTCGGCGTGTCGGCGTGTCTAAACGGTCCACCTACGCCGTCGTCTAGCTGGCTAACCCGGCGAAGCTCGCATTATGTCGTTGGTAGCGCTTAAAAGCGCGCGCGCGCGCGCACGCGGCGGAGGCAGCTCGTCGTTCTGACAGCCAGCGCGCGCGCGCGCTCATCCCGATCTGCAATCCGCACCCAGCGGCCTCCGCTGCCGCACCCCTTACGCCGTCGAGAAACGGCCGGCCGGCCAGTTGGCCGGGATGCTCGTTTGCAGTGGACCGTCTGAGCTCGTGCCAAGTCGGACGAACGCCGGCGCCCCGGACACACGGCCAGCCGCCCGCCCTGTCCGTTAGCGCCCAGCGCGCAAGACGCGCTGCCCGGCGCGCTACGCGCGCGGCTGAAGAAAGCGAAAAAGTTCCCCCGAGCGTATTTCTCCTTTCCACCCTTCTGTCCCTCCTCGCCCTTTCGGTCTCTCTTGCCATCAGCGGCGCAGCAGCGGCGGCGGCGTCGGCGGCGGCGGCGGCGGCGAAGTGATGTAATGTATCTCCGTCGCTGTAACTCCACAAAGACTGTGCCGGTGTTATGCAGGAGTGTTCTGTAAAGCGCGCTCGCGGCCTAAGCGGCTTTTGGCGCGCATTCGCTAGCCACCAGACTCGCAGCATCTCGCGCAGTAAAAAGGGAAAGTGAGAAGCATAGCTAACTCACAAGAGTAGTTTAATGGTGATGGTGGTAACAATAATAACAACACACCTGATAAAGCGAGTGGCATGGAAACAGCCGCTCAGGACAGCTGGAAAGGACGAGCCGCAGTCGCAGGCAGCAGCGCGCCGCCCTCCGGCATCCGCGCGGGGAAGGGAGAGGCGCGGCGGCGGCCATCTCGCTCGGAGCGAACGTGGCATTCGAGCCGACGCGTCCGCGAAGGGCCGCGAGCGTGTGCGCGCGCGCTCTCTCGTCGACGGCGATTCCCAACGCGTTGAATGGAAGTTTGTCGAGACGAGAGCGAGTGAGTTATCGGAAAACGAACGAGGGTCGCCCGCCCAAGTGACGCCAATTATTCGCCGGTCGCGCACTTTTAATGAGTATCGAACTGCTCGATCCGTGAATCGTGTCTGGTCTTTTTCTCCATTTTAACCGTCCGCTACATTTCGCCGACCGCACTACCGGTAGGCGAGACCGCCATCTGGAGCGTCCTTGACCGAACAAGTGCTATACCGACCCCGCGCCGCAGGCGGCGAATTGGCAGCGTCGCGGCCGCGCTGCGAGTGAAGCCTGTCGCCTCGTGGCGGAAAGCGGCGAGCGCACGCTTCGCGGCGCCGACAGCGCCGCCGGCAGAGTGCTTGCGGCTGCGGCGCCTGCTGACGTAGAAGCCAACCTGCTCGGCTGAAGCCTCCGCCTCCGCTTCCGTCTCCGCCTCCGCTTCCGCCTCCGCCGCCGCCGCCGCCGCCGCCGCCGCAATCGGGGGGGGGGGGGCAGTGGGCTGCTCGGCGTCGGGAGGCCGACGCGGGGTGGGCATCGGAGATCTCGGTTGACCGGATTGTTGTGCACTATTTCGGTAGCCCAGTAAAAGCAACGGTCATTTGATTGAACAGCAGCTCCATTTCTCTGACGGCAGAAGAGCTATAGCGGCTTGCACGCTCGCAATGGCGGCTTGCATCCTCGCTTGTAGACGTCGATGCAGAACGTTGCACCATTGCAAGCTCCCGACACGGCCTGCATGTGAAAGTATCTCGTTCCCGGGGTTAAGGCGCTCGCCTTCAATGACCGAGGTCACGGTGCTTACCTTTGATGACAGAGGTCGTGGGCTCGAGCTCCGTGGTATACGTGAAGCGCCTGGATAGAGATTCAGTCCTCTTAGGGCGCTATACAAATGAATTATATAATTATAAATAAGTAAATATATAAGTATATTTAGTTAGTAGAATTTCATAAATTTGGACAGCGTGCAGTGCACACCTGTGCCACCGCACGTAGCAGCTTTTCGGAGCTAGGGTACTCAGCGCTCGTAAATTTCTAAATGCGTTCGCTGCATACGTACGTCCGCATAGTTGCGGCGCATTGTACACCCGTTTCTTTTTCGTAATCATCGGAGGAGGGGCGGCCGCGCGGATAGCTAGATTTAGCCCCTTCGATTGACGCTTTTCTCGGTAGGGGTCGCTGAGGCGGCGGCGGCGGCGGCTCTCCTCGGCAGTAGCCTCGCATTCGCCTGAAAGCGACAATCGAACTGGGACGAATCGAGTCGAGATTCGGCGACCGCTCGACTCAGGTCTTTTCAGCTTTTTTCTCTCAACTACACGAACCGCTACTGCGACTTCAGCGACGAGGGAAATGCTTGAAGCTCAGTGGAGACCCGCATTCAGCATAACCTCGCATTGCGTTGCGCGGCCTGTTGCGAAGGTCCCGTCAGTAGCGGTGGCTGCAGTTACGCGGATCGACTGGCCGCCGCAGCGGCGGCCACGCTATGCGCTTTAACTTTTTAGGCAGCAACACGCACGCGCCACTCAAATCGTTTTGTCGGCGCCGATCAGATGTCGGATGGCGCAGCCTTTCCAAGCGCTGCTAGCGTTGCGACGTAGCGCCGCCGCGCTGAGCCGCTAGCTCGAACCGAGCAGTCGCCGCCGTCGCGGGAGCATGCGCGACAGCTCCCGCTGACAGCGGGAACGCGACAGCTCCGGTTCGTCGCGTCGCACTATCGCGTCCGCTCTCAACTGCGCACGCGCCGCACAAAGCGAGCTAATCCGTCAGCAAATACTTGTTCATGAAAAATAAGGAACGCAAAGGTTCGCAAGTGAGCGCGATGCGCCGCCGATCTGCGACCTCGCAGCGATCGCCTCTGACTCTTAGCCTCTGACTCTTAGCCTCTGACTCTTAGTCTCAGACTCTTAGCCTCTGACTCTTAGCCTCCGAGTCTCGGCCTCTGAGTCTTAGCCTCTGACTCTTAGCCTCTGACTCTTAGCCTCTGACTCTTTGCCTCTGACTCTTAGCCTCTGACTCTTAGCCTCTGACTCTTAGCCTCTGACTCTTAGCCTCTGACTCTTAGCCTCTGACTCTTAGCCTTCGACTCTTAGCCTCTGACTCTTTGCCTCCGAGTCTCGGCCTCTGAGTCTTAGCCTCTGACTCTTAGCCTCTGACTCTTTGCCTCTGACTCTTAGCCTCTGACTCTTGACCTCGGAGTCTTAGCCTCTGAGTCTCAGCCTAGGGGCGACGCAGTCGCTCTTCACGACTCCGGTTGCGTGGTTTCGAGTCCTGCAGCGGGAAATCCTGCATTGCCCACTGCAAGCGGTGGCGATGGCCGTCAAGGCTCTTATCCCGCTAAATAAATCAAGCCGCTTAGTCTGCTAAACTCCTTTCGCTTTTAATTCGCGAATTCCCTAGCGGCGCGCCGGCCCGGCGCTCTACGACAGGCGGCTCCTCGGCGCGAGCGTCTTCGTCCGACGCCCCCGCACTTTGTCCGAGGAGCCGCGTCCGCCGCACGCTCTCGCGAGTCTCTTCGCGCGAGTCTTCGCGGAGAGAGCAGCGTTGCTTTCGAGCGCTGACGCGCCGCACCGCCGCCGGCGGCGGCCTGACGCGGCGGCGACGGCGGTTCCGGCTCGCGACCCAGGGTCAGCGACCCAGGGTCAGCGACCCAGGGTCAGCGACCCAGGGTCAGCGCCACTCGGCGGTGCTCGTGCTTCAGGCGGAGACATTCGCCGACGCCCGCGAGAGCCTCGTCGCCTCTTCCTCCGGGTCATCCTTTCCTCGACGGCGGCGGCTGCGGCTGCGGCGGGCAGCCAGCGTCCAATCGTTGCATCGAGCGAGCGAGCTGTTACCCGAACATTCTCGGCTACTCGCCTGTCGCTCGCTTCGCCGCCAATTCGCAGCGACCGAGCCCCTCCGCGAGCCGCTCGGGGCAGCGCCGCCGCCGCTCGCTCCGCGGAGCTGCGCCGAGCGAGCGGCTACGCTTGTCTGTCGCCGGCGGCGGCCTGCGCAACGGTTGAGACATTTTTTCTAGGGACCTCGTAGCTTCGCTATCTGGGGGCGTAGGTGACTCCGGAGCGTGCAGCGAGAATGTACAGCGCACACCCGCCTCCTAATCTTTTACGCCGGACCGTCGCGCCATGTTACTTACGGAGGCACGCGTCGCAATACTCAAACCCCAGGCGGACCGCGCGCGGTCCGCCCGATTCCGTAGCGCGCGCCATTTCGCGACGCTCGCCGCCGCCGGCGCGCGACAATAGGAAACGCCCTAAGGGCCTGCAGGCCCTGGCGCGCGAGCCTCGCTCGTTGGCGCGCCGAAGATGCGGATCAGCGCGAGCGTGGCCAAGGGCCAGGCTACTCGGCGTCCGTAGAAACGACGAAAATACTGACCGCATGCGCTCGCGCGAACGCATAATCTCCCGGCGACGAGCTTTTCTCGCCTGTTAAAAGCCGATGCCAGGGCGTGCGCTACTTCGCGCTCGGGTAGCCGTCTTTTCGCGGTGTCGTGCCAGCAAGAAGACGTCGCCAGAGCCCGCGGGCGAGCGTTTGACACGGCAGCAGCTCGCGCGAGCTGCCGCGTCCCAGCCGGCTTGCCCGTCGCCTCGCGTCTCCGCGAGCGCTCGCGGGACCGCCGGCAGCGGCGCCGGTGGTCTAGCAGCGCGCGACCGCTGCGACTGCCGCCGCCGCCGCATGGGCTAGAGTGGTTTCGCGCGCTGCCCGACGACTCGGCAGCGGGCGACGATGAGGCGCATCTGTCGTCGTCGGCGAGGGGATTATCGTCGGCGAAGAGCGCTGCTGCCGCTCAACCGCCAGGCGATAAGAACGAAACGCGCCCGAGGGGCGGCGCACGCGCCTTCCGCCGTCGGCCGGTCCGTTACGCGCCGCATACGCGCGCTCGACGACCGTCGTAGCGAATTGCCCCCGTCGCACCCTGCGCGCCAGTGCGGGCCGCCGCCGCGCTCAGTCAGCGACGAATCTAATGTATGCGCAAAATTCAAATTTCGCCTCGCTGGCAAGCGACGGGCAGCGGGTCGGGCACTCGGTCGGCGCGCATCAGCTGACCGCCGGGGTCACGTGACGCTCGACGACGCGGCGTCGCCGGGAGGCGGGGGGGGGGGAGCGGGCGGCGGTCCGGAGGCCGAGACGACTGCGCAGCCACGCGGCTTTCGATCCGCGGATGATCGCGCTCGTTTCAGGCTCGCGGCGCCGGCAGGCACGCAGCCGCAATGTGCAGCCGCAATGTGCAACGTGCAGCGGCATCGCAGTCGCCGCTAGCTGTCGCTCGCTAGCGGCGTGTTGTTGCGTCATGCCAAGCGTAGCCTTCTTTTTACCAGTGCAGCGCGGCAGCAGCGGCGGCGCTTGCGCCGCCGCTGCTGCCGCTCCCCAGGGAAATGGCAGCTGACGCGCGTGCCGAAGCATTGCAAAACGCCGCCACGGCTGCGGATGCACTTACAAGTAGAGCTCGCGTCGCGTAGCTGCTTTATAAAAATGGCACCGCACCTTGCACGCGGGCACGCCTCCCGGGTCAGCAACCGAAACGAGGCGTACGCGCAAGCGTACGCTTCCGAATGACGCCCGCCCACCCGCCCGCGCTCCGGCGCATGTCGCGCGATCGCGCGATCCTTCGCGCTGTCCTCGCGATCCGCGCTTGTCGCGCGATCATGCGCCGCGTAGCGCGCGCAGGATCGCGCGACAAGCACTTTCTTCTTCTTCGCGAGCGGAGCGCGCGGACGGCGCGCTCCGCTCGCGGACCGATCGGTCGGGCCAAAGTCCGGAAGCGCCGCGACTCCCAGCAGCAGCAGGTCGCGTGGGCCGGACGCGCCGCTATACCGCTCGGCGGCGGCGGCGGCGGCGTCGGCTCCGGCGGAGACGCCGCCGCCGAGCGGATGCGGTCTCTAAGGTCACCTCTCAAGCTCAAGCCCCAACGTGGTCTTTAACGCGGGTCCGTGTCGTCGTCGGGGGCTCTCGCGATAGGGCGCGCGGGGGAGAGCCGAGTAGCTCGCGAGCAGCGGCGGCTGCGGCTGCGGCGGCTGCGGCGGCGGGCGCTGGGAATCGCAGCGAACTATCGCGAACGCGTATCGGACGGGTCAGTTCGCGTGCTGGCGGCGGGCGCGTTCAATTAGGACATCCTGGTCGCCGCGGGCGCCGTCCGCTTTTTCGAGAGCGCTCGTCGTGCCGCGCTAGCCTCGCGAACGCGCGCGCTGCGGAGCGCCTGCGACGATCACCGCAAGAGCAGGCCAGCAGCGTCAGGCTCCGCCGCCGCTGTTTGCGGCAGCAGCGATGGCGCGTGCGGCGGGGCCCGAGGCCATGCTGAGAGAGCGCCCTCTGCCCCCCCCCGAGGCGGCAGCGGCGGCGGCGGGTGCCGAGTGCTACGCGCGGCTGCGCTGGTGGCCACCTACTTCCGCCAGTTCCGACCCGCGCAGTCGGATGTCGGAGAGGCGGGACGCGCGAGCTCTATTTTCGCCACGATTTCAGCTGCCGCCGCCGCCACCGAATGTGGAGCGCGACGTCGCGAGCGGGCGAGAGTCAAACGGGCGCCGGCCGGCCGGCCGGCGCTGCTGCCGCCGCCGCTGGCAGCCGCCGCTGGCAGCCGCCGCTTGCTTCGATTTTTAGGCCCGGAGATGCTCTAAAAGAAGCGGATCTAAAAGAAGATGCGGCCAAGGGCGGACGAACGGAAACGCCGCATTCAATCGCAGTCCGTCAGCGCGCCTTTCCGCGACGAGATTCCGCAGCGCGTCCGCGACGGCGGACCGAGCGGGACCGAGAAGAGTTGGCGCTTGAACCCTCGTATTCGATGGTCGTCGTCTTAAGCCGCCAATGTTGGACCAAAGCTCGGCCGAGCAGCGCTGCAAAGGCCCAGCCAGATCAACGGAGGCGCCATCTTAAAATGGCTCGGACAACCGCCTCCGTCGAAGTCGCCTCCTCCGCCGCCGCGGCGCCTGCTCGCGCGCGCGCTCCGGAACGCGCGAGCAGGCCGAGAGCGTTGCGCAGCAGACGAGTAGACGAGTCCGCGCGCCGCCGCGCGGCAGCCGCCGAGCGAGCGCGAGACGGACTGGAGCCGGCGACGGCGCGCGCCGCGGAGGCGTCCGTCCATCCGTCCGTGCGGTCGGACGCCGTGCGGTCGGTCGCTCCGCACTCGGCGGATCTACAAAAGGGAGAACGCTGAGCGAGCTCTCCTCGCTGCTGCGGCCGCCTCCTCGGCGATCGGCGAGCGATCGGCGAGCGACGGGCGGCGGCTGGCGGACGGCCAAGCACCGATGCAGCCTATTCGATGCGCGGGGTGCGACATTCCTAGCGAAGCTGGCATAGCGACGGACGCGGGCGATTCGCTGAAAATGCACAGCGAGCGGTAATCGATTGCACAAGGCGTGACGCGACGCGGACGAGACGCCTCCGCTGCGGCATAAATTATCCCCTGCGTCGTTGTTTTTTGCCCCACGCCGGAAAATGTGGGCGCACCGCTCTCTCTCTCTCTCTCTCTCTCTCTCTCTCTCTCTCTCTCTCTCTCTCTCTCTCTCTCTCTCTCTCTCCCTCTCTCTCTCTCTCTCTCTCTCTCTCCCTCTCCTCTCCCTCTCTCTCTCTCTCTCTCTCTCTCTCTCTCTCTCTCTCTCTCTCTCTCTCCCCCCTCTCTCTCTCTCTCTCTCTCTCTCTCTCTCTCTCTCTCTCTCTGTGTGTGGATTGGCGTGCCCGCTCGCTAGACCGGTCGCCGCGCGCTCCCTCGCGTTCAGCTCTCGGCGACGCCGTCAGCCTGCTGCCAGCTTGCGACGCGCCGCTGCCGCTCACCCGCTATAGACGCCGAAACGCGAACGGCCACCAGCGACGCATGCAGCAGCAGCAGCAGCACGCGCCCCTCGCCGCCCGAGCGCAGCCTGAGCGTCACGCCCACGGTTCGGGCCGCTCAGTCTGGGCAGCTCAGTCTAGGCTGCGCTACGACGGGCGCCGTTTCGAGCTGAGTCGCCGCTGCAGAAGCAGAGCAGTGCAGCGTCATGATAGACAGTAGGCGGCTGGCAATGGACGGCTCTCGGTCCCGCTCGAGCCGCGGCCCCGCCCCGCCCCCCCCCCGCCAAATGACGACGCGGAGGCCATGGCCGCATGGCTGCCTGGGCGGAAGAGGCCACACTTCCGCGACAGGCGTAAATGCGCGCACGGCCGAGCCGACGACGGACGGACGGACGGATCAGTATCGCCGCGTTCGCGTCGCGTCTAGGGAGAGAGCTGTCGTGAAGCGACGCACCGGAAGCAAGCGCAGACTGCTGCCTTGGCGGTCGCCCATTGGTCGCGCGAGTCCCCGGCGTGCCGTTCGTCGACCTCGCCCGCGCATCGAAGGTCGTGGCGCGTGGCGCCACCGACTGCAGCTAGCGCACGTGCCATGACGGCGCCAGGCGCGCGCTTTAAGGGATAGCTAAGGAGCTAATCATCGATGGATCTCTCTTTTTCATTCTGCCAGTCGGCGGAGCCGCCTGCCGTCGGCTCATGCAGCCAGCAAAGTCTGTCCCTATGCAGCCAGCTAGCGGCCGTAAGCCAGTTGCATCGCATGTCGCCGTGGCGCTGTCTGTTCTGTCTATCGCCCGCCAGCCGTCGCCCGCTGTCGCACTGCTAAGGCGACTATTGTGAGAGGTCATCGACCGCGCGCCCTAAGCCCTTCTGAACTGGGCGCACGCTCGTCGGAAGAGGACGGCGACGCCGAGAGCTGGACGCGAGGGAGCGCGCGGCGACCGGTCTAGCGAGCGGGCACGGATTCTCAGCACGGATCCTCCTCCTCCTCCTCCTCGCGGATCTGCGAAAATCTGCGATCCCTGCGCCATCGGAGCAGCGTCGACCGGCCCGCTGGCGCAGGGATCGCAGTTTTGCGCAGATCCGCGAGGAGGAGGATGAGGAGGATCGCAGTTTTGCGCAGAGCAGACGCGAGCGGCCGTCCGACGGTGCCACGCGTCCTCGTGTGGCAGCAGCAGCGGCATCAGCAGCAGCCGACGCCAAATGAGGAGCGGCATCGAATGCCCCTCCGAGGATCGACTCGCGAGTGCAAACGATCAGAGGCAGAGCTGACGCACGCAGCCTGCAGACGGCACCACGACCAAGACGGGGATGAATCATGCACAATGAGGGGGGACAACGCCAAGCGCCAACAGACGGCAGCACGAGAGAGTGAGTAGGGAATCCTGGTCGCCAATCCACACACACACACACACACACACACACACACACACACACACACACACACACACACACACACACACACACACACACACACACACACACACTCACACACACACACACACACACACACACACACACACACACACACACACACACACACACACACACACACACACACACACACACACACACACACACACACACACACACACACACACACACACACACACACACACACACACACACACACACACACACACACACACACACACACACACACACACACACACAGAGAGACTGGGAGAGAGAGAGACTGGGAGAGAGAGAGAGAGAGAGAGAGAGAGAGAGAGAGAGAGAGAGAGAGAGAGAGAGAGAGAGAGAGAGAGAGAGAGAGAGAGAGATAGAAAGAGATAGCGTGGCTTGCCGACCAGGAAGGCCGCGGGCGCCGCCTCCGCCGCCGCCGCCGCGCGGAGACGGCGTCCGCCGTTTAGATGAGTAAATGCCATCGCGAATGACTCGTCGGTCTACCCGGCGAGTCATGCGCGCGGGCGGCACGCCGCCCGCGCGCCGCCTGCTCGTGGCCCGCGCTACGAGGCGGCCTCGTTGTTTACGCGCTTCAAGAAACTGCCATCCCATATCGTGTGCGTACAGCACCTCCGCGCTTCTAAGCATGCGGCTAATACGAAGTAGCCGAGCCGACCGAGTCGAGTTACAAATGGCGGACGCGGGAGGCGAGTAATGACTTCCGCGTCTGGACAGAACTAGGCCGTCAAAACACAGCGTGACGAATGTCGGCGTAGTTCTGAACCGTGTAAAAAAGAAACTACGGCTCGCGACTCGTGGGTGCGGCATAAGGGCGCGCAGGCGTGCCGACAGTAGCGGAAACGCGGCGGTAACGAAGAACGCGCGCACATTTCGAGAGCAAATCCGCATCTCCGTCGCGCAAATAAGTCAGTTCGGCAGCGGCGGAAGGCTACGCACTTGTCCAGCACCAGTAGCCGCGGTGTACAGCAGCCCTCATACGGCGCCCGGAGTGCACTGGTGAGCCGGTGATGTATGGCGAGCCGGTGGCGTATGGTGAGCCGGTGACCTACGCCTCAGCCGCGGCCGAAACTCGCTCATCGCTCACCGCGCGGAGCTCAACTGCAGCTTGGCCCGATAGCCAAGAGCACCGGTCGGCTATAGCGACCTATTACGCGACGTCGGGTTTTAAAGCCGCCTAGCCGTGGATTATCAGTAGCTGGTTGGCTAGCGGCCGCGTCGCTAACCCCTCCTTAAATTAAGGCCTTTTGTCTTCGTGCGGCGCAGTAGTCGAAACCTAACGCGGTCTACCGCGATAGGTGTAAACCTTCGGCTTCGCCGCCACCTCGTTAAGGCTCTAGCTAATGCGATTTACAAGCCGGCGATTTCCAGCTGACGCCTTCTGTGCAGCTGTCCTAGTCGCTGTTTCGTCTTCATCTTCGTCGCCAGCAGCGCTGTACGAGCAACGTGCGGCACTTCGCCGCTTCTTCGGCCGCCCTCAGCCGGGTCGTAGGTCGGCGGCGGCGGCACTTTACTTGGCGAGCGCCTGTAGCCTCAGCTCTGTCTCCATGGAAACCCAACCAAACCGATCTCAAACTAGATCGCATTTAGTAGACACGACGTAAGGAGTAGCAGACGTCACCGTAGCGTCGCACGGGCGCGATTGGGACTGCGACTTATTGAGTTCACTGCGCTGGCATTCACTCGGCTATTCAGACTTCTTGTCTGCCTCAAAATGTAGCTACACATTCACGGCGGCGGCGGGGGGGGGGCATACTTGACAAGTCCAGTGCTCAACGCCTCCTGGGAGTATCTACCCAGACTGGCGGCAGACTGTCGGCGCACAGCCGCGAACAGCTATGCTACGACGAATCGGAACAGGAAGCCCGTGTGCGCACGCTCCTTACAACGAGCCGCCGACACAGCAGCCGTAGCGTGGCGCTTGTGTTGCGCCCAACCGAATTGGCAGAGATGCGTGCCCGCGAGCGTGTCGCTGCGTTGACACCAAGTCGCAAAGACAGCTGAAGCAGAGCAGAAGAAAGCGTCATCGACGCGTTGTGATTGGCTGACTGTATTGACGTTCGCCAGGTAAACGTGCACATAAGTTGTCGGGATAGCGTAGAGCTCCAGACAAGACCGGACGCTCTCTCCTTCGTCGCATAGCAGCGGCATGCGAAGCAAAGCCATGTCGCTGCATTGCACATCGTCCCAGAGGGTCCTCATCGGACACGAAATGAGCGCGATTAACGTTTACGTCACTCATGAGGTAGTTACGTCACTTGTAGAGCAGACGCTGTTAGCAGTATGCTCGCCGAGAAGCGAAGCAGCTCGCGAGGTGGGATATTGTGAGCAGCAGTGCATAACCTCAACAGTAGCGCTGCTGTAGCAATCTGCTGCCATCTTGAAAAGCAAGTCATGACAAGTCACGAGCTCCACAGCGGCTGCAATGGCAATAACGACAACTGCGTTCCAAGCATCGTCGGTCAAGGTCACGGCATTAGGCACCTGCACGTAATCGGCAGCCATTTTTATTCTATCATTCGATTAGCAACTGTGAATTCTCAAGCTGTATATCGGGTTTCCCAATTTCACCACGCGGACTTTCAACTACGGCCGGCACCTATCTCACATTGACCACCTCATTGCCCCTGTGACCTTCAACGTTAGCTGCATAAAGTTCAATCCAGCTGCCGTCACTAGCACACTTAAGTTCTGGTCTCGTTGAAGTGACAGCATTGTTAATAATAATGCACTTGATAAAGCGCCCTCAGAGAACTTAATCTCTCTCTAGGCGCTTATTCTCAACAGACTGCTGGTTAGCCGCGACAATTACGCCAGTTACTTCTAAAATTTTCCTGAGCCTAAGATATACGTTACCTCTATACTTAAGAGTATCAACACTCTCACGAGCAATACGTTTAATTGCTACAAAATGCTGCTGGATAATCAGTATTGCCGCAACACGAACTTTTTTGAACGGGCGCTGATTCAGAATCCACACAAGTTTGGTGTACTTCTGTTTGCCAATTTGCTCAATTTTGGTTTAGCACGGCTCCAAAACTTGAGAAACTTCTGTTGGGGAGATTTTTCTGAATTCCCGAGTTCAGCAGAATAGGTACCTATTGCAGCATTCACGTATTCTATACGGCGGCCAGTGGATGGCGAACATGTAACTCTATGTTTCAGATATAAGATTCGCCTATATAGTCGTCGGGGACGACACTAGGACGAGACGACTGCTAGCAGTAGTCAGCAACTATAGAAAACTTCCGAACCAGCTGTTGCAACAGCTTTTGTCGGAAGTTTTCTGCCCTTGCGGCTTCCGTGTCGAGGCAGAACTAGGCCGCGCTACACGCCGCGAAGCGCTCGTGGCTGCCGCGCGCTAGTCCCAGCCGAAGCGAGACAGGAGAGAACCTTGTTCTGAATCTTGGAACCGCACACGGCGGCCTGTAGGTTCCAGCATAAACGCCAGTAGGAAAGAAGCGAAACGCAGCAGTTTATCAAGGAGCGCCCAGACCTCGGGATAGCAGATCTATACATCCCTAGCGAAGACAAGTCTATCCGACATCGACAGAGGGCTACCGGACGTCCAGGAGCAGCCGCGGCGCGCTATTCCGATGACGGCGGGCGCACAGTGCACGGCGCCCGCACGTAGCCTCGACCGGCTCGAAGTCTCGGGCGCAGCTGCAGCCTGGCTAAGCAGAGCACAAATCAACCGTCAACTGTCGATCGCATGACTTCGTCTTCTATGCCGACGAGCCGCACGTTATAAGGTTAAGGAGCAATTTCGCGGGCCGCGATTTTAAGAATAGTTTAAATGAGCTAATAATTTTACAGTTTTATGGCTATGCAGCGAAAAACGCGACGCACGAACTTTTCCCTCAACCTTATCCTCCGAAACCGTACACGGATAGTCAATCCGCGAGCCGGACATGTGACAGCTGTCACGTGACCGGCTCCAGCCGCGACGCTTCTTCAGGGTCCGCGAATATAACTTCGGCGGTCGCACTCTACCAGCTGAGCTAGCTCGCCACCGTTTCAGCCGGTAGCCTCCGATGGAGGAGTTGTCGCACATGTGTTCGCGCGTGAAAATAATTATGCGGCGATCGGCGCGCTATCGCGGCTCGCCGATGCCCGTCGATACGCGCCCAAGGCGGCAAAGCGCTAGGCAAACCGCATTTCCCTTTGCAGCAGATGTAAAGTGCCTAGAGAGAGATTGAGTTCTCTGAGGTCGCTTTATCAAGTGCAATATGATTATTATTATTTTAAGCCAGCGGCGACTTGAAGCCAATTCGTTACCTCACCTGCTCGCGCGATCGCGAGCGCTTTTCGAACGGTGAGGGCTGTAAGGGCGCGGCACGCTTTTGTCGCGTACGTCAGCAGCCGTTAACCGCAGCGTTACCGCGACGGCTGCGATCGAACGAGCCGTCATTCATCAGGACGGGTGACTCAAGAGTGGAGCAGTTGACATCTCCAGCTTCACACGAGGGGAATTCCTTACGCGGGCAATTCTTTGGCGGCCATCTCCAAATTGCTGTCCGCGCGAAAATGACGCGCGATGTAACCGCTACGCCCGTGAAATATGCAGATGCTTAGCCTAAGGTGGCACACGGCATCGTCTAATAAATGGTGAGCACGCATTTGCAACGCGAGCCGGGGCCCAAGCGCACGGGATCAAGCGCACGTGATCAAGCGCACGTGACCAAGCTGAGTCTGCTGCAGGCCACGAACCGACGGTCTGCAGGCCGCGATGGCACTCGCGGAGTCGTGCCGGGCGCAGACCACCCAGGACGCGAGGGCGGCAGAAGGTCGAAAGCTGGCGGAGGCCGCTGCCTCGTCTCAACCAGTTCCGCACCGCCGAGACAGAATGCCGGAACTGGTGGTGCACGAGCTCTCTCCCGCTCTCTCCCGCTCTCTCTCGCTCTCCCTCGCTCTCTCTCGCTCTCTCTCGCTCTCTCTCGCTCTCTCTCTCTCTCTCTCTCTCTCGCTCTCTCTCGCTCTCTCTCGCTCTCTCTCTCTCTCTCTCTCTCTCTCTCTCGCTCTCTCTCGCTCTCTCTCGCTCTCTCTCTCTCTCGCTCTCTCTCTCGCTCTCTCTCTCGCTCTCTCTCGCTCTCTCTCTCTCTCTCTCTCTCGCTCTCTCTCGCTCTCTCTCGCTCTCTCTCGCTCTCTCTCGCTCTCTCTCGCTCTCTCTCGCTCTCTCTCTCTCTCTCTCTCTCTCTCTCTCTCTCGCTCTCTCTCTCTCTCTCTCTCGCTCTCTCTCGCTTTCTCTCGCTCTCTCTCGCTCTCTCTCGCTCTCTCTCGCTCTCTCTCGCTCTCTCTCGCTCTCTCGCACTCTCTTCCTCTCTCCTTAGTCTGCCATCATGACTAAGCCAACGAGGGCCAGACCTTTATCTGGCCAGTGAATGGCAGTTGTTCTTGGAAGGGCGATTGGGGATGCGTCGCGTGGCTAATGACTCGTCACGACTCGTCTGCATCGTCAGACGGGCATCAGCGGTGGCTACTTCGGTTGGGTGGGGCTGGAGTGGGCCGAATGCGCGCGTACCAATCGTCGGCATCTCACGCACTGTGCCGCCGCCTCCGCTGTCAGCCGGTTCAATTGATTCGCCCGGCGCCCAGCTGAGCCTAGGTGATCGAGGCTCGAGACCCTTCAGGGTCCGTCCTAGGGCGGCTTCCCCTACGCCTTGCCAACCTCTCCTTACGCTCGAGTCTTATAACCATCGCGCGTTCGCGAAAAGACTGGCAGGCGGCGTCTCGCGGTCCGGACGTAGCTCTGCGGCCGCGTAGCGCCGCGGCGCCGTGAAGCGGTCTTCCTCCTCCTCCGAGCAAGCGGAGGCTCCGGCTTCCGACGCTTGGAGGAGGAGGAGAAGGAGGAGGAGGAGGAGGAGCAGGAGCAGGAGCAGGAGCAGGAGCAGTAGTAGGAGGAGCAGAAGGAGCAGGAGGAGCAGGAGGAGCAGAAGGAGGAGGAGGAGCAGGAGGAGGAGGAGGAGGAGCAGGAGCAGGAGCAGGAGGAGCAGGGGGAGCCGGAGAAGCAGGAGGAGGAGGAGGAGTGTCCTTCGAGGCCGGGCCACCGTCCGCGCGACGTCGTCGCTGCTTCAGTCCGCTCAGCTCTCGCTACGACCGTGCATCCGCTCTGCGGTTTGACTTCCGTCGTTATGAGCAGACTATGCGCCGCCAGCTTTGGATCGTCTCGCCGCCTCTCTAATTGCGGATGTGACTTAGGTCAATAAAAAGACAACGAGCCGACAGTCGCCGAAGTCTGCGATTAAGCAGTTATTTGCTGTATCGGTGGGAATGTCAATTTCAGGCCATATTTGAATACTGCCTCTGTTTCCGCCCTCTCCCACTCACTCCGACTCGCTCTGTCGCTCGTTTCCACTTTGCCTCGCTTCTTCCTCACAATCGTGCCTTCTCTTTCTCCTTCTTCTCCTTCTCTTTCTCCTCCTTCCTTTCTCCTTCTCTTTCTCCTCCTTCCTTTCTCCTTCTCTTTCTGTACGTCTACTCTTCAGCATAGTTCAGCGTGTCTGTCTGTTTCCCTCTGTCTCTGTCTCTCTATATCTCTGTCTGTCTGTCTACTTGTCTGTCTGTCTATCTATCTCTCTCCGTCTTTGTGTTTCCGTCTCTCCCCCTCTTTCTCTTCCCGTCTCTCCCCGGTTTCCCTTTCGCCCCTTTTCTCGCTTTCCCTTTTTCCCATTCCCGTGGCCCCCGCGGCCTGCCAGACGCTGGCATCTTGCCTAAAAGGCAGGCGCCATGCGGCTGCAGCCTGCAGACTGATCACGTGCCGGCGCAGCGCGGTGCAGAATTGCAGACGGCTCGCGCTGGTGGCGGTCGCTCGCGCATGCTCGCATGCCGTCGCCGCGGTGCGAAGGAGGCGCGAGAGCGGCGAATGGCTGGACGCCCTCTGGTGGCAAAACTTTATTTCAAGCTCGTCAAAGTAACCGTTAGACATTGAAAATTCTCAGAGCTAAGTAATTATGATTCCCGCCCAATTGCTTAGCGGCGCTAGGTAATGCGCCAGGTAGCGTCCTTCGGGTCTCTTCGTACTTCTTTTCTCAGAGCTCCGACTGTGAATGTTAGTGGCAGCAGGCTACATTCACTCCTTGCCAGAAACGCAATCGGTCTGAACAGAGGTAACACATTTTGGGATTCAAATTTCCGTTCAAAAGATCGAATATATGTATTAAGTTTTCTATATTTGATGAAATGAAATGAAGATGAAAAGATAGAAGAAAGGGAGATAAAATTTAGGGCAAAAAATATTGGAGGCAGAAATAGCCGGAGTTTAAGGATACTGCTGACTTGATATTTATTACGTTGTACAATAATAAGACGTGCTAAAACAAATATATTGCCCATATATCTTTCCAAAGCGTTATAGATGTGATGAAGGCGTATTAAGAAGTACTATATTAAATATATTAAAAGATGTAGCTTACACAGGTTCAGATATCGTAGTCACACGCAAAAAGTGCTCCCATCGTAGAAGAGCTAGGACCATAGGCGGGCGGGCAAAAGCGGAGCTGTGGTGCCGTAATCTGCGGGGAACCTGAGGTGCCGAGTAATCGCAGCAAAAAATAGCTGCGACACCACAGCAATACACACGAGCAGGTGCCAGGATACATAGTCAGGCTTCAATCAATGTTGCTGCTGCGTCTCAATACGCAATCGCGACGGCCGCAATGGGAACGCAGAGGCCGGCCTAATCTACCGGCAGCCGCCTCTGTTTTACGCGCGATACGTAATAGTAGACACCTTCACGCTTTCTTCCAATTTATGGTAGTTCTGTTACAATTACGACGCAGCGACCGTTTCTTTTATGGCTGCAGGCATAAGTGAGCAGGCTGTCGGCGGCCACTTCAGACTCATGCTGAGACTGAGCCAGCGACTTCGGCGAAGAAGAGCGGCCGTAGGCGCGACTCTAGCACGACGCCGAATCCCAGCTCGGCATACAAGCCCTCAGTCGCCTGGGACCTTGTCCTGCATTTAGGAGCGGTAGAAGCAAGCTCATTTAGTGAGCGGTAAGAGGCCATTCACACGCTGAGACTACTTCTTCGATGGTCCGATGGCAGTCCACGTCCGAATAGACGGCGTGACGCGTCATTCACTCGAGCGTCCGCCCGTCTCCGAGCTGCTACACGAGACGTGGCCGGATGTCTGCAGCAAATGCGACGGCCGACGCGAGCGGGCGGCGGAGACGATCGTGCGTAGCTCTCCCTACGCCCAACTGAGCTGCTCCTCCCTGCTCCTTCGAAGCGAAGCGGCTCTAGCTGATCCGGAACCGATCTAGAACCGGCTTCGGCTTGAACGGAATTCGCCGCTGAGCATTTACGCAGATCTCGCAGGAAGTGTGAAGGACAGAGAGAGAGAGAGAGAGAGAGAGAGGTAGACAGAGAGAGAGAGAGAGAGAGAGAGAGGTAGACAGAGAGAGAGAGAGAGAGAGAGAGAGAGAGAGGTAGACAGAGAGAGAGAGAGAGAGAGAGAGAGAGAGAGAGAGAGAGAGAGAGAGAGAGAGAGAGAGAGAGAGAGAGAGACAGACAGACCGACAGACAGACAGACAGACAGACAGACAGACAGACAGACAGACAGACAGACAGAAAGAGAGACAGAGAGAGAGACAGAGAGAGAAACAGAGAGAGAGAGAGAGAGACAGAGAGAGAGACAGAGAGAGAGAGACAGAGACAGAGACAGAGACAGAGACAGAGACAGAGAGACAGAGAGAGACAGAGAGACAGAGAGGCAGAGAGAGAGAGACAGACAGAGACAGAAAGAGAGAGACAGAGAGAGACAGAGAGGGAGACAGAAAGAGAGAGAGACAAAGAGAGACAGAGAAAGAGACAGAGAGAGAGAGAGAGAGAGAGAGAGAGAGAGAGAGAGAGAGAGAGAGAGAGAGAGAGAGAGATAGAGAAAGAGAGACAGAGAGCCAGAGAGAGCCAGAGAGAGATAGAGACAGAGAGAGCCAGAGAGAGAGAGAGAGATAGACAGAGGCAGAGAGAGACGGAGAGGCAGAGAGAGACAGAGAGAGACAGAGAGAGAGAGAGAGAGACACAGAGAGACACACAGAGAGACAGAGACAGAGATCGAGAGAGCGAGAGAGAGAAAGAGCGAGGGAGAGAGACAGAGTGACAGAGAAAAAACTGCTAGAATTGCCGTCGACTCGCCTCGTCGTCCAAAGCGCGGGTCGCCACCCTCTCTGATCTGCTCGGAGGCTGCATTTGCATTTGGGCGCTTTGTCAACGTATCGCCGCCGCTGGCAGTCGGATATGCTCTTTGACGCTTTGTCGACGTGACGCCACGTTTTCACTCTCCCTCTGCTCCGCTCGACGTCTCGCGGTCCCGCGAGCTCGCCAAAGCTGCTTTGCTTGACACGTCGGCTGATTTCCAGCAAGCGAGCAGCGGCACCCCGTCCGGCACGCGGCCGTCCCGCCGCCAAGGAGACGGCGGGACGGCGAAGCACGCTGCCTCTGCTGAGCGACGCCGCCGTCCAGCCGTCGCGCACGAGTCGCGGCGTCCGACGACCGTCGCCAGCTCTGAAGTGGCTGCAGCCGAGCAGCCGACCTCGGCTCTACGTAGTGGCTTTCTTCTGCGACTAGCGGCAATTTCACCTCAGAGGAAGGTCGCTGGCCCGCTGGCCCGCGACCGGTGCCTGCAAGCGCTTCTCGCGAGAGATTCGCGCGAGCGATGTCGAAAGCGCCCGACGCCCTCGAAGCCGCGTTCTTCCTTTACTGCGAGCCGGCAGAAGAAGCGCACCGCCGCGCGCTCGCCGGCGAGCGCGCGGCGGTCGCAGCCGCCAGCGGCGTCAGCCTCGTTGAAGGTCGCGCGAACGGCTACTCCCCCAGGGCGTGCTGGCGGCGGCGGCAGCGGCGGACGTGAGAGAGCTCGCGCCCGCGCGTGGGCTCTCTCCCGCTCGCCCGTCGGCCGGGCCGACGCTGCCGCGGCTGTTTCGGGCGTCGACGCCTAATGGCGATGAGACAGAGCGCGCTCTCTGCTCGGCTGTCGGCCCGTCAATAAAAACCGGTCGGCGGCGTCTGGGAATCCGCGCTCGAGCGCGCGCGTCAATTAGCGCTCGCGCGTACTCGGAGAGCGCAGGCGCCGGCCGCCGCATCCGCCGATGCCGAATCCGCTGCTTTGAGCGCCAAACGGGACGCGAAGAGACTTCCGGAAGTTCCGCTGTTCCATCGAAGTAAATAAAGTAGCTTCTCGCTCTGCACCGTCCGAGGTCACGTGGGTTCGTATCCGGCAGTTAGGCAATCCTTTACTGCCAACTGAAAGCGGCAGGGATAGCCGTTAAGGCTTTTCTGCTGCTATACAAACGGGGCTGTTAATTCAGGTAATTTTTTATTTATCGCAGCGCAGCGCCAGCAACGCATAGGCGAGACACTGAGAAGGTTGCTATTCAGAGTTGGTTGAGAAAATTGAAGACGGATTGAAGGAGGAATGTTGAAGAAGGTTCAGAGAAGGTTGCTATTCATTATGGAGAAGGTTGATATTCAATAGAAGCGACAGCGACGACTTGTTTTCTCTAAAACCTGACTGAATCTTACTTGATAGGTGTTGAGTTTGTGTGACCAGTCGAACTTGGCAGAAGAAGGATTCAGAAGACGATTTTGTTCATTTCAAACCGAAGGGGAAAATATTGGCTGATTAAACGGCCTTATTTGTATAGCGGCAGAAGAGCCTTAACGGCTATCACCACCGCATGCAGTTGGCAAGAAAGAATCATCCATATCAGGATTCGACCCAAGACTTTGGTTGCGAAGAGCGAGCACTTACCTCCTGAGCTATCACGGCCCATTGGAAGCCGAGCATGAGCGGCCGCCATGCTGCACGGAGCATCCAGAAAGAGTCCGAGTTCCGCTGAGTGGTCGGAGGCAGAGGTCGGAGGCAGCTAGGCAAATCGGGTGAACCCAGCATTCCATCTCTTCCCTTTGAGCCGGCAGAGTGCCAGTCTCGCGGCAGAGCGCCAGTCTCGCGGCACACAGTCTCGCAGGTAGACAGGGCGGCGTCCTTGGCTCCTAACGAGTCGACGAACTCGCTGGCCAATGGGCTCGAGTCTGCGGCCTAGCTAGCTAACGTCAATACAGATCCGATGTTCGCGGAATTGAGTTTGATACATTCACTCGGGCTCGCTCACTACTGACAATGAGTCAGTCATCACTAGAATCGCCAGTACTGACAGCATCAAGATTGAGCTGTGACTTAGTCGCGTTGCGTTGCGTTTCGTCGCGCCACTTACTGTGTCCAACTGTTAGTCGGAGCCTCGGATGATTCCGTCGGTGGCCACTGCAAGCTGCTGAAGCAGTAGCACTCGTACGTAGCAGCGTTGCCGTTACTGGCTCTGTGTTTCTTACACCTCTCAAACGCCCTGTTTGGACTTTCAGCCGGTCGACTGGTCGTTTTATGTGGCTTTATATCGCGGCGGCGGCGGCGGCGGCTCGAGGCATCGCTTTGGCGTCGTATCGCACAGCCAGTACAATCTCTCGCGGTTCATCCCGATACATTGCGCAGCCCTTGGGACCTTTATAGTGCACAGAGGCCAGATTTTCGTCATATTTCGGAAATCGTAGTACAACGCGGGTTCCGTTGACTCAGGCCTGAGAGGCGTAGTTGGAAATGATTGGATGACAGCGCCATCTTCGGCGGTCGGATGGAGCAGGCCCAGCCAGGCAGGCAGGCGCGTGTGCAAGTTCCAGCCCATCAATAACCGACCTCAACAGCTGGACTCGGTAGTGGCGTTCTCGGAGCAGCGTTACTTTAGCTGGAACAATTCAGTGCGACGATAAGGATCGGCTGCACCCGCAGCAAATGGCGGCTTAAATGTTTTCGCGAGATGCGTGACTAGCTAATGGCTCTATGGGTGATACGGTTCCGAGAAGACTTGTCCGATGCAGTTGCCCTGTTGGAAACCGGAAAACTCGTAAGAGCTGATCTGCCAACCATTGTCAAAGACAATTTACCCAGAGTAGACCCAATCGAGCAAAGAGTGTCCGCAAAGTCAAGATTTCGGTGCCAGAAGTCACCTCTTGCGAAACACTTCAAGCCACTTCTCGACCGCATCTTGAACTATTAGGAGCATCTAGATGATGCGAGAGACCCTAACGATTTATGACAGTGTAGCTAAACTCTTTAATTAAAAATCAAACTTAAATGGTTAAATATACAGTCAGGATGTATAGTTGCATGCCGACCCTATGCATGTCACCCCTAACCATGTTATTCATTTTATTTGTTTATCAAGCATGATGTTACTCACCATTCAATTGCATTTCCTTTTGCAGCAAATGTAAAGTGCATAGACAGAGATTGAGTTCTCTGAGGGCACTTTATCAAGTGCATTATTATTATTATTATTATTATTATTATTATAGTTGACCAAGCCGCTTAGGCAGCATAAACTACAGAGTATAGCTACCGTCTACGGACTAATGCCTTAGGTAGCCTCTCAGCAGCTCCGTTCTGCAGGAACTTTTGGTTGTGAGTCATATCCTTGATAACAGATTCTTGAGAACCCATCATATCGCTGGGCATCACTGGCATTAAAGTTGGCTTAGGCCCTATCTTGGTATGCGATCGTAGACGTCAAAGGCCATCTGTCATTTGGCTAGCCTCTAAAGCGTGAGGTACCGATAAATCTGTTCTAGGTCACTTGTACGACGCGTATCGCCAAGCACTTATCCGGGATTTCATCTCTACGCTCGGATGTACCTGCGCGTTGATTGTTACCTGTCCAGGATCGTTCTCCTAGAAACTATAGTCCCACCCTCGAAATGGGCTCAGACAGCATTGTCTCTACACAGAAATCGAGCCTTGTTCCAAAGTAGCTTCTCGCGAGATGAGCATGTCAGCTCTGCAGTCAAGTTTCCCTTTTTCAAATATATATATATTTGAAAAATTCAGTAGTGCTTGGTTAAGGATACTACAGCGCGACAGTCAATTCATTTGTAGCACGCCATCTTGTGTCTCTGTCTCTGCTCTTGCTGGTCTTCTTGTCTCTGCAGTGAGACGCCTAAGATGGCTCAAAACGTGGTGGCTTGGCTTAACTGTCGCGAAAGTCGCAACTGCCATAGGAGCCACTTTATTACGACCAGCACTGACTCCCTATCAAGCAGCACATCGACTTTAAGGTTCCACCGGTCACAGCTAGGTCCCCTAATTTTCTTGCTCTGGCTTGGCCAACTGAAACACTCGCACACGCTCGCTCCTAAGACTCTGCAGTCCTTTAGTAGGCCCCTCCAGTCCTTTGGAGACCGGACCTTCAGTTTATATTCTATCAAAGCCTGGTACTCACTATCGGTTGAAACTGCGGCGTTACCTGAAGATACCTGAAGACGCCGCATGACTTGCGAAACTGCCAATCGACCTATGCAAAGAGTTACTGCATCCATGCAAGCAGTCCTTAATGTATTCGAAGTGCTGCTATAATTGTGCAAGTGCGTGGAAGAATATTTAACTTTCTTGGGTCACGGTACAGATGCATTGATATTGTGGCTATTCACCACTACTTCGCGTGTACGAACAAAACAGCTGTCATTAACTCAGTTACCGTATAGCGTCATATTTCGACGCACTTCAAAGTTGTACTTACTTGGCTACAAGGTGTTTCTAATTAAGCTAAAATTAGACGAAGCAGTTTTGCAGTAACAGTTGATTCCAGTTTTTGAAATCAGCTAAGTGTACCTTATTTTATCTGATAGCTCTAGCGAGCGCCAGGAATAGCGATGACACTCGATGCTTGCATAGACCTCCGATCGCGAAAATGGCTTCTATTGCTGGAAGCTAGAGCACCTGCTGGATCCTCCTCCGTGGATGGCGCTGTTTTAGCCTCGATCCAGTTCGAGGGTGCTGACTTGGTCTTGGGGCCACAGCAAAAGTGACACGGACAAGCGGTCTTCCTCGGGCAAGAGCAGAGGGCAACTACTACCACCGTTTGAGGCCAGCAAAGCCGAATGGCGATACAGCAGCGAAGCCATTTCTTTCGCGCTATTTCTCGCGGCCGCAGCTATGAAGAATGCGTGTGCGTGGGCGTTGAGGACTTTGCTGTGCCCGTCGAGATTCAGCATTCGATTCGCATTCGACGGCCGATAGTAAGATGACAACGGTCTAGCATATTCATTACAATCAGAAAGTGTAAGGCAGCACGGGTTCGTGGCAAAGTCCTTGCCGCGGTCTGCTGCTCACCGCCGGCAACGGACTGGGAGCTTCACGACCATCCATAACCACGGATATCCGCCTGCGTTATCTTGTCATCAATCGCGCACTGCTACAACTGCCGCAGCAAGAGGCCGATCAATTTATGCGGTTGATCCGTTTCACTGCGTCCCATAAAACCTGGTTAATGCTTTCTGCGAACTCTTATTGTGCGTCTACGATCGAATGCTGCTGCACTATTACAGCGTCCAGTCATTATTTAAAGATGATAATAATAATAATAATAATATTGCACTTGATAAAGCGCCCTCAGAGAACTCAATCTCTTTCTAGGCGCTTTACAGTCAATCTCTTTCTCGCCGACCTGCACTGGCTACCAGTGAGGCAACGGATTGACTTCAAGGTTTTGTCGCTCACTTTTAGGTCTCTTCATTCTATGGCTCCAGCCTATCTGTCAGATATACTACCCCATCAGGCCAAGCATCGTACCGCCCGCTTTTCGGAATCCAACAGTCTGGAAATACCTCGTACAAACCTTAAATCTTTTGGAGACCGTGCATTTAGTTCGTATGCTCCCAAAGCCTGGAACTCCCTCCCGACCTGCGACAGAACATCCCATGACTTGACCACATTTAAAAGAAACTTAAAAACACACCTATTTAGGACAGCATTTAGTGGGTCCCTGTGATTCGTCCTTGATGTGCTTATGCGTGCTGACACTGTGCATGCTGCCACTAACCACATTTGCATGCTGACCCTGTGCATGTCACCCCTAACCATATTATTCATTTTGTTTGTTTTTCAAGCATGATTTTACTTACTATTCAATTGCATCATTTAAATTGGTGCACCGTCTGCCAATCGAGCAAGTCGAATAAACACGTGACAGTAAGCTTTAGGTCACACCCTTGTAAGTGAAGAAAGGAGCAGCAGCACAATCAGCAGTATCTCTATAATAATAATAATAATAATATTGCACTTGATAAAGCGCCCTCAGAGAACTTAATCTCTTTCTAGGCGCTTTACATTTGCTGCAAAGTGATACGCAATAGAATAGTAAGTAAAATCATGCTTGAAAAACAAACAAAATGAATAATATGGTTAGGGGTGACATGCACAGGGTCAGCATGCAAATGTGGTTAGTGGCAGCATGCATCTCTGATAAAGTGAGAAAAATAAATGTCTTTTCTGCTTACAGTGGCAGACGAGTCTCAGCTAATTTTGTGCCAATCGCAGCAGGCTATAAATGATTGCCTGCCAAAGGACTCGAACCCACGATCTGGGCAGTCTAGTGCGAGAACCTTGACCCTAGCTAGGTAAGACTAGGGGGAAACTCCACTAATAGCGCTAGGTTACAGATTTTGATTCCCTTGTCCTCGGGTAAAAATGGTGCCTTCTCAATCCCGCATATCAAAAATAAATGAAAAATAGCAAGTGTTTTCCGCAACAACTTCGCTTCTATAGTCAGGAAATGGTATTTCAAAATTCTCCACAGCAGCTGTTGCGGGCATGGTGCGTGCTCAAGTCAGGTTCGCTTATGAAGCTGGCACTAAGCCGCTACCAGAAATGGCGAGGGTCGTGCGAACGCAATATTATAGGCGGTTTCAATGAAAGTGGAACACTACCGATGGTTTTAGCTAGCAGCTTACGTTGTTGTTGCAGAAGAAAAGAGCAGCCATGTTTGATTGCCCCTAAATTAACGTGCTGCTTGTAGACCATCGTCCGAGAAAGTGATCTCTATCGAGGCGCTTCGCAACCCGCTGCAGGAAAACCAACCTTCGAGGGTTAATAGCAAGCTCGGCATCGAACATGCAAAGGCAAACGTGATTAATGCTCGAGGCCAGCGTGCTAAAGCAAGAATGAAGACCTACTGGCGAGAAATTCGTAAATTATCTGGCCATTTGGTAACATGATCTGAATCGTGCGTGTATAGGTACGCACTTTTTTCACGAAATTCACAAAGGAGCAGAGGAGCAAAAGAAAATCAAACTTGGGCGAAAGAATGGCTGACCAAAACGGATCTACAGCTGAGACTTGAAAGGATAGAATTTCATTGCAGGGAGTAACAGTAGCCAGAGACGAGTTTCAGACTTTTGGTGCACACGAGCCGATGGCTCAATATATAAAATGTGTCCGACTCTGTAGAGCGGAATGGTGAGATGACTAGCTCAAAGGCCGAGCCTAGCGCCTATAAAAAAATTGATGAGTCGCAGTTGCACAATTAAAAAATGCTAATGTCTATGATCAACTATCTCCTTAACCGCTCCAAAGGTTAGCTTCTTACCTAATGATTCTTGCGGTGATCCTTCTGATCGCCTCTCTGGCTTTTTTGTCAATTAGAATGGAAAAGAATGGGCAAGATCTTACTTTTAGGTCCCTTAATTTTCTAGCTTAAGCCTACCTATCGGAACTGCTCCCCACCAGGCGAAGAATCGTACGACACGCTGTCCTTACTCGAATCGTTTAGACCTTGAACGAATCTCAAATCCGTAGGAGGCCGTGCCCTTAGTGTGTGTGCTACCAAAGCCTGGAGCGATGACCACCGATGCGCGTCCCAACGTTCCCTGACATGACGTAATTTAGAAAGAAGTTTAAACGCACGTGTTTGTTACATTATTGCATTGTTACAACATTAGGCGAATCCTTGCGATTCGTCGCTCGTGAGCATGCACCTGCTTACACTGTGCCTGCTCTACACAGTATCTGTGAAGTGCGTAGAAATAGATTAAGTTCTCTAAGGGCGCTATACAAATGTATTATTGCTATTAAAGGCAAAGACCAAGAGTTCTGAATAAAGGGAATTACATTAATCTAACAGCCACAAATTTATGAGCTAGTTTTGCTATCGTAATCTTGTCTAAGTAGACACTGATTTTAGCAATATTCCTAATATCTCTAAATACGCACTTTAAATTTGTTGCAATGTTAGCACGACCGAACGGATAATGGTAGCATGCTCAATGACAGCAAGCATAACATGGTTAGAGGCGACATGCACAGGGTCAGCATGCAAATATGGTTAGTGGCAGCATGCACAGTGTCAGCACATATAAGCACACAAAGGATACATCATATGGGACCCACTAAATTTTATGATAAAAAGATGCGTTTTTAGCTTCTTTTTAAATGTCAAGTCAGGTGATGTTATACAAGTCGGAAGTGAGTTTCGGGCTTTGGCACGGACAATACGAACTAAAGGCATGGTCTCCAAAGGATTTGAGGTTCGTATGAGGTGTAGGTAAACAGTTAGATTCGGAAAAGCAGGCGGTACGATGCTTAGCTTGGTGGGGAGTAGATCTGATAGGTACACTGGAGCCAAAGAATGAAGGGACCTAAAAGTGAGTGACAGAGCCTTGAAGTCAATGCGTTGCTTGACTGAGAGCCAGTGAGGGTCGGCGAGAAGCGTAAACTGCGACGCTCACGGCAGACACGCATGGCTGCAGAGTTTTGCACTAAATTTAAGAGCCTGATTTCAAAGGCCAGCAGACCAGCAATCGGTGAGTTACAGAAGTCGAGCAGATTGTATGGCCGGAAGATTCGGGAGTGATGCTTGCTGAACCAGTGTTGAGCTTTAGGTCTTCCGATCTGTTATTTGATTATACTAAATTTTCCCAAACGATTGTATTAGTAATAGCATCGTTAAACTTCATGAAGTTAGTGACCACCCAAACGCAAATACGGTGGCTGCAAACAGCAAGGGAACTAAGCGAGGCGGAAGCGGAGCGAGGTTATGCTCGGCAATAGCAGCATTGTGATCAGAGGGAGGGCAAGATATAAAAAGTAGCGATGGGCCTAAGGCAGATCCGTGAGGTACAACAATAATTTATTTTAGGGGCTTCCTAGATAACCAATAGCCGTTCACATCCATCTACACTCTGACGTCTCTCTCGCTAAGGTTGGACCGAACCCAGTTTAGCGTGCTTCCGATGATATCTAAGCCAGTGGAGAGGCGTTTTCAGACGATCCTATTGGTGAATGGCGTAAATGCTGCTGATGGATCCAGGAGTACCGGCAGAGTGGTCCCGAACTGATCAGACTTGTTCAGATCATTACAAACCCGAAGCAGCGCCGTATCCATGGAACGATTAGCTCGAAGGCTCGATTGGAGCTTGTTAGCAACATCTGATGAATTGGTGTATTATTCAGCTGCTGGGTAACCACTCGTTCAAGTGCCTTGGATAAGAATGGAAAGGAAACTGGATGAAAGTTAGTTACGTAATCGTGACCTAATGTCGGTTTTTTAAGAGCGAGTGGCCTAATAACTTCGGTATGTAGAGGTCAGTGGATTTCGCCGTCAACCAGGTACATACTTATAATATTTCTATAGGGAACCGCAACAGGCATACCTACTCAGGAAATATTATAAGGACATAAGCTAGAGGACTAGTGGTCTTTTTCGTCGGGGAGACAAGTTCAGCGACGAGGCGACGAGGCATCAAGAGGCTGGATGCACCCAGCAGCATGCATTTAGCTACGTGTCTGCACGATTTATCGAGACTGCAACAAGCAATTATTCCGCCAAGACGTCAGCTAAGACTTTAGAGGCATACGTAATGTAATGTATCTTCGTCTGTAACTCCACAAGGCCACAAAGACTATGTGGGTGTTACGCAGGAGAGTTTTGTTTAGCACACACAGCCTAAACGGCTTTCGGTACGCATTCGGTAGCCAGCAGACTTCATCTCACGCAACTAAGAGAAAGTGGGAAGCATAGCAGAGTCAGCAGAGCAGTTGAAGTAGAGATTAGCATGGAAGTAGCAGCCCAGGACCACTGAAAAAGATGAGCCATAGTCGGCATCAGGAGAGTAGTTGTCATTGCGTAAGAATCGTGGAAGCGAGTTCCACAGTCTAGGACCTGCAGAACTAAAGCTTCTGTCTCCAACGGTCTTTAAGTGGAGGAATGGAACAGCTAATTTATTTATTGTCCATACAGGACCTGGGGGCGCGAAGAGGCTAAACTGGTGCAGCAGTTCAGCTAGACACGAAGAAGCCAAGCCGTGGCGGGCCTTGTGGGTCAGCGTAAGAGCTTTGCTCTGTATCCGTCAATCAACCATTAACCATCCCAGCTCTTATAGCAAAAGAGACAAGTGGTCAAACCTCTGGGACTTGAAAACTAGCCTTGCAGCCATATTCATAGCCAATTGTAGTGGCCTAGTGGCTCTTTTTTGGTAGCCCAGCCAAAAGAGAATTACAATAATCAAGCCGAGACAGAACTAAGGAGCTAATTAAATTCTTTGCAAGCCGCCGTGGAAGACAGGTCCTTATCTTGGATAGAGATCGAACGTAATAGATAGCTGTAGAAACAGTCTTCTGAATGAAGCTTTAAAATGTAGGCAGCTTTTGAAAACGACACCTAAATTTCGGGCACGTGGTTGATGGTCAGTTGATAGTCAATACAGTTGATTATCGTCAGCACAATAGTGATATCCTATTCCATGGGCCTTAATCACTTTTCCCAGAGGTTGAGTATAAATGGAGAACAGCAAGGGACCGAAGAAAAACACTTGAGGGACTCCACAGGTGACCGGTCTCGAGGGTGAGACCTGACCCCCACAAGACACGGATTGAACACGATCAGACAAGTACGATTTAAACCACGCCAATGCCTCGTCTGCCAGAACGATTGTTGTTCTTAATCTTTCAAGTAGGACAACATGATCGATGGTATCAAAGGCAGCTGATAGATCTAGAAGAGCTAGGGCAGTGACATTCCCGTCATCGCTGCCGCATAGAATGTCACTGTTAACATGGAGACGAGCAGTTTCAGTGTAGTGCTGCCTCTTGAACCCCGATTGAAATGTTTCTGACATTTCATTCTTTTTTATATGTGCTACCAGCTGCTCAGCTACATTTTTTCGAGAATCTTTGAGAAAAAAGGAAGAAGGAAAACTGGGTGACAGTTTGCAAGGACCTCTGTATCTAATCCAAGCTTTGTAAGTATTGTGCACACGATTACCGATTTGAAGGGCTTGGGTACGGCCCCTTTTTCCAAAGAAGCATTGTAAACCTCGGTTATGGCAGGGCTAAGTTGGTCTGCCAGTAAACACCACAGAGATGATGGATGGGATAGGGTCTTCAGGAGACGAGCTCTTTTTACTAGACCTTATTAAGGTAGCCGGATCGCATGCAGAAACCTCGGAAAATCTTTTGAGAAGGGTCATAGGCCGCCACTTCGCAATTGTTTTGCTCAGAGAGGGCTTTAGAGAAATGAAGCATTTTTTATGCTTCCCTTTGGGCACTAAATACAAGCCCTGGTCATCTCATTTTACAAGCGAAAATCCAAGAGAGTTCTTAAAAGTAAAGTGATTAGTTGCTGTCTCGCTAAATTGAATTTCATGAACCGTGTTAAACGACGTGGATGGTACTATTCTTTAATTCTTTTTACAACTTTGGTAATTTTAAAGGAGATACAGGGGAGGGAAGAGAGCCTTGAATTTTTTTATCCCAATAATTTGGCGCTAACCAGCTCCTGCAGCAGAGGAAAAGCATAGCTGAACCTGTGGAGTTTGTTGACCTTGCACCCTATTCATCACCAGCTGCAGACGCTTAACGGCTTATTCGGTAGCCCAGCCAAACGGGAATTGCAGCAGTCTACCCTAGATATAATCTGGGAGCTAGTTAAATGTTTGCAAGGCACTATGGTAGACAGCCTCTAATCTTAATCAGGGATCGGAGAGATGGGTGTTTATAGAGGCAGTCTCCTTGATCATACTTTAAAAACTTCAATCGGTTATCAAAGACGACCTCTAAATTTCGGGCACACGATCGAACTACAGCATCATCGATTAGAAGATAACAGTCTCCTAGTCCAGCCGCAGGCTTTTGGATGTCCTGTGAGTAGGTGTGCGGTTTAATGGTCTCTTATTTTAGGGAAATTGGCCGAAATCCGATATCGAATGTCTGCAGGGCAAGCATTCAGTTCATCGGTCGCTGGAGCTGATTCCAACAGTTTAAATGACAAATACACCTGGGTATCATCAGCAATGTAGGGATAGCCAATCATAGGTGCCCGAATCACTTTCCCTAAGGCTAAGTGTAAATGGAAACGGCAGAGGAGCGAAAACAGAGCCTCGTGGAACGCCACAGTTGACTTGTCTGCTTGGATGAGACTTGACCACCACACGACACGGATTGACCATGATAAGACGAATACGATTTTAAGCACGCCGGTGCCTAGTCTGCCAGACCGTGCGCTGTATTCAGTCGTTCTAGTACATTATCGTGACCAATGTTGTCGAATGCAGTTGGCAGATCAAGCCATGGCAGTGGCATTGCCATCATCGCTGCTACTTACGATGCCGTTGACCATCTGGAGATTATCAGTTTCGAGGTGTCGCTTGAATCCAGATTAGAATTTTTATGACAATCCACTCTCTTCAATGGGTTCTACAAGCTGCTTAGCAGCAATATTTGCGAGAATCTTTGGCAAAACAAGGAGAAGAAGGGAAACTGTGAGATAGTTTGCAAGAACCTCTGATTCTAATCTAGACTTTTTAAGTATAGGTCAAACGACGGCCGACTCGAAGGTCTCCGTAACAACCCCGTCATTCGGAGAATCATTAAAAACTTGAGTTACGGATGGAGTAAGCATGTCTTCCTGCGAAGATCAGAGAGGGGATGGCACAGGGCCCTCAGCAGATGAATTTTTCTCACTAGAATTTATTAAAGAGGCTACTTCATTAAAGAAGCCTCGGAAAATCACTTCAGAAAGGTCAAACGTTGAGACTCAACATTAACTTTAGTTGCAGGTAGCATTATAGCAGACACTAATATCAAGCGTGTGCAAGAAAGGCAGGAGACGCTACTGGGAGTCCCGAAAATTGCACGCACTGATTATTCGGCCCTTCTGACAACTTCAATGACGTGGAGATGTACCCATGGGCCATCATACTTCACCGAGAAGCGTGTTTCATTTTCAGTTAACAAGGACATGTGATGTCTTCTTGAGCCCTAGTTTTAATCATCGGCACTCACTTCAAAACATGTGATTCGTTTTTTGAGGAACATGCTGGACTTTACATATGCGGTGTCAATACGGGAGCGCGGCTACATTAGTAGGCTAGTCGTCGGCACGGCAATGCCACTGACTCACTATCCCAGCGCTAGTAAGGCGTCTTCGATGGGATTTTGCAGAGTCTGAAAATTCTTACTCGGCACTAAGCCGACGATAAAGCTAGCGCCTAATCGAATTTCATCTACCCTGAAGCTGTCAAAATTTACCAGAGTAAATGTTTTACGATCGGATTAAAGGAAAAATATTAAGCCTGAGAAAGACTGTAGCTGTTATTAAATCGGTAAAGTCATCGTAATTCCGATTATGCGCCACGGAAAAACTCGAATTTGTGACTTTGTGGGTGATGGCACACACTAGGTGAGGTAGATGCTTTTCTCGACCTCGGATCCGAGGTCGTGGGTTCGATTGTTGCGGTGAGCGATCCTTTATCGCCGCTGCAAGCGGTGGTAATAGCCGTGAAGGCTCTTCTGTCGCTATACGAAAAGAGGCCGTTTAATCAGCTAGGAAAAAAGGTCTGAACCAGAAGGGTTGCAACTATTTTCCAAGTGCTGCATCTGTGCTACTGCAAAGTAAGCTCCTCGGGTGATGTGCATCTGCTTGTTGTTGGGGGGGGAGCGGCTGTTGGGAAAAGTGACAGGTAACGCACTCAGATAACCGTGGACATCTGATACAGACTGACAGAAAGGCAGCCTTGAAAAAGGTGTCTATGACGTAATGTAAGTGACGGAGGCTCTCAGACATCCGATGCCTCCAGAAATGGCAGCTGGTGGCAGCTGAATGCAGTTCCACGAACTAGGCATAAGCTGCAGCAGGCCTTCTTCGTGGTGCCCACCATCGAGTGACTTCGTTAAGGTGACATTCACACTCGTGTTTGGTTAGAAATTAGAGGGTCACCGATGCACCCACAACGTTGAATTCAGATGGCGAATCAAGGAGTGATGTCTGCGCATATCCGAGGCAGTGGCGCTGTCATTTGACACTATCTCCGTCACTGCCTGTGGATGTAAACTGCAGCCCTGCTGGTTGTTGTCGCAGTGAACGTGAAAAAGGGCATCAATGGCGATGGAGCATCAATTACGATCGATCAAAACACGAAAGAAGAGCAGAGAGGAGTTAAGAGCAGCTGGATACGGATGCCAATCGGCTGTAGGACCGGAAGTGAAAACAAAGTTACTGATGCGCACAGCTCAGGAAAGCTGACTTAGGAAACTTGGGAAGCTCAACAAGCGACTTGACCATTCCGCTTCATCGCCCTGTTTGTTCTTACGGCAAAGACAGCGACAGCGATTCTTTACTTTCCTATCAGATGCGCTTCTGGCACGCGTAGATCCGTTAGTGGTGCTAGCAACGGCAGTAGTGAGGCCAGTTTTTTGTCATCCGCATCCTAAGCTAGACTACGAGTAGCTTACCTGGCTCTCTTGTTTTTCCTCAAAGTTGGTCTGCGCTTGGAATGAGTGTGCTCGAGATCGGAACTTTCTGTCACGAGCCGTGTCCGCCAACTCGATTTCCTCTGTGGCGCCAGCACTCTGATGCCAAGAGGTAGCGCCGACCGACGGGAGGATTGCCAAGTGACAGCGCTCGACAGCCATTTGCGGACGGACGGCTGGTTGAAAACTAGCGGCCGGAATTGGCGGGAGCAGCTCGCTTCGGTCATGCTGACAAGTCCTGGCTCAACTTCGCACTCAGAAGACATTGGAAAGCCACTCAAGCTCCGATGACATTCTCCAAAACACCGTGACAGTAGATTGTCTGCTAGGCCAACTGCGTACGGTCATGATTTTGAAAGAAAAATTAGCAGTGACCTGATTTAACAGCCTGATTTATATAGCAGCAGATGAGCCTTGAAGGCCATCACTGCGGCTTGCAGTGGGCAATAAAGAGTCGCCCACTGCTGGACTCGAACCCAAGACTTGGGTCGTGAAGAGCGAGCACCTTAGCCCTGGGCTTAGACCCAGCGATGCAAAATTTCCCGCGATTGGGCGTTTGAGCTTGTCTCTTAGATAATTTAACAGCTTCATTTTTATTAGCGGCAGAATAGCCTTAACGGCTATCGCCGCCGCTTGCAGTTGGCAGTAAAGGATCTCCCACTGCAGGATTCGAACCCACGACCTCGTTCGTTTAGAGCGAGCACCCTACCTTCTGGGCTATCATGGCCCTCTACCTCAGAGATTCAATGACAAATCTTGAAGATTCAGTCTTAAGCAGGCTTACGAGCAGTGAGATAATGCGTGATATTTATAAAGTATGCGTTTGTGCTTTCTCGGAAGCACTTCGCGTATATCACTCTGAGAACCGGATGTGTGCCTTCCGACCTGGCTTGTACACAATGGAAGAAGACCAGAAAGAGGAACATTTCGCTATACCACACTACGGCTCGAGATGAATTTCTAAGCTGCAGAGCAACTGACCTGCTCGCCAATCAGCGTGTCATTTCTCACACTCGTGCACGCTGCAAAGCAGTTGCCACGACTCTGATTACGTTGACATCCACTTCTAACGAGTCTGTCTGAGCAACTGGTTGTATTGCCTGTAATATAAAGGTATTTTTTGCATTTGCCAGAGCGATTTCCTTAGAAAAATTTCGGCGTGGTTACCTGAAGGCACAGGCCAAACGTTCTTTACACGCATTGGGCCGGCACTCAAACTTGCTAGGGGTGACCGCGGACATGGCACTCTCCGCACCAAGCTCCACTAATGTAGTCCCTCTGGCCTCTGACCTGGAGGTGACCAAGCTATCTACTGAGTTTCGTGCCGGCCTAGTTCTGAGAGGTGCGTGTCGGCGGCCTGGCGGGTATTGTCGCAGTAATCGCCTGGATTGTCAGGTCTTGGCATCGAAAGCTAATGTGGCGATAGGAATGTGCTTGGCTCCATCGGCGATATTCACAGCCGTTGCTCCACATTCCCGACGCTGCACGGACGACGAGCCAGGAACCTGACGAAAGGTGCTCCAACCATGGCCGCCAAACAAGTCATCGGCCAGAGGTTCAGAGAAATGGCCGGAGACCGGCAGCGAGAATCTACCCTGCCCCACCCACCCCCTTCGAGTCACCGGACCAGCGTGCAGCGTGCTCGAACCGCGCGAGCCCTAGTTTGACGCTTAAAGATGCTAATCTGACGTGCCGGTCGGGCGAAATCGACGGAAGTCGGCTTGTTGCTGAGAGCATGAGCCATGGGAGCACAGCACCGCACGCCCACGCCCGTTATCACCCAGCATCCAAAGCTGCTGCACGCATGGCTGGCTTCTGCGACCAGCCTGCGTCCTGGCGACGGCGGATTAAGCGGCCGTCGCTCGCGAGCCTCGCCGGGCGCCAGTCTGGAGACGGCGGCCTGGAGGGGGCGGCGGCTACGGATGCGGCATCCAAGGAGCTGCGGCAAGGCTCCGAGCTTCCCAGATACCCCGAGCTCGCTCAGCCGTCCCCAAACGGTCTTCAACCGGTTTCGCCCACCTAGCGAAGGCAGATTGAGGAGCGAGCGTTCGCAGCGAGTCTCGGCCCACGTTTGGAGTCCAGCTCCAAACGTCTGGCGACCAGGTGGCAGTGGGCATGAGCGGCGAGCAGCAATCTCTCACTCTTTGGCATTATGATTGCCTGCAGCTGGTCAAATTGAAGCGTGTGGTAGTATATTACACGGACAGGTAACGGATACTAGACCTTACCGCCGGCCGCCTGACGAGGTTGCAGGTCGCGCAGCAGCAATCAATATTGCCCGTACTTCATCTCCACCAATTAAAGCGAGAAATGCCGGCGGTCCGCGTCACGTGGCACGATGGCACACTTCCGTCTCGCGGCGAGACGGCTCAGCACTGTCTTCCGTTACCGTTCTACGACTACCTCTACTATGACTCGGCGAAGCGAGTCCCCAGGCTTCAGTGAGCTCTCGTACTTGAATAAGTCCGCAAATCTTCGCGAGGAGGCATCGTAACGAACGCCGAACGCTCGGGGAAGGAGGAAGGAGGACGCGAAGGAGGCGTGCCTCGCCGCTTGGCCAGCGGCGTAGCCAACTGCTGAATGCCATGCGGTGGAAAGTGAATGCTCGAGGAAAGCTGCCGATAAGCTCGCCCAGAGCATTTCCGGCGCCAGCCAGACGCCTTCTTAACTCGCCGTTAAGAAGGCGTCGTGAGTTCGTGGCGGCGTAAACGGGACCGAGGTTCACACACACTGAGCTTAATTCGCGAGCATGTCTCTGTCGCTGCGCGTCTAGTCCTTGTCTCTTGTACACATCTCCAAACTCCTCGCAAAAACTTGGCAAGGCACGCGCCGCGTAGGGACCCCGCCCTATAACCAGGAGGGTGCTGCTCCTACCGAGATAACAACTAACAGAGCTTCAGGCTTCCAGCGGCACAGCAGAAACCCTCAGGGTGCACCGAACGCCGCTCTAAGGAAGACCCCGTCCCCGGAAGCCGCCGGAACCGTTCCTGCATCGCCCTAAGCTAACTCGGAGCGGAGGAAATCCTACGCGCGAGCGCACATATACGACCGGGTCGGACGTGCACCGCGCCGCCTTCCAAGCCCGCTGCTCCCGCACCCGGCACTCCGGAACTTCAGCCGTCTTCGATGGGTGGCGCGAGTGAATTCATCTCGAACTTCACATCGCCTTTGCATCGCAAAGCATTGGCATGGGAAATGTAGCCACATCACTACATTGCACATCATCCAAGCGCGGCTAGCCGAACGAAAGCGTAACAACGGTTTGTGTCAGTACAGGGATGAAAGGCCCTCGCAGTCACAAGCAAGGTCAAGGTTCGCGAAGATGAGCAAGCAGCACCAGCGAGCAGCACCATCCATCAGACAATCAGATCAGCATCAGAACGGCAGTCCATCGCCGCTGCAGTTACCGTACCAGTCTTTAAGCAAGCTACCGTAGTCGCTGTCTCCACATATGGTATAACCGGCACGCAAAAATGATCAGCTTGTTCATCACGTCATCATTCGATGCCTAGACACCTGCAAGTCACTCGCAGCCAGTTGGATGCTCTCAGTCAACATCGGTACCTGTGAATTCGCTGGCCACACTTGCGCGGGTGAGCTCGTTATTTTAGTACACCATTGCCAGTGGCCACCATTGCCTGCTACTCCACTGCAGCGGTCGTCCTCTCACCCTCTCGATCGGCTGTTGACTGTCACTTGATTTACTTTCAGTTTCACCACTGCTAATCTTTTCTACGGGCACCGTTTATATGTACCCAGAAAGCTCAACATTCTCAAGTGCCGTACGCTGCCATTCATTGAACTCCTGAGCTGCGATTATCATCCCTTGAGTCATTGGTGGCAAAGTAATGCTCCATAATTCTCTCATGTGCGGCACATCAGCTACTCGGCAATTCACTCCGCCATCATTAGCTCAAGCTTAGCTCAAGAGTTTTTTCCAAGTCCTCCTTTTTGGCTGAGCAAACAGAAAACTCAGTTTTGAGGCGCTCAACTCTCGACGACAGTTGCATGAGTAAAACCGTCAAGACAGAAAGATCCGCATTATGTACGACGCGTCGTACATAATGTAGTCACAATCACTCGTTCCAGCGCTGGAAAGCTGGTAAGAGTAAGAAACAATCTGCAATTGTCACAGCACTCATCACTCTTCCCGGGGTGACAGCGAATGCTGCGAGCGCTGTGCAACGAAGGCTTCTCGACCGCTGCAGCCTTGCCGCCGCGGCACAAACGCAGCTCTCGCTGCGGTGCCAGTCAAGTGACAGTCACGTGACAGTCTCGTAACCAATTACTCGCAGAGCTCGCTCATCAGGCCGCTGCAAATGAAGCTGCTGAAGCAGCAGCTTCATTGCACGCTGGTGTGACGACGACAGCAGATAGCTACAATAATCGTGACCATGACCTTTGGAGAAATTCCATGCGCTTAATGTGTGGCCGTACAATTGACAGCTCTGGAGCCCGCATCCTTGCAGGTACACAATTGGCCGGTGGCCGACCACGTGCTGCTGCCACTAGCCATACTTGCATGCTGACCCTGTGCATGTCGCCCCTAACCATGTTACTCTTTTTGTTATTGAGCATGCTACCACCAGCCATTCGATCTCGCTTCCTTTGCAGCAAATGTAAAGTGCCCAGAAAGAGGTTGAGTTCTCTGAGGGCGCTATATTAAATGTATTAGTATTTATAGTATTACAAGTACGACAGCTGACCAAGATGGCTGGCACAGGTGGCCGACCAAGTGTCGAGCATAGTATTAGCATAGCTACCACCTATCAAGTGTGAAACATGCGGTCCTTAATCATTACAATTCATGAGCCACTAATCTCGAAAGCTACACTCGAGGTCAGATTAATGCAAGCGTGGTTGCATGATGAATTTGAAATGTATCTTGGTCCGTCGTCCAGAGTAATCGCATCAGAGCAAAGATAATTTATTAAGAGCGAGAACCAGCAATATTTCATTGGGCTAACAGCGACATCTATCGCAGATTAAAATGCGAGCACTGATTACTCGTTGCCTACGGTGCACAGTAAATCATCGCATTTGGGCTGCTGTCGGTCGCTGTGTCTTTTTGAATTGACAGCGTCGAACAGTGCGAGGCACGGCTCTAGATGCAAGGCCCTCGCTGCTGAACCCCTCGCGGTTCCTTGGTACAGCGAGTCCATGGCACGCGTCTCGGAGGTATTGCTCATAAATTGTTACTAACGGGCAAGAGAGGCTGAGCCCTTTAATTCATCTGGACTGCAGCCGGAGCTTTATGAGTGCCTGCATTGCACTCGCAGTACGAACCTTTTGCGTGCATTTAATTAACTAGGTTTACAGCATCAATCGCTTCGCCCGCCGAACCGTATAAAAAAAGAATACGAATTGCTCGGGGCCCGCAATAGCCTAAGACCGCCCAGGCATCCGGTTAGTGCCGACTCTGCTTACGAAATTATACGTTCTCCGTGTGGCTGTTCTTTAGGCAGCTACTGCCTTTAAAGGTTCCTATGACCTTGCCGGAGGTGTCACCGTCAGGGCATGCAGGAGAGTTGGCCCAGCGTCCATACCGAGCAGCTATTCTCAAGTGCTGGTGGTGTCATCGTCTGGCCGCGTGGTAAAAATCTATTACGAGTGGCCTTTAGAAGAACGATGATAATGAGCCATTTATAATGACCTGCTATGTGCGACACGACGTTGCCAAGATTCCACCAGCGCCCTGTGGGCTCGTCTGCGGCCCTTGGGATCGAGGCCAGCGATAGTTGTCATCATTAGGTTTCGCGTCGAAACCGAAAGTTCTAGCTAGAGAGAGAGAGAGAGAGAGAGAGAGAGAGAGAGAGAGAGAGAGAGAGAGAGAGAGAGAGAGAGAGAGAGAGAGAGAGAGACAGACAGACAGACAGAGACAGAGACCGAGACAGAGACAGAGAGACAGAGACAGAGAGACAGAGAGACAGAGAGACAGAGAGAGACAGAGAGAGACAGAGAGAGACAGAGACAGAGAGACAGAGAAAGAGAGACAGAGACAGAGACAGCAGAAAGAGAGACAGAGAGAGAGAGAGAGAGAGAGAGAGAGAGACAGACAGACAGAGAGAGACAGAGAGAGACACAGAGAGACGCAGAGAGACACAGAGAGAGACATAGAGAGACAGGTAGAGACAGATAGAGACAGGTAGAGACAGATAGAGACAGATAGAGACAGAGAGAGACAGACAGAGACAGACAGAGACAGACAGAGACAGACAGAGACAGACAGAGACAGACAGAGACAGACAGAGACAGACAGAGACAGACAGAGACAGACAGAGACAGACAGAGACAGACAGAGACAGACAGAGACAGACAGAGACAGACAGAGACAGACAGAGACAGACAGAGACAGACAGAGACAGACAGAGACAGACAGAGACAGACAGAGACAGACAGAGACAGACAGAGACAGACAGAGACAGACAGAGACAGACAGAGACAGACAGAGACAGACAGAGACAGACAGAGACAGACAGAGACAGACAGAGACAGACAGAGACAGACAGAGACAGACAGAGACAGACAGAGACAGACAGAGACAGACAGAGACAGACAGAGACAGACAGAGACAGACAGAGACAGACAGAGACAGACAGAGACAGAGAGAGAGAGAGACAGAGAGAGAGAGAGAGACAGAGACAGAGACAGACAGAGACAGACAGAGACAGACAGAGACAGACAGAGACAGACAGAGACAGACAGAGACAGACAGAGACAGACAGAGACAGACAGAGACAGACAGAGACAGACAGAGACAGACAGAGACAGACAGAGACAGACAGAGACAGACAGAGACAGACAGAGACAGACAGAGACAGACAGAGACAGACAGAGACAGACAGAGACAGACAGAGACAGACAGAGACAGACAGAGACAGACAGAGACAGACAGAGACAGACAGAGACAGACAGAGACAGACAGAGACAGACAGAGACAGAGAGACAGAGAAAGAGAGATAGAGAAAGAGAGAGAGAGAGATGGAAAGATAGAAAGAGAGAGAAAGAAAGAGACAGAGTCAGAGACATAGCCAGAGACAGAGACAGAGACAGAGACAGAGAAGAGAGAGAGAGAGAGAGAGAGAGAGAGAGAGAGAGAGAGAGAGAGAGAGAGTCATAGATAGTAATGCGAAGGAAAGCGAAGCGACTTTTGAATCTCTAAGCAGCTGCCGGTAACTCTACACGAGCGGAAAGCTGCAGTGCTTTGGTTTTGCACCGCCGAGCGACTGCACTTGGAATTTAGCGACGATTCGAAGTATTTTTTTTTAATGCAGAACTACCATGGGCCGTCTGCCGTAGGACTTAGCTCACACGAATTTTCGCTGCTGGCCCAGAACTCTACCAGCACTCGATCAGTACTCAACCCTAGAGGCCATTGATTCTATCGTGAAAACTAAGAAGCTAAACAGCCGGCGCTGGCCATGTAGGACGTACTAAGAAATATTCAGCGTTGCATTCACTGATCGATCGGACGGAAGCCACCATCGGGAGCGCCTGCACGAAAGAAACACGTGACCAAACTTTTCGGACTCAAAGTCCAAACTGAGCATCCTCTTTAGTATTAATAATAATAAGAGTTATAAATTTGTATAGCGCCCTCAAAGAGCTTAATCTTTTTATAGGCACTTTGCATTTGCTGCAAAGGGAGCACGATCGAATGGTTCATGTTAGCAAGTCTCAGTGACAACAACCATAACATGGTTAGAGATGACGTGCGTCGGGTCAGCACTCAAACAAGGTTAGTGGCAGAATGCACGGTTTTTGCCAGCATAAGCACGCAAAGAACAAATCGCATGGACTCACTACATGCTGTGATAAATATATGCATTATAAGCTTCTTTTTAAAAATATTCATTACAGAGGCTTTTTTCGGCAGCCCTGTCGATGCTTACCTACGGCAGTCTAGCTAAAGAGAGAGAGAGAGAGAGAGAGAGAGAGAGAGGGGGAGAGAGAGAGAGAGAGAGAGAGAGAGAGAGAGAGGGAGATAGAGAGAGAGAGGGAGAGAGACAGAGAGAGAGACAGAGAGACAGAGAGAGAGACAGAGAGAGTGAGAGAGAGAGAGAGGGAGAGAGAGAGAGAGAGAGAGAGAGAGAGAGAGAGAGAGAGAGAGAGAGAGAGAGAGAGAGAGAGAGAGAGAGAGAGAGAGAGAGAGAGAGAGAGAGAGAGAGAGGGAGAGAGACAGAGAGAGAGACAGAGAGACAGAGAGAGAGACAGAGAGAGAGACAGAGAGACAGAGAGAGAGACAGAGAGAGTGAGAGAGAGAGAGGGAGAGAGATAGAGAGAGAGAGAGAGAGAGAGAGAGAGAGAGAGAGAGAGAGAGAGAGAGAGAGAGAGAGAGAGAGCCAGGCTACCAGCTAAATATAACGCTTGCCCAGGAGGTGAGGTGCCAGCTCTTCCCGTCCAAGGTCACGTGGGTTCGAGTGATGCAGGAGCAGACCCCTAATTGTCCACGGCAAGCGTTGGTGATAGCCAGTAAGACTATTCTGCCGCTGTACAAATGAGGCTGTTACATCAGCTAACCTTATGGAAGTAGTACCGCACCCTAGACACGGATCGACCATGATGAATAGACGCGGCGGTGGTCTTCTGAATAAAACTTATACATATTTCAGCTGTTTCAAAGGAGAAAATGGATAAAGGTCCCTCGGCTAAGGTCGATATTGCTCGAATTTCAGAGCAATTTCGTCGTGTTTTCCAATCCTGCAGCAGGCAATTCTTATTGTCCCACAAAAACTAAGGTGAGCATGGTGAGGCTCGGATCTGCGTTTGAGTATATAAATGAATATATTGAATAATTGGATCGTAAAGAAAAATAATACTTCTGATTATATATATATTTAATAATAATAATTGAATCAGTCGGTTCTCCACTGGTTCGTAGCTCAGCAACGGAAAAGCTCATGCGTTTCAAGGTCAAGGTCTATTTCGTGGGTTCGTGTCCTGCATCAGGCTTTACTATATTCTGCAACCAAGCTCTTCTGCAACTGTGAAAATGGCACTGCTTAGTCAGATAAACTTCGCTCTTTGACTTTGCTATATTACCTACGCTGTCTTCCACAATGGTTTGCAAGGAATTTGACTAGCTCCTTAGCTCTGTCTCGGATTGATTATTGTAATTCCCTCTTGGCTGGGATACCAAAGAAAGCAACTAGGCCACTGCAACTGACTATGAATATGACTTCAAAGGTAGTTTTCAAGTCCTAGAGGTTTGAGCACGTTCTCTTTTGCTAAAAGACCTAGGATGGCTGCCGGTTCATCAAAGGATACAGAGTAAAGTTCTTACGCTGAAAGGTTACACGTAATTAAATCGAGTGTGCTTTTTAACATGGAGTCTGCCCGCCATACAGCCATAGGCGTAGCCAGGATTAAGCCAATGAGTGGGCTGCACGCCTTTCTAGAAGGTGCTAATCATACTAAGGTGAAGGTTCATGCCAGGTGCCTTTGATGCTCAACACTCCCCCTCAGTCTGTACAAGTGAGCAGGACCCATAGGCAAAGCCCTCTTTTCTTCTTCTCTGCCCATAATGCATAAATAAGCTTATGACTAGACGCCACGGTTGCTATGGAGCCTTAGGTCTTATTTGCACCCAATCGCTGCCGTCCCAGCCTGCTATTAGAGCAAGTCAGATTGAGGCTGGAGATGGATTACTTTGTCAATTCCTTCTTTCTTCCCCTTTCCTACCTTTCTCCTTCTTTCTTTCTTTCTATGCTTCTCCCTCCTTTATCCTAATTTCATTATCTTTTATTTCTCTCTCTCTCTCACTCTTTCTCTCTCTCTTTCTCGCTCTCTCTCGCTCTCTCTCTCTCTCTCTTTTATTCTCGCTCCATCTCTCTCTCGCTCTCTCCTTCTCTCTCCCTCTCTCTCTCTCTCACTCTATCTCTGCCTCTCTCTCATTCTCACGCTCTCGCTCTCTCTCAGTCTCTCTCTCATTCTCGCTCCATCTCTCTCTTTCTCTCTCACGCTCTCTCTCTCTCGCTCTCTCTGTCACTGTCTCTCTCTCATTCTCGCTCCATCTCTCTCTCGCTCTCTCCTTCTCTCTCCCACTCTCTCTTTCTCTCGCTCTCTCCCAGTCTCTCTCATTTTTGCTCTCTCTCTCGCTCTCTCTCAGTCTCTCTCTCTCTCTCATTCTCGCTCCATCTCTCTCTCACTCCATCTCTTTTTCTCACTCTCTCTGTCTGTCTCTCTCTCATTCTCGCGCTTTCTCTCTCTCTCTCTCTCTCTCTCGCTATCTCTCTAAGTCTCTCTCTCTCTCTCATTCTCGCTCCATCTCTCTCTCTCTCTCTCTCTCTCTCTCTCTCTCTCTCTCTCTCTCTCTCTCTCTCTCTCTCTCTCTCTCTCTCTCTCTCGCTCTCTCCCCCTCTCTCTCTCTCTCACTCTTTCTTGCTCTGTACATTGGTACTCTGGTTGACCACGTGCTACTGTCGGCGTGCATTAATATCGTTGGTTCTTCGGCTTTTCTGTCCGTCTCTGGAGACCCGTCGACATTCGACGATAAAAGGGAGGACGACAACGGGCGTCGCAGCTGGTTAACTGTGGCGTCTTCGACGTGCTAAAATGTACGTAGCTATTCTTCGTCTTTGGAATTCAGGATCGCTGAATTGATCGTTCGGCCTAGGTTTCTTCTGCTCAAGTGGCACCAAGGGTATAAAAGCGTTGAACCAGGTTTTCAGTCTCAACAGTCAACATAAGCAGTGTCAGCATCCATAAGCGGCCGGGCAGTTTTGCAATAGCAGCAGCAATCGAGTGCACTTCCGCTCTTGCATCTGCGAGCCTGTCGTGCATCGAAATGCCCCGTGCGTTGCCCAGGGCTACGTGTATTCACATTCAAGTGGGATAGGCATTTATTGTTGTCATGCCAGCCAGCGAGAGCGCAGTAGACGAGAGCCAGCTGCGCTTTGGCTCGAAGTACATCGGATCTGCAGCAACGGCCATCATTCCAGCGCTGCAGACTCATTCCTAAACGGCTCCTCGAGGAAAAAACGGCGACAGTGACATCACGAAAAATCTATTCACCTGCTGCGGGCAACCGAGCTCAAGTACTGCTGGCCATCTTTAGCTTGGCTGGAGTGGCGGAGCGTGTGAACTCGCGCTCTCTGCTGGCTGGAGGGAAAAACACATTAGCTCAGTGTGCCTAACGCTGTTAACGTCTGCCCGTTCCTAACGAATGTGGCGGGGGGGGGGGCGGTGCGTTTCGATCAGCTAAGGAGCAGGTGCGCCCTGCATCGGCTGAGCGGCGGAGGCCGGTTCCAAGCGAGCTTTTTCGAGCGTGGCGGCCAATGAAAGTGTGAGAACCAATCTCGCCTCTTGAGGCATTGTGCCTTGGTTGATAGAGTAGTGTCAGCCAGTGACGCCGACACTGCGATATCTGCCGGCATGACAGCTAGCCCAAGGCTCCAAGAGGCTGCTTCGCCTTCACCCACTTCGCTTTGGCCTAGATTCCGCGATTCACGAGTCGGTCTTGTCAAATTCACGCAGTGATATGCCAAGGCGATCTACCGATGACAGGAGGAATCCTCCCTCAGCTCTGCTGAGCACGTACCTTAGCCAGACTGCCAGGAGCGCTATCGGCTGGTCCGAGGCCGGTGCAACGGAGATCTGGGTGTCATCAGCGTCTGGGTCTCTGCGCTTTCCACCAAACGGCGAGCTCGCCAGCCCATCTGACTAATTGATCTAAGAAAATGCCGCGTGCTCTTGGCTAAAGTGTTGCGGGTCAAGTATTGCAAAATCGTCTCACTTCTTTGGCTCTTGGACTTTGTCAGTATTTCTACAGCAATTTGACCATGTCTTCATGAAACCACCGAGTCGTCACGTTGACGGTAAAACGGCCACCACCAGTGTGAGCGGCGATGGATGACAAGCGTTCAATGCCTTGCTTGCTCATTATTGAAAATGATGGCAGCAATGTTTCAACCTTTTCTGCGTGGTGCTTGAGAAATTCGCTCATCTCCTCCTAGCGCTAAAAATTCGGCTGAACCGCTAGCCGGCTTTACGCAGCACTACAATACCCGTGGACGTCGAAGTTCAGGAGAAAAATGGCGATTCTTGTCTGCTGCTGTGGACTTATTCTGACCTCCACCACCACCACCACCACCACAGGCTAAAACCCGAGTAGCTCATCTACTTGAGCAAAAGCGTCCATGTGCATTTTGAACCCCAATCTTGTGTACAGAATTATTAGTCTACTGTCTAGTTTCGCTGAGTGTCTGCACGTTCGCTTTAGCGTGCTGGCGTGGCAAGAGAGTCAGTCCCTAAACACGTGATACCTTTTTACTCTTGCATGCCACTAACACGTAAGCACTGATTCTCTAACAGCTAGCTGTAAAGCGCCCGAATAATAATAATAATAATAATAATAATAATAATAATAATAATGCACTTGATAAAGCGCCCTCAGAGAACTTAATCTCTTTCTAGGCGCTTTACATTTGCTGTAAAGTGAAATGCAATTGAATAGTAAGTAAAATCATGCTTGACAAACAAACGAAATGAATAATATGGTTAGGGGTGACATGCACAGGGTCAGCATGCAAATGTGGTTAGTGGCAGCATGCACAGTGTCAGCACGCATAAGCACATCAAGGACGAATCACAGGGACCCACTAAATGCTGTCCTAAATAGGTGTGTTTTTAGGTTCCTTTTAAATGTGGTCAGGTCAGGGGATGTGCTGACGCAGGTCGGGAGGGAGTTCCAGGCTTTGGGAGCATATGAACTAAATGCACGGTCTCCAAAGGATTTAAAGTTTGTATGAGGTATTTCTAGACTGTTGGATTCCGAAAAGCGGGTGGTACGATGCTTGGCCTGATGGGGTAGTCTATCTGACAGATAGGCTGGAGCCATAGAATGAAGGAACCTAAAAGTGAGCGACAAAACCTTGAAGTCAATCCGTTGCTTGACTGGGAGCCAGTGCAGGTCGGCGAGAAGTGGAGTAATGTGGCAACTGCGACGCTCACGACGGACAAGCCTAGCTGCAGAGTTTTGCACCAGCTGGAAACGCCTGATCGCACATGCTGGTAGGCCAGTAAGCAGTGAGTTGCAGAAGTCGAGACGGGATGCCACGAATGCATGGACCAACTTGGACGTGGTATCTTTATCTAAACAAGCCCGAATTTTAGCAATGTTATGAAGCTGAAAATAGGCGGATTTGACTGTGGAGGAGTAATAAGAATAACACACTTGATAAAGCACCCTCAGAGAACTCAATCACTTTCTAGGCGCTTCATATTTTCTGAATGGAGATTACGTTCTCTTAGAGCGCTATTTAGAGTGGCCAAATATTATTATTGTCTATGTGTTTTCAATATTTCGTGGATATAAATTGTTACAATTGAAGTGTAGCGGTTTCCGAGCTGCTACAAGGATTTGCCAAAAACTGAGCACTCGCAACGGTGCAAGTCTCTTCTGATTAACGAAAAGTTACGTTGAAGCAGGCGCCTCGAAGAAGCGCGGCTACAGCGAGTCGCAGATGCGTTGCCTCGGTACACGCAGGCAGCGATAAACGGTGCAGCGAGTCTAGCTCGGCTAATGTGAATCGGTCTAATCCCTAGCCAACGCCGAGAGGCGCGGCTGTGCAGCACTATCGATAGCGTGCAGCTGATAAACGGTGCGAGTCCAGCTCGGCTCTAATCCAATCAAAGTCCAAGTCATCAGCGTGGAGGAACAGCCAATCAGCGTGGAGGAGGAAGGAGTCCATTCGGAAGCCAAGAGGGCATCCATCTTGAGACCAGCGCCAGTTACGCCAGTTACGGCGTACGAATCTCTCGCTCAAGGTCCCGAGTACAGCTCCCGACCTTTTACATATAACACGAGAAAATATATAAAAATATGAATCATTTGTCAAGCGAGCGTCCTAGGAGAACCTAGTCCACGCCCAGGTATTTACATTTGCCACAGGGGTCAAGCCTGCAATGCCATTCGTCAAAAGCTAGCACCGACCCAAGGGCAAAGCCAGGACAACATATCAAGCTCCAGTAAGTGATTACTCGGAAACCGCTAATAATCTCCAGAGCTGTCACAACCTAATGGATATAGCATTTCAACGTTTAACGAGAAAACGCACCCGTTGTCCGGCGGGTACACGCGAAATATCGAAAACACTTGATAATAATAGTAATAATAATAATAATATTCCCCATCGGCCTTGACCGAGTGCTCCCGGAAGCTGACGCGGCGGCGGCGGTGGCGGCGGCGGTCACCGATCGCAGACAGACAGACAGTGACGGATTTTCGTACGCTCTCTGCGGAAAGCTTTAAGCCCGAGCGCCGAGAGCGGATGCGGCGGCGGATGCGGCCTCAATTGCTCGATCGCTCCATCGGCGAAACACTTTCCGGCGTTTTTCCAGAATTTCTCGGAATCGTCTCGCCACTCGAGGCGAAGAATGCATGTCCTAAGTCACGGCAAGAAGTTTTCTGTCGTTATTATTATTAATAATAATAATGCACTTGATAAAGAGCCATCAGAGAACTCTCTCTCCTTCTAGGCGCTTTGCATTTGCTGCAAAGGGAAACGCGATTGAATGGTGAGTAATAGCATGCTTGATAAACAACATTAATAAACATGGTTATTCTGCTTTTTCAAATGAGTCGAGAGAGTTGCTGAACGCACGCAGCGAAGGGCTGCCCGCTTCTTCCCAACCTAGGAAATATAGTTAGTTGGCGAACTGCGTCAGCAGCCTCCATCGGCAGCAGCACCAGCAGCGGCAGCAACGTCCATCGGCAGCAATTGATTCTCCTTTGAAAATTCTGCTCTCGTCTTAAGCAGCATGTCTCGAGAGCTGATGGCCACAAGTGTGCAAGCTGGCGACAAATGCACTGTGGCTGAAGTACTCGATATTGAAATGCACAACGTATTCCTACGAAGCGGACGCATCGAATTCGGACCGAGGATACGACGGCAGGCGGCAGCGTCGTCCTGCCACGAGCTAGTAACAGGTAATCCTAGAACTAGATATCTTGGCTTTGAAACGTCTCTGCGAGAGCGCTATCTTATAAATAGGGTCTAGAGCGCCTGTTGATGACCAGTAGTGAGACACAATGTAAGCCTAATAGGGTAGTCTTAAGCTCGCCGTGCACGCCGCAAATTCAAATACGTTTCGACGGAGCCGAGCCGTGGGCAGCTGATGTAAGATGGCTCCGTCAATTTCTGGCTTCAAAACGAAATCTGGCAGTGCTTTGCAGTCAAGCCGGCAGGCCAAGATGGGTACTCACGGGCTCTCTTTAACAGGAGTACCCTCAAGAGCTCGAATTTCAATTACCGGTTCGCCTCAGGCTAACGACTACCGCGAGCTTGTGCCGCATAGGCCTGAGGTTGACCTCGCTGTGGACTTCGCTCGTTGACCTTAGTCGGGCGATCGTCAATGCAGGCCAAGCCAAAGCTAGGTCACATTCTCAGAGGCCGACTGGATCAAGCGAGCAGGTGCGACGATTTTCGCTTCGCGAGCGCATCGAAAGACTGTGTGAAGGTTGCCCTCGCACAGATCATCGCGCGCGCGGGAAGAGACAGCACCGGAGTGACCGCCACGTGCCGCCGCGTGCCATCCGCCGTTGAGGAAACACTTTGTGGCGATCGCATATTTCTCCCGATGCACTATGCCGAACGACCAATTTTGCTTCTGCAGCTGCTCTGAATCTGGTGTATCAATCAATGCTGGAATAATCAATTGCCAGCGGATCTTCAACCGCAGACGCAGGGCTCGGCTTTTTCGGCTTTTTCGGCTTTTTCTCAAGCGCGAACGAGAAAATGAGAATGAAAAACTCGCCGCCAGTCGATAATAATAATAATAATAATAATATTGCACTTGATAAAGCGCCCTCAGAGAACTTAATCTCTTTCTAGGCGCTTTACATTTGCTGTAAAGTGAAATGCAATTGAATAGTAAGTAAAATCATGCTTGAAAAATAAACGAAATGAATAATATGGTTAGGGGTGACATGCACAGGGTCAGCATGCAAATGTGGTTAGTGGCAGCATGCACAGTGTCAGCACGCATAAGCACATCAAGGACGAATCACAGGGACCCACTAAATGCTGTTCTAAATCGGTGTGTTTTTAAGTTTCTTTTAAATGTGGTCAGGTCAGGGGATGTTCTGACGCAGGTCGGGAGGGAGTTCCAGGCTTTGGGAGCATACGAGCTAAATGCACGGTCTCCAAAGGATTTAAGGTTTGTACGAAGTATTTCCAGACTGTTGGATTCCGAAAAGCGGGTGGTACGATGCTTAGCCTGATGGGGTAGTATATCTGACAGATAGGCTGGAGCCATAGAATGAAGAGACCTAAAAGTGAGCGACAAAACCTTGAAGTCAATCCGTTGCCTCACTGGAAGCCAGTGCAGGTCGGCGAGAAGTGGAGTAATGTGGCAACTGCGACGCTCACGACAGACAAGCCTAGCTGCAGAGTTTTGCACCAGCTGCAATCGCCTGATCGCACATGCTGGTAGGCCAGTAAGCAGTGAGTTGCAGAAGTCGAGGCGGGATGTCACGAATGCATGGACCAACTTGGACGTGGTATCCTTATCTAAACAAGCCCTAATTTTAGCAATGTTATGAAGCTGAAAATAAGCAGATCTGACTGTGGAGCTGATGTGGTCGTCTAACGAGAGGTTGCTTTGGAATATGACACCCAGATTTCGAGCTGATTCAACAGGAGATATGCTGGCAGAGCCAATTTTGAAAGTCAGCCTTTCCAATTTCTGAATCACACTGGGTTTGCCCATAACTAGTAAGTTAGTTTTATCATCGTTTAGTTTTAGAAAATTTGCTGCCATCCATGTGCGGATGTCATCAATGCATGCAGCAAGTGAGTCGAGAGAATTTGAGGTGCTCGAAGACTGGGAGGGATAAAAGCAAAGGTACAACTGAGTGTCATCCACATAGAAGTGAAAGCCTAGATTGTGATTGGCAATCACATCAGCAAGAGGGAGAGTATAAACTGTGAAAAGGACCGGACCTAGCACTGAGCCCTGAGGTACTCCATATTTTAGAGGTACTTCAGATGATCTTTGTCCATTCACGTCAATACTCTGGAGTCTCCCACAGAGATAGGACCTGAACCACTGCAGAGCAGTGCCAGTGATGCCCAGGCGAGACGAGAGGCGCTCTAGAAGAACTTTGTGATCGATGGTATCAGAAGCTGCCGAAAGATCGAGCAAAACAAGAAGAGACACTCTACCCATGTCTGCATTCCTAAGCAGGTCGTTGTATACCCGAAGCAAAGCTGACTCTGTGGAGTGATTAGCTCTAAAGCCAGACTGGAACTTACTAGCAAGGTGTGAGGTTTTGATATAGGAGTTCAGCTGGTCTGCCACGACCCGTTCCAGTGTCTTTGATAGGAATGGTAGAAGGGAGACTGGGCGGTAGTTGCTTAAGTTCTCTTGGTCTAGTGTAGCTTTCTTGAGAAGTGGCCTGACTACAGCTTTTTTGAAAGGTGCTGGGACCTGACCTGAGGCTAATGACATATTAATGATGTTAGTTATGCATGGCAGCAGCAGATCAATGCAATGTAGGAGCAGAACAGTGGGAATAGGGTCCAAAGGACTTGTTGTCTTCTTTGATTGAGATACGAACTTTAGGACTAGATCACTAGTGACCTGCTTAAATGCAGACATTGAGGCGCAGCCAGGAACCGAGGAACAGCATTCTAGTGGGAAGGTTGTCATCGCAGGGATGGATTCCCTGATCTTGTCTATCTTCTGCACAAAGAATCGAGAGAAGCGATCGGCTAGATCATCACAAGGATCATCAGGTAAGGAGCTAATCTGGGAACGGTTGAGGAGATGGTTTATTGTCGACATGAGCATTTTTGGATTGTGCATCTGTGATTCAACAATGTTTCTATAGAAGCTAGACTTGGCCTTTGCTAGGATCGAGAGATGTAATGCAAGGGGGGACGACTCTGGACACTCGTCGTTGAACTAACTTTAGCACGAGCTGGGACGGAGCGTCGTAGAAGCCGATGCAACTGAAACTGCATAGTCTACAACCCGCAACCGAGCGCAGCTACAGTGTGCATCGGTCGTACTGGAGACGACGATTTCGGTAGCGCCGACACGTGACCGCACCGCTGGCTAGCCGTCCGCCGCTGTCAGGCACTAACCTTCTCGCATTATCATTCACAGGTATGGTCTCTAGATGCAAAGTGTTACGGCAGCGAATGGAACCGCTTGCACGCGGTATGAGGTCGAGATGTGCGATATGAAGTCGGTCCGGTCTTTCGGGCAAATTGCTTGCTAATAGTAGTAGTAGGGGCTGCTGTTTATTGTATTTGACGGATAGCTTCTGCTGCTGGCCTGAAGCGCTCAACTGGGCTAGAGCTTTCGACATTTTGATGCCGATTAAGAAATTCGGACGATCGGGTAGACTACTGAAGGACTTCAAAGACCACGCGGCAATACTGGGCAACATTGCTGACGTAATACAGGGCCTTGACCGAATGTTAATCCCACCAAGACAAGCCTAGTCACGTGCTGGAGACAGAACGAGCAATCATCAATATTTTTTTTCTTTCGCTTCAGAGACGAAGAGCGAGAGAGAGAGAGAGCGAGAGAGAGAGAGAGAGAGAGAGAGAGAGAGAGAGAGAGAGAGAGAGAGAGCGAGCGAAAAGGGCTTGCACATTCTTAGACGCGAATAATGACGATATGGTTGATATGACAATGACATTGACAAGCAACAGGCACGCATTCGAAGCAGAGACAGATAGCGGCAGCTTAAGGTAACTCTGAAATTGCTAGTTATCAAATATCCTTTACCTAAATTACTAAGAAAAGCTTGGTCCCCGAGTCAAGTCGGAAAGAAAGCAGAAATTTGCAGAAAAATAGCAATGACCTGTTTCAAGTAGTACACAGCCAACGCACATTTATGCGTACTGACTGGCTGTTCTCCCGGTAAGCTCGTGTGTATAAGTACCGGAGAAATATAAGGGGTGGGGGAGGTGTCATTAGGTTTAGCAGCAAGATAATAGCGCTAAAGCAGGCTGCCAGACCAGTAAAGGATTTTTGACGAATTCAAGGGTGGTGATTATGTGATGGGAACACCCAATAGCCGATCCGAACCCTCAGGATGTTTATGCGACGATAATGGAAGAAGTCTCGTGCGGTGTTCTCGCCTACATCCACCTTTCCAAAATTTTCAATAAAATTCAGACTCTATAGAATATGGAACACAAGAAGAGACGGCGCAGAAGCCGCAGGCGGCCGCTATTCCTGGCCCGAGAAGTGAGGTCATTAAGCGCCATGGTTAGGCAACGCCGCATTAAACGCAAGCATAACATAACGATACGCGCGCTTGCTTAAGGGTTGCCAGTAAATATTTCACCCGCGGCGTGCAACATTAGTATACCTTGCTTCCTAGAAAACCTTCTTATTACCTGAAAAGAGTAGCAGCCACATCAGCTGCGGCTATACAATGAGGAATTCGCGCGCCTAGGTACAGATGCCCTTAGAAAAGATTTTACTATCTGAATTGTGAGTCGAAATTCAGCAATATTTAAATATTTCCACGGGGGACCTTAGCTGTAAGCTTGCTGTTTCGCTTTCTGCGGCATGCACACTAAACATCGAGCTTAAACATCGAGACCGAATCCGATGTATTTTAAAAAACAAAGGGACATTTTCCATCTCAGGTGTGTAAGAATAATTATGGGCCACCATTTTGATCCACTCCCGCGTCTTGCTGGATAGCGGCTTTTTAAAAGACGCTTTGCTCTCCATGTTGTCAAAATCACCTCAAAAATCACTCCTTAAAAAACAATTTTAACATGTTCTACGTTGAACTAAATGCGCGTAATCTCCTTGATCTGGCTGCTTGTTTATTTGAAAAGCTGGGAAAGAAACCAAAACGGCATCCTTATCAATTAAAAACTGATGTACGTACTTACATGTATATGCTTCGGCGAATACGTACGAAAGAAGTTGCACAGCATTCCGTAACAGTGTGAATGAGCTTGGGTTCAAAAGGATTGCGAACTTCAGGAGATTATAATGGTAAGCTCAGATGGATAGTGTTTAGCAAAGGCGGGACAACGCCAAGGCGGGACAACGCCAAGGCGGGACAACGCCAAGGCGGGACAACGCCAAGGCGGGACAACGCCAAGGCGGGACAACGCCAAGGCGGGACAACGCCAAGGCGGGACAACGCCAAGGCGGGACAACGCCAAGGCGGGACAACGCCAAGGCGGGACAACGCCAAGGCGGGACAACGCCAGCCTAGGTTTCCGGAACAGGAAGCTACAGCAGCGATGCTTTCAGCTCCCGCTCGCTCTCCCAATCTTTCTCTTTCTCTCTCTCTCTCTCTCTCTCTCTCTCTCTCTCTCTCTCTCTCTCTCTCTCTCTCTTAACCTCTCTCCCTCTCTCTCTCTCTCTCTCTCTCTCCCCTCCCATCCACTCCGATTCTCTTTCTCGCTAGCTCTCTCTTTCTCTCGTTGTTCTAAGGGATTTCCTCTAGTTTTCTCACTAAGGACTTCGCAGAGTTTTGTCCTCACTCCTGCAGCTTCGATAAAACAAAAGCTTAAGCTTTTTCCTTTATGCTCTTAAGCGAAAGTCACGTGGGCTTTGAGTGTGCTACATAAAATTCTCCTGCGGAGCACCTACTGAGTCCTTGTGGAATTCAAGTTATTGACGGAGCTACATTACATTACAAACGGGCTACCGTTAAATGCTTTCAGTGCAAATGTATTTGCTTCGTCTGCCGCCTGCTCGGATTAGTCGTAAAAAAATGATGTAATTGTCGAGGGTGGCTGATTAAACACTCTCATTTACACGCACAGAGGCAGAAGAAAATTAACGGCATTTGAACCCGATTATGCTCGACAATACAGGATTAAATTCAGTGGGACTCGATCCCACAACCGGAGTCGTGAAGAGCGAGCGCCCGCTCCGTGGTGCCAGCCAAGACCGCAAGAGGGCGCTCTAGGCACTTGAGCGGCACATGCCTGACGGACAACTTAGTCAGCGCGAGCACGCGCGTTGTTTGCTTTGTCTCCTGCTCCTCCGTGAAAAATTCCCCTGAAACTGCCCGTAGCCTCTATAGCAAGACATTCTGGCCGCATCGAGGCGAGCGCCAATTTTAAGTGTAGCAAACAAGGTGGGCACGCTGTGTCGGCAGCCCGCGTGTGCAGATGAGCGAACTGCGGAGGGTTGACGTAGAGGGGGGGACTTGCTTATCCTACCCACAGAGTGCATAGAAATACCCGTCATTTTAGCGAACCCGTGCGAGACCAGTAGCTGTAATCTGGATCAATGCAGCGTGAACCAATGGGGAAATTCAGGCGATTCGGCCTTGCTCCTGCCTGGCCTTTGTGACGTCACGCGCGGGTGGCTTCAAAGGAGAGTACATCCTACAGGAAAAAAATTCCACGGCACAGCGCGGCTTGTCATAATAATGTCAAAAATCTATTTTCAGCCACGTAACATGACAAAAATTGATTGGGCATGCTTAGACAACAGAGATCTAGCATCCAAGTTTGACTCTCCATCCGACACATTCGAGGTCTCGACAGTATTCTGACATTCTTTCAACAGCAGGTACGCGACACCGCGCCGCCGAACACCAAAGCGGGTTCAAAGTCGTTTATTCATACGGATCCCGCAGCGGGCCAGTAGTCGCGACCCCTCTGCCCAGCGTCCTCGAAGTAGCTGACGGGCCTCTGCAGCCCGTTACTTATTACCACTGCCATAAATCGCAACGGCCCATAAACCACGTATGCCATAAATTAGCCACATTCCCTTGATCTCAAGATCACAGATCAGATGGGGCAACAGCAAAGCATAACATCACAACAGCGTAATGATAGGACATCGACTTCTGTAACTCACCACTCGCAGGTCTTGCTGTTGGTGAAATAAGACTCTCAAAGTTGGTGCAAAACTGCCTGTCTGTCGTGAATTTTGTTATGTCCACATTGCACTACTTCACATTGACCTGCACGAATAGCCATCAAGAAGCGTATCGCTTTTAGAGTTCTGTAACTCGCGTTTAAGTTCTTATATCTTTATGCCCCGACCTGTCTCTACAAAATACGTCTTCCCAATCATCATACCATCTGCTCTCGTGACTCAAGTCGTGTAGCTGTGTCTCTAACCAGCCTTAATTTCTATGGAGACCGCGCCTTCACTTCCAATGGTCCCAACGCCTGGAACTCACTTCCGAATGAAGTCACGTCATTCCCTGACTTGATATTTAAAAAGAAGCCACAACCAAACCTGCTCCTAGCAGCTTTTGCAGGATCCACGGGATGGGATATCCGCGGTCCTTCATGCGCTTATACTTACTGACACTGCCACATGTTTTCACTAAGAAATTGATGGCTTTCTTTTACACCACGTGTAATGCACTTATATAGAGCTTTAGTTCTCTTCCGGTGCAATAGAAAAGTCTTATTATTATTATCATCTGTACTCCAGTTTTCATCCTTCTATAAGGTGAGGACACTGGTATACCTTCAAAGTTTCGCTCGATCTTGCTCATTTTAATGAGTGACCCTGTTTGCTAATACCCACATAATTAAAGGCGCCTTACTGATTGGTACAAGTTTTTTTCTAATTGCTTCCTAGGTAGACGTGATACATGGGAGGAAATGGAAAGCTTCAATATGCGGGAGAGCCTTGAATATACGACATTAACTCTATATTATATAATAGATTCCATCCGGGGCCTTGGCTTAAGCATTGACTTAAGCAGAATTTTTCGCCGTGTTAAAAGTTCTCTACATAGGTCAAATTCAGAAATGGTGGCATGCCAATGAGATGCAGATCGAACTCACTGGTAGGCAGCTATTGTAAATGTGAGCTGACGTTCGTAGCTGAGCAAGCGCGCTGGGGAGCGTAGCAAGTCGACAAACCGCCCAAGTGCCTAGTTCATTGACCACCTAGTGACTCGCAGTGGACTCTTTACGATAAGGGAAAAGTAAGTTTTATGAAGCAGTATTTGCTAAAAACAAAATGAGACTGACGGGGCCTCAAAGTGAGCGACGCTTGAAGTCGATACGCTGTTTGACGAGCAGAGCCAGAACAGGTCGGGAGAAATGGTACAATTATAATTATTATAATTACAATTGTAATTGATACTTATTATATTAATATAATATAACTTATGTGGCAACGTCGCCGCTCTCACGCCAGATAAGCCTGAATGCCGAGTCTTACGCCAACTGTAAGCGCCTTATTGCAACTTGGGTATGGAGAAACCTGCGAGTAAAGAGTAACGTGAGTCAAGACGGGGTGTCAAATATGCATGGACCAACTTGGATGCTGTCTCCCTGTCTAAGCATGTCCGAATTTCCGAAACGTTACGTAGCTGAGAGTAGGCAGACTTGACTATGGATCTGCTGCGGCTGTCTAGTGAAAGGTCTATTTAGAATAGTACGCCTAGACTGTGTACAGATGCCACAGGAAATACCGCCGGTCGAGTCCATTTTGAGGGTTAGGCTTTCCAATTTCTGAGCAACCCTAGGTTTGCTAGTGGCGGCGGCAGCCAGTGGCACGACGAGCGGCAGGGCCTATCTTAAATCCCCAAATATGCGGAAATGAAGCACAGCAATAAAACACATGTATATGTTACATAGATACATACATATATATATATATATATATATAATATATAAATGCAATTCATTTTTACATCTCCCTAAGAGAACTTACTCTCTGGTCAGGCACTTCACACATGCCACGGGTCTCGAGCTTACGACCTCGGTCACCAAATACATTAACCTTGACCTTTGTTGAGGCGATCACCTTAATTAATCACTGGCTATAACAGCAATAGGATGACATCCGCTAAGAAGAGCCAAACGAAGGACTGCATTCGTGCTTGCAGGGACCGCGAAGGGTTTTTGCTTTTTTAGAGCTTGTGAGCCTGTGTATAATTGTTTTCTTTGCAGCAAATGTAAAGTGCTTACACAGAGAATGAGTTCTCTGAGGGCGCTATATATCAAATGTATTATTTTTATTATTACCATTATTCTGTAACCCCCTATAACCGACAACCCTGCTACCCCGAATGCAGCTCTGAAGGTTTTTTGGCATTACTTCAAGCTCGCCTTGAAGGCTTGCAAAGAGCCAACGAGATGGTTTGGTCCAGCAGTTAAGGTGCTCGCCCCCGACCACGGTCTGGCTGAGGTCGTGGGCTCGAGCTCCGAGGCACGTGTGAAGCGCCTGAGTAGAGATTAAGTTCTCTTGGGGCGCTATACAAATGAATTGTATTTGTATAAGGTGATCCAAGAAAGTGTGATTGTAAGTAAAAGTTACCATTAAATAGAATTCTTTAATTTACTCCAAAGTAGAAAACCCCGAGCCTCCGTTGAGCCAGTAATTTCATGGTTCTTTTACAATCTTGTTTCTATGCAATTCTTCGCTCAATCGTTCACTCATTCTATTGCCACTGTGACGAGCCTGAAGTTGTTGCACGATCCTGACTGGTGTCAGTGAGAACTTCGTTGTCCCGGCCACGGACCATGAAATAACCGTATGGGTAATTTCTATAGCACCCAAAGATAGGCTAATTTCTGGAAGACGCTCACGTTGGACAACTGCAAAGTGTAATACTGGGTTCGCGAAAGTTTTACACCTGCCTTAACTGCCAGGCAGCAAAAATATGTGGACTTAAGGGTCAGCCACATAATCAGTCAACAGTTTTGAGAAACACTCACTCTGAAATATTCACTTTCTGAGTTAAATCTAAACTCTATCCAAAGCTCTAGTGGCATTGGCACACTGCCGCTGGAGGCTTAAGGTTGGTACACGACTGCAGCTAGGCTTTCTGTCACGGACATAGAAACTTTCCCTGAGTCACAGCCTGGATCTGATCTGCTCGCACTTCAAGACCCAGGTGTCGGATTCAATTCCTTGCAGCAGGCAATCCTGTATTGCCTGCTGCAAGAAGGTCAATAGCTCTACTTCCTGCCACATTGCACCAGTTCTTGCCGTTCGGCACTGGGTTCCCATCAGGCAGCATACTAACTTAATGGCTCTGTCACTCTTTTTTGGTCCCTTCAATCTGTTGCTAGAGATAACCTATTGGAAATATTTACTTCTCAGGCTTATCAGCGTACCACCCACTTTTCTAAATCTCGTCGTTTACTAATATCTCCTACGAAGCTCAAATCCTTTGAAGACCGCGCCTTTAGTTCGTATGCTCCTAAAGCCGAATACTTACTCCGAACTGAAGTCATGACATCACCTGACTTGGAAAATCTTGAAAAGAAGCTAATAACCCACTTTTACATCAAAACCGCTGGATCCGTCTGAATAGTCCTGTGCATGCTTGGGTGCAGACACTGAGCACGGTATCGCTAACCGATTTAATGCTTCCTTCGCAGCACATATATATATATATATATATATATATATATATATATATATATATATATAAAGGCCTAGAAAGAGAGTAATTCTCTTAGGGCGCTATTTTCAATCGATCCTTAACCATGCCATAGCAGTAGCACAAAAGATGCTAAAAGATGAAAAATAAAGAAACGGTAGTTTTCTAAACTGAACAGATTCTGCCCCGCAGCAATTCGTGTCAAGCTGGGCAAGGGACCTTAGCTTGCTGATGCAACCACTGACACCGGCAATAAGTCATACAAGTACTAACTAGCACAATATAAGCTTTTTTAAGTGTTCCTAGCCCTATCTAAATATAACTCATTTATATAGCGGCCTAAGAGAACTTAAACTCTATCCAGGCGTTTCATTGATGCCCAAGGGCTCGTGCCAAAGAACCCGGTAGTTGAAGGTGAAAACCTTACCCCTGGGCCAAACCAGGCTGCCGAATCAGTCCTGGATTCTCAGATCTTTGAGACACCTAGATCCAACAAATGCTGGCCTATTCACGTCCTCTCTTGAAGCTACCTATTTTCAACTTGGGGATCACGAGCACATCAAATAGGTATATATGAAGCACTTGCCGAACAAAGGTCGCTCTAACTGCCCCCTCTCCGTGCACTCGCATTCGCCATTAAGACAACCTTAGCTTTGACAGTGCCAAGATAACTCTCTCTATGCGAAATTGAAAATAATGCATACCCAAAGACATTGATACCATTGAATGACTAGCTAATCTGAGTCACGTAGTTCAGCTTACGGTAGCATCTCGTTGGCTTCAAATCTCAATTCCACGAAAATGCCATGCTCGGTGGGCCCGAACCCATAACTTGAACGCATGCAGGCCGCTGCTCTTTCACGCCCGCCCACGGTAGGTTTAGTAAAGCGAATGCAAAGCAGTCAGAAAATCACAATCACCTGCAGCACGGGCAATTGTACACTCCGAACAATTTTATTCGTACGATCGCTAACACTTTTCATACAGCCTGATAAGAATAGGACTCACAACATGTTTCATCACTGCAAATGAACAATGACAACCTTTAACAGCCCTAGACTATGCATTGATAGCAATAGCAAATTCAATCTATGCTCTAGTTCCGGAGTCAGCAATGTTCCGTCAAAGATTCTGCATTAGTGGCAACTTATGTGGTGCATCTCAGCTTATGTTAACTGGGCTAAGGTCTCGTGGTATAATGCTGGTAAATATCCGAGGGGAGTGATAGGGTTAAATAATTGCATGTATCCTAAGGATATGCGGTCTCGGAAGTTTTGCCAATTATATTATAGAGACCGCATCGTGACGATGACGGTTAATTGTCTATAGCTTGCATATCGTACTCGATCATGCTCGCGTTCTCAGAGGCAATAGCACAAATGTACTTGGTCATGAGTGTGGAGTCTTGCAGTGCCTAGGACTGGTCATTGACGGTCAACGGCTACCGGAATTAAGGCACGGCTCAGCATGGGAAAGCAAAAAACGACGACGCCTCCTTGTCTGCTTAAACGTGTCAAGCGGCAGGCAGCCGAGCAGTCGGAGCTCTCAGCGTCGGAGCTCTCAGGCCAGAGCGCCCATGGGGTCCCACGCCGGCAGAACTCGAACTTCCTGCGATTCAATTGCTAGAATCTCCGACGGCAAATACTTGCGATCGATGGCTACTTCATACACAAACTCATCAAACCATTTGTCACTCATGACAAGATAGCCTACAAAATTGCAAATCCAATGAAAGCAGAACTTCATGGGCAAACAAGATAGACAGCACTTGACAACCGCATCGCTTCGTATCGCATTTAGATGGGATAGCTGAAGCACATATGTACGTTACTATATACCAGCTAGCTCTCGGTGGTCGGAGCCAGCCTCTCGAACGAACGCTAATGAAATCGGATGCACAACCAAAGTCTAGAAATAAAGCCTTTCGTTGTGCCACAGTGACCGAACGTGGCTCGTGATAAGAGAGAAGCCGCAGAAGTAAAGAACTCTACAAATAACCATGACATTTAATCTTGTTTTGGCTTTATACTAGCAGTGCCTCCCGAATTGCTTAAAGGGAGAGGGCGGCTCGACTACGTTAACGTTATCTACATTTTGGAGGCTCCAGTTTCGGTACGAGCTACGGTGCTGCTCCTCGTGCTCAGTAGGAATGGGCATGCGCACTCGCTCAAAATAATGCATGCAGAATAATGCATGCAGAATAATGCATGGTTACCGAATGAGTGTCACTAGCTGCTGACAGATGGAAGCAGCAGCCATCTGCTGAGTCATCTGCTTGTCTACTCGTCCTTGAAAGCAAAACTCGGAGACATGCGATTATTGCAAAAAATTAACTATGTTTTCCTCTTTCGGCTTTTGCCATGCGAGCAGCTCGCTCGACTCAAGCACGATCGGTGACAGCTTGCAGAGTGCCACACGCCGACCAGCAACTGGCCACCCATCAGACAGACGTCAGCACAATCAGGTCGGCAGTCATCGCCGATAAAGACAGATGTTCGGTGTGGGTGATGGTTAACAACCCAGCATCTGAAAATGATCAAGGATTCTAATTCTCAAGGAATTAATTGCTGAATCATTAAGCAGTCCCACAGGGGTTTCTAATTGGGCATCCTGACCTTCCGAGCTAATCTCGAGCTCCAGTGAGGGGGACAGGGCGACATTCGAAAATATCGCGACATTGTGAGCCGTGATGGCACACTGGGTGAGGCGGTTGCTTTTCACGACCTTGGTCCCGAGGTCGTGGGTTCGAATTCGGCGGTGGGCGGTCCATTATCGCCACTGCAAGCGGCGATAATAGCCGTAAAGGCTCATCTGTCGCTATACAAAAGAGGCTGTTAAACCAGCTACTATTTATTTATTTATTTAAGGCAAAGGCCAGCATTACATGACAGCCAGCCTAATTGGCTTGGATGTGGCTAGCCTAGGAGTTTGGGAACGAAAGAGCAAGTTATCGCTTAGCATCAGCATGTCAGCACGGATGACAGCTCATCCGGATCATGTGTCGTGCACAAAACATTTCCCTGCTTGTCTTAATTACGGAGCTGTAGCTTATGTTTTGCTGAAGCTTTGTTGACTGAAATTTAGCACCAAAATTGCTGTACACACAATCCATGTTTGTGCAGAAAGGCAATTTGATAACATGTCTCGTGGTGAAGAGATGATTGCCAGCACAAGCAAAAACCTTGGCTGAGTAAAAACAACCATGGCAACTCAGGCCAGCACGAGTTCATGTGTTAAATCAATACGTTGTTTATAATGGACTCACCATGCTGCCGAGACTTTAGGGAAAAAGTGAAACAACCGGCCAACATATTGGGGCCCTGAAAATGGTTTGCCGAATGTAATCGGCTATCTTAAAACGATGTACAGTGATTATTGTAATTCCCTCTTGGCTGGGCTGCCAAAGAAAGCAACTAGGCCACTGCAGATGACTATGAGTATGGCTTCAAGGCTGGTTTTCATGTCCTAGAGATTTGAGCACGTTCTCCTTTGCTAAAAGACCTATGATGGCTGCCGGTTGATCAACGGATATAGAGCAAAGTTCTTATGCTGACCCACAGGGCCCGCCACGGCTTGGCTCCTCCGTACCTAGCAGAACTGCTGCACCAGTTTCAGCCTCTTCGTGCCCTCAGGTCCTGCATGGACAATAAATTAGCTGTTCCATTCCTCTGCATAGAGACCGTTGGCGACAGAAGCTTTAGCTCTGCAGGTCCTAGACTGTGGAACTCGCTTCCACAATTCTTACACAACAACAACTACTCTCCTATTGCCGACTATGGCTCATCCTTTTCAGTGGTCCTGAGCTGCTACTTCCATGCTACTCACTACCTCAACTGCTCTCCTGACTCTGCTATGCTTCCCACTTTCTCTTTGTTGCGTGAGACGAAGTCTGTTGGGTTCCGAATGCGTACCGAAAGCCGCTTAGGCTGTGAGTGCGCTATACAAAGCTCTCCTGTGTAACACCCACATGGTCTTCATGACTTTGTGGAGTTACAGACGGAGATACATTACATTGCATTACATTACAGTACCTGAATCATTAATGAGTATTTCGTTCGGTCTAGTATCGGCTTTTCGTGATCACCACTTTGATTACTCACGATCCTCTTTGCGATGAGCAGATTAATCTTATTGCCTATTTGCAATTTCGGTCTATACGTGCAATGCTAAGAGCTAGTGGCTGGTAATGGTCGTAAGTACCATATTGTGATCTTTATTTAATACAGAATCAACCCCAGACAGAACAGCAAAGGGGTGAACATATCGCAAACGAATGATAAGGCTACATGCAGGGACCGAGCCACGCCCAAACCAGGCCATTCGACTGCCCCACCCTTTCACCTACTGCAGATAGCAAGCCACTGCCAAGGGAGAGTAGACAACAATTTTTGTGCTGTGCTTTGAAGCATATGCTGGGTAGAATTACCCTCCTAAGCACGCAATGCAATCGGTATGCAGTCAGTCGGTATCGTTTGACTTGGGTCAATGCATTGACAGCAGATTCTTAAGGACTAGGTAAAAACTCCATCACACTGGCTTTAAGTTCAAATGCTGAACCTAAACTTGAAGCCAGATCTGCAAGCATAACCTTCTTCAAAAGAAGCCCCTTCTCACAGTCTCCTCTGTCCGTCCATTTGCTCCCCCACCTGCTCCTAGCCTAATTGTCTACTCATCCCTTCTCTGTCTCTCTCTCCCTCTCTATCTTGGTCTCTCTTACTGTCACTCTCACTCTGTTCATTCCCTCTGTCGGCCCGTCTCTGTCTCTCTCTCTCTCTCTCTCTCTCTCTCTCTCTCTCTCTCTCTCTCTCTCTCTCTCTCTCTCTCTCTCTCTCTCTCTCTCTCTCTCTATGTCAAGGCTGGAGTTGCCACCATGTTGCTTATGTCAATCGAGTTACACAGGATATATCGGCATTAATACGTTGCTGCACGGGCTGAAATATGTGAAATGGTGCTAAATTTGATGCCCACACCAAGCCGTACAAGCCTAAAGGTGGTTTGAGGTAACAAAATCACGACAGCACCATGAAGTGCCGTACTTCGTGTAATGACAGGGACAAGCCAAGTCGCGACCCCAACAGCTGGTTCGACACAGCAAGCCACCAAAGGAAATAATGCACTGAGCTTACAAAGGCAGAAACTCGAGCAATAGCTGCATTTCAAAGAAGGGACCAAAGGTGAAGAAGCAGGGCACATGGAATGCATTGCAGCCTACGCTCTATTTCCACTTTGGAAATCCCCTAGAGCCGGAGCACGACCTCTATGTTGAGCACGTGCACTGGAGCGTGATTTGAAGCAAGCGACGTAAGAGTCAGCTAAATTCGTACAGTGAGAGCACAGCAAACACACGACTGGGGGCAAACGATGAGATTGCATACGACATACCCTTGTCGCCAAAGTCCTCTCCCCACGAGTTCTCCACTCTCCATTTCGCGGTCTTGGTTTCATCCTGCAACCAAAGCAGCAAAGGCGGATAAAAGTGAGCTTTTGGTTGCCTTCCGATGACCCATTGATTCCGATGACCCATTGATTCCGATGACCCATTGATTCCGATGACCCATTGATTCCGATGACCCATTGATTCCGATGACCCATTGATTCCGATGACCCATTGATTCCGATGACCCATTGATTCCGATGACCCATTGATTCCGATGACCCATTGATGGAGTGCTTTCGATCAACCATGGCTCTGTGTCCATATTGCACTCACAAACAGCAGTAGAGCCGAGCGAGCTCACAAAAAGCAGGTGAAAGCAGCAAGTGCTAAAGCTGCAGTATATCCTGAATGCAGCATATGCTGAATGCTGTGGGTAAAGACGACGTGCCATTCTAATAGCACGTGTCAGACCTTGCTAGTTTGCGTGACCCCAACGTGAGCACAACACAGATTCACACATTCCTCCGATGTGGGAAGAAATAAAATTCTGCCCCACACTCATGCTCATTCAAGCCCACGGCACACACAAGCACAAAGTTCTTCTAGAGCGCCTCTCATCTCGCCTGGGCATCACTGGCACTGCTCTGCAGTGGTTCAGGTCCTATCTCGGTGGGAGACTCCAGAGTATTGACGTGAATGGACAAAGATCATCTGAAGTACCTCTGAAATATGGAGTACCTCAGGGCTCAGTGCTAGGTCCGGTTCTTTTCACGGTTTATACTCTGCCTCTTGTTGATGTGATTGCCAAGCACAATCTAGGCTTTCACTTCTATGCAGATGACACTCAGTTGCACCTTTGCTTTGATCCCTCCCAGCCTTCGAGCACCTCAAATTCTCTAAACTCACTTGCTGCATGCATTGATGACATCTGCACATGGATGGCAGCAAATTTTCTAAAACTAAACGATGATAAAACTAACTTACTAGTTATGGGCAAACCCAGTATGATCCAGGAATTGGACAGGCTGACTCTCAAAATTAGCTCTGCCAGCATATCTCCAGTTGAATCAGCTCGAAATCTAGGTGTCATATTCCAAAGCGACCTCTCGTTAGATGACCATATCAGCTCCACAGTCAAATCCGCCTATTTTCAGCTTCATAACATTGCTAAAATTCGGGCTTGTTTAGATAAAGATACCACATCCAAGTTGGTCCATGCATTCGTGACATCCCGTCTCGACTTCTGCAACTCACTGCTTACTGGCCTACCAGCATGTGCGATCAGGCGTTTCCAGCTGGTGCAAAACTCTGCAGCTAGGCTTGTCCGTCGTGAGCGTCGCAGTTGCCACATTACTCCCCTTCTCGCCGACCTGCACTGGCTCCCAGTCAAGCAACGGATTGACTTCAAGGTTTTGTCACTCACTTTTAGGTCCCTTCATTCTATGGCTCCAGCCTATCTGTCAGATATACTACCCCATCAGGCTAAGCATCGTACCAACCGCTTTTCGGAATCCAACAGTTTAGAAATACCTCGTACAAACCTTAAATCCTTTGGAGACCGTGCATTTAGTTCATATGCTCCCAGAGCCTGGAACTCCCTCCCGACCTGCGTCAGAACATCACCTGACCTGACCACATTTAAAAGGAACCTAAAAACACACCTATTTAGGACAGCATTTAGTGGGTCCCTGTGATTCGTCCTTGATGTGCTTATGCGTGCTGACACTGTGCATGCTGCCACTAACCACATTTAGTTAGGGGTGAAATGCACAGGGTCAGCATGCCAATGTGGTTAGTGGCAGCATGCACAGTGTCAGCACGCATAAGCACATCAAGGACGAATCACAGGGACCCACTAAATGCTGTTCTAAATCGGTGTGTTTTTAAGTTCCTTTTAAATGTGGTCAGGTCAGGGGATGTTCTGACGCAGGTCGGGAGGGAGTTCCAGGCTTTGGGAGCATACGAGCTAAATGCACGGTCTCCAAAGGATTTAAGGTTTGTACGAAGTATTTCCAGACTGTTGGATTCCGAAAAGCGGGTGGTACGATGCTTAGCCTGATGGGGTAGTATATCTGACGGATAGGCTGGAGCCATAGAATGAAGAGACCTAAAAGTGAGCGACAAAACCTTGAAGTCAATCCGTTGCTTGACTGGTAGCCAGTGCAGGTCGGCGAGAAGGGGAGTAATGTGGCAACTGCGATGCTCACGACGGACAAGCCTAGCTGCAGAGTTTTGCACCAGCTGGAAACGCCTGATCGCACATGCTGGTAGGCCAGTAAGCAGTGAGTTGCAGAAGTCGAGAGGGGATGTCACGAATGCATGGACCAACTTGGACGTGGTATCCTTATCTAGACAAGCCCTAATTTTAGCAATGTTATGAAGCTGAAAATAGGCGGATTTGACTGTGGACCTATTCTTGCATGTACTTAAACAGTGTGACACATGACAATCAAATCTGGGGGGAGGGGGACTGGATGCTGTGCAAAAGCTATTCTTGTGTGCATAATTGTCATATATGTAAAATATTTGAAAACTAGACATATATATTTGTATACACAGTCGAACCTCTCTCTATATATGCATCCTCTCTGTGTGTATTGCCTCACCATATGCACAGTAACTGGTCGAACCGATAATTTTCTGCCCAACCTAATGCATAACCTACTCTGACAAAGGTCGGCGACAAATTTTTACTATAAGCTTACATGAGATTTTGCTTTTTCACCAACAACAAAGCAAAACAGAATGCTTGCTTGGAACAATACTTAGCATTCGTTAATCGTATGCTTTATAAAATTTATTCTTCGCTGGAAGTTATCGTCCTTCATTATTTGATAGTTTCCGACAACAGCGTGCATAAAAGCCAAGATTTCCGGTGTCACGTGACTAGAGGCCATCGCCATAGCAAGCTAGGTCTCAGAGCTAGCGCTGCCTAAACTCGTGGGTTTCCACGACTGCTACTGGCTTTCCATCGGATATTTTCCGTCCTGATGTCTTAGTTGCTAAGCAGGCTATTGAACAATTTCTCCAGTGAATCCTCGGTTGTTTTTGCTGCTTCGACGTGTGCTTGGACAGACAGCAAAGCTAGGTGCAGACACGGCCATACTTGCTGGGCTTTCCAGGGCCCAACCAATATTCTCAGCACAATGGTGGATGTTTGTGCATCACGAAATCACTCATGTAAATAAAACGGAAAAACCTAACACAATGGCTGCAATTATGCAAATTAAATTTTAATTCGAGAGTCAGAGAGAGATTAAGTTCTCTGATGGTGCTTTATCAAGTGCATTATTATTATTATTATTATTATTATATCAGTTCGGCTACACATCAGAATGTAGCATGCCGACTTACTCTTATTGAAATATGCTAAATGGCAAAACTATCTCTGATAATGACTGCTTAATTAATAATATAATATAATAATAATAATATTGCACTTGATAAAGCGCCCTCAGAGAACTTAATCTCTTTCTAGGCACTTTACAATTGCTGCAAAGGGAAATGCAATTGAATGGTAAGTAAAATCATGCTTGAAAAACAAACAAAATGAATAATTATGTAAGGGGTGAAATGCACAGGGTCAGCATGCCAATGTGGTTAGTGGCAGCATGCACAGTGTCAGCAAGCATAAGCACATCAAGGACGAATCACAGGGACCCACTAAATGCTGTCCTAAATAGGTGTTTTTAAGTTTCTTTTAAAAGTGGTCAGGTCAGTGGATGTTCTGACAAAAGTCGGGAGGAAGTTCAAGGCTTTGGGAGCATACGAACTAAATGCACGGTCTCCAAAGGATTTGAGGTTTGTGCGAGGTATTGGTAAACTGTTGGATTCCGAAAAGCAGGTGGTGTGATTCTTGGTCTGGTGGGGGAGTAGACCTGACAGATAGGCTGGAGCCAAAGAATGAAGTGACCTAAAAGTGAGCGACAAAACGTTGAAGTCAATAATACAACATTTGTTGGGAATCTTTAGAGAACTAAATCTTTAAGTATTGGTCTAACTATTTGAATAATTTGGGAACAACCCATTAATCCAGTGAAGCATTAAAACGTGAGTTATCGCTGGTCATAGTTTGTTCACCTTTGACAACCAAAGAGGGGGTGGTGTAGGATGTGCTGGTGAGGGGCTGCTTTTGCTAGGATTAATAATGTTACCAATGACGTCTAAGAAGGCCTGAGGTTATATATTGATCCCCAGAGTGCATGGATTTTTCAGGCCAGCATTATGATACCGTAATACTAGCTCTTTCGCCTCTATGTACTGTCAAACCTTTCTGTAAACATACCCTCCGTCGGATGATTTTCTATGCCTATTGGGAGGTTGCACTTACAAGGAGGTCCGACTGTGGTAGTATCTATGCCTCCCTCCTCCCCTTCCTTACAGGTGTAGGAAATAATATTAGTAGGCTCAACGGTGCACAATTGGCGAGGGAGCACTGCCTGTTTTGACATTAAGATTAAGACATTAAGATTAAGACATTAAGATTAAGACATTAAGAGCTATCTTGGAACACCAACAACTGGAAAGCTACAATTAACGTGACCCATCATTGCAATCAAAGGTAGAAGCAGACCTAGTGGGTGTTCCTGGCCACCACTTTTCACACTAAGCGAACCATAAATCCAATAGTATCCAATGGTGACACGAAATGCAATCCAGAAAAGAGAGCTAGGTCGGTTAAGTGGGTGTTTGAATGTGAGTTTAAAAGGGATGACGACTAACAATGCACATAACCTTGCCAGATTATCGATTTGATGGCATGATTTTTTTGCCCAGATCGTATCTACTACCAGTTTAGTGCAAGCCAGGTTGGTAGGTCGAAGGGCATCAATTTTTAAGCCAATAAATAAGTGTGCCGAGCGATAGGGCTGACCAGCTCAGATCAAGGAGCTGACAGAGGGCCAAGGGTCCCAGTAGTGACCCGGAATACGAAGTGTGGTCGTGTTAAGCTGTTTTTGTAGGTCGTGGTTCAAATCTGTATATTTACCGACGGATTCTTAATACAAATGCATTCCAACAGGCATTTTGGAAATGATGGCAGCACGAGCAGTTGACGCAGCATGCGCCCGCAAGCACTTAGTCACAGTACTTACTTACTCTACCGGTCATTTGGCAGGGGTTGCACAGCGGGGAGTGCTGCAGTATAAAATATAATATAAAATGTAGTACTTATAATAATACTTGTAATATTAATAATAATTATATAGTGGGAGCCAGCATTGCAAACGGTGAGCTTCTGAGAGGTTCAGCATCACTCTTCGATCGCTCCATACTACCACCAATATAATGATAATACAATTCATTTGTACAGCACCCTAAGAGAGAATTAATCTCTATTCAGGTGCTTGACATATGCCACGAGGCTCGAGCCCATGACCTCGGTCATCGAATACATTCACCTTGACCTTGGTTCAATGCAGGCACCTTAACCACTAAGCCATGCCATAATTTTTATAAAACGTAAGAAGGAAAATGAAGACCTACCCCAAACAATGCGATACACAAGCAAGCCGGAGCTCACAAGCGTGCTTGTGTGGCTTAGCGTGATCAGTGTTGGCAACTTGTGGCAAGAAGACTTTGGAGCGGTAGAGCGGTAGTGAATTAGGGATTCGGCTGGATTTCGGCGGTCCCAAGACACCTACATTGGCAGCAGAGATTCAGTCGACTACAGTCGTCGCTTTAGCACGAGGTTGAATGCTCCCGAGTGCCGAAGCAGAGCAAATGCCCAGGTTGTCGCCCACCCACAGGGGAAATTTTAATTCTGAGGCTGCTAGTAGCTTGTATCTCTACCCCAGCTGGCTTGGCAGAATGCCCACTGGCCATGGAAGCAAACTTTCCTTTCAGACACACATTAAATGGCCATATGCCCCTAGCAAGCTTGCTTGGATGTCTATAGGGCAATACTGGGCCGTTTCAATGTGGATAGCTGCCCCTCCATCGTATGACGAAGATGTGGCAGCACCATGGTGCTGACCTTTCAGCTTTCAGTGCGCTCATCTCGAATACATCAGCTTTGCCATCAGCTGGAACAGTGAATGCAACTGCATTTTAATTTAGCTCAGCACAACACATGTCCTGCAGACGACCCTTCAGCAGCCGATCGCTAGTAGATCAGCTATCGATAGCTCCTGCTTGCTTGGTTGCTTACCACGCATGCTGCTGTGCCGTGCATCCACACATTTACCAAGGTACACACGCACATGTGCGCTTGCGCATGCATGAATACATGACCTGCGCCAAAGTTAATGGCAAGCAAGCCAGCCAGCTTCTCTTACGGTTGTACGGTCCTCTTGCTAATAGCTACCGGACAAGCCAAAGAACAGACCTATTTGTCCCGACAAAAGCCGAGCTGATAATCAAACAATTACACATGCATAGCTTTGCAACTAATCACGGCTGCTTGATCGGGCTTGGCAGAGAACAGCTGGCTGCCTACAGCCAGCTGACTGCAACCAACTGGCACGGAGCTCAACGAGTCCATGTGGCAGCAGTTGGCTTGTTTTGTTGTTTGATTGTCAGATTGCATGGCACAGGCACTGCATCAATTACTCAATAGGACCTGCTAGCCAGTATGCTGGCTACACTTGGTATGCTAAGCAGTGCTTGTTGTTAAGCCAAGATAAGGAACTCTAGAAATGCAATTGGCCTGACTAATCTGGGCCCGTGATGCAAGGTTGAAGCAGAAAAATGCTGGAAAACACACACATACCTCATGCAAAAAACTGGTTTGATCATTTTCTTCCCACTGCACGTGACCTAACTTTGCAAGGATAGCAGCACTCCATACTGCTAGCAAAATATCGATGTTACAGCATAGTGTCGGCATAGGGGGGAGGGGTAAAGAGAACTGAAAGAGTGAGCATTCTGGCAGAGGAGTTCATTAAGTCACCACGATCTAAGCAGGACGGCAGCCTCCACAATCTAGTGAGATGCAATGAGACCAACTGTGTGCGTAGCGACGGCAAGCACAGGCTATTGTGTCAACGCTGTGCACATGCAACGGGCATGTGCTCAGTAAAGCCCGAGGAAAAACATACATTTGAGTATTTACTTGCTCCGGTAAATGAAAGTCACAGTGAGAGACAGGGGGAAAGAGGGCGAGACAGGGAGAATGGAGAGGGCGAGTTAAAGAGGCACATCGGCATTCATAGATAGCATTAACACCCAGGCACACAAAAAGTCTTGCAGGATGGCCACAGCTGCTATGGCTGTAAATTCGTTCTGGTAACAAGAGGGTTTCCTAAAATATCGGATATTCTAAAGTTATACAAACCACGTGAAAATATATGTTAGCCAAAAAACAAATACATATGTTTTTGGCGTGTATGCACTTACTGGGACGTCGTTCACCGTGATTCTTAATTACCTCTCTTACCTGACCTAGAATAGTAGATACCGGCTTCTACGATGTCCCTTCTGCTGTAGCACATTCTGCTGAGCCTGAGTTTTACTGAAAATTTCAGCTACTGGCATAGGCCAAACACCCGGCCTCAGCTGTCTTTCACTTTGGCTCCATGTTCGTTTTATAGGGTTCAGATTGGGCAACTGGCTGGGCCACTGCACCAGGACAAAACAAGGACTCGTCAAAAATGACTTCGCCTTACTGGAAGTCTGCATAAGATCGTTACCCTGCTGCCAAATGTAAGGACCCCCAAACAGGGTATTTGAGCCTCGACATCCAACTGTCATTGACCAAAATGACTTTTGAGTATTATACTCTTTGAGGGATATTTGCTCGGTGCGGGAGCAGCGGTTCAAACAGTTGCCAATCTGAACTCGGTAGACCGACCATTGAGCGATATCACCAGGCGGCTGATGCTGGCTGTTCGGCTTGCACACTAGCAGCCGACGACCTTTTTCAGTACTGAGCTCAGGCTCAGCAGAATGGGCTGCAGCAGAAGGAACAATCCAGAACCCGGTGACCTCTATTCCTGGCCAAATAAGAAAGGTAATAAAAAATCATGGTGGAACAACGTCACAGTAAATGTAAACAGTAAATGCATACATACCAAAAACATTCGCATTTGTCTTTTGGCTGTCAATAGATATTTTCACAAGTTTTGCATAGCTTTAGTACACCCGGTATCGTGAAAACCCTCTAATTACCCTAACGAATTTGCAGCCACAGCAACAGCAGCCATGTTTCGACGATTTTTTTCACCTGAGTGTAAGCGTTTGTGTGCGGGCAAGCTCAGCTCACCAGGCAACCGAGCCAACCGTCTGACAGACAGACGGCAGGCCTACGCAGGACACCCCTGTCCAGTTTTTCACCCCGCCACAGGAATAGCCGGCCAGCGTAAGACACTGACCGGCCATTTTTTTGCTTAAGGTGGGATGCTCTTACTGTCGACCTGCTAACACACTCTTTGCAAGCACACTGAAACTAGAAGGACAAAGTTCCAGCAAGTGCAATGATGAAACCAAGACCCGACGTGCTGCGCAGTTGGGAGTGGAGTTGGGTGCAACAACTACCTCTACAGATTTAAAAGCAGATGGGGGACACATTGAGCCGATTGCCACTTCGTGGGGAACAACAGATCAGGCAGGGGGCTGGTGCCGCATACCGGAAGTGGTCAGTCGCAGGTCTGAATGCATGAGCTGGGTACACCATGTGAGCAACAGCTCGACCGTCTTACAGCAGTTGTGTCTAATTAAATCCAAGCCCAGCTGCAAAGCATTCCACTTGGACCTAGAAAAACATTGTCAACGGTCTCCTGACATTTATCACCCGAAACCAGGCATGCCATTGCCCAAAAGGCAGGTCTCAATAAGTACCCTGAGGCAAGCCTATCTGCATGCAATTAGTTAGGCATGCTGGGATACATTGTATCTAACTGCTGAGGCCATCTTCAAGGTATAGTCAGTCACATAGCTCTTTTGCAGCGGCCCGTTAAAGCAAGCTGCCTGCCATGCCAAGAATCGAGTATGTCAAAAAACGTCCCCTTGGTTATACATAGATAGTATTGCAGTTCTGAAACCGAAACTCATTCTTTGCAAAATGTCCACGAGCTCACTTTTCTTGGTTAGAATCAAAATGAATGCAAAACCTCCTTACGACTCATCTCCCTCCTTTTGCACCGGCAGGAAAAAAGCGCACCTTTGTCGATCAATCAAACGAGAAGCTGAATGCTCAGACACAGCCCCTCAGCCGTGAGCCGCTTGAGCCATAACTAAGCAAGTCCAATCGAGCAGACTCAGCCGTTCGAACACCAAAGAAAGCATGAGCAATGTGTACCGCGCCTGTCGATTGGCATGATATTAGAGGTGGAGTAGCTCCAAGTTGACCTCAAACCCCCCCCCGCCCCGACTGAGCCTGTTTGCCAACAAGTCGGCAAGCAAGCAGCCTCAATAATCCAAGCCAAGATTAGCCGATCTCTCCTTTCGAGAGGGTGGTGATTCACCTCTGAAATAAGCCAGCCTCAATTACGGTTTTAACCGTACATATAACCTGGGCAGCTTTCATCTTGCTGCAATTCTTATGAGCCCTAGACAGCCACATTGCACGCAGGCTTCAAGGCACTCTAGACGCTACAAGTTACCAGTCATAAGCAAACTACGAATCAGTTGTTATTTTGACGAGAAAAAACTCTTATAATAACAAAAAAACACAATTTATGGTTTCTTCAACAAGCAATGGCGAATTACGTGGCAAATTAGAATGTTCTACGACGTCTCGCCACTCAAACTTTGTGGGTCGGCAGAAGAAGAGATGCGGCTTAGTAGCACCCTAACCTACACGTCGATGATCAATTTAAGTCATTACGTTGATTCGAATTATCGGGGAAACCTCGTTCTACAACGTTAAAAGTCAGACGGTATTGAAATTGGCAACCTCCCGAAAACGATTAACCGATTACAAGGATGTTTTTAATGAAGTAGCGCCAGTCCGGAAAACTAAAGAGAGTGCAGGAGTGCATATATATATATATTTATCTATTTATTTATTTTAAGCTTTTATAATAGCAATATCTTATCTTCTTTTGCCATTTCCATCTCAAGCAAGTCTTTTATTTATCTGAAGCATGCTTTCAAAAATATAAAGCTTCGACATATTACCGAGCTACCGCTAAGCAGCAGTACTAAAATCAGACAACGTTAGCTTACTGCTGAGGACCAGGTTTGCAGTGTACTAGCAAACTTTCCAGGATTTTCTCTGGTACGTTCTCAAGTAAGTTGTCTGCTAAGTTCTGGCACCACCTATGGCCCCCTACTGTTGCTCCACAGTCTACGGCTATGAAAAAATAGAGAAGCGATTTCACTCGGCGATAAGAGCACGTGGAAGATGTGTCTAAATTCCTCATCAACTTAGTGAACGCTTGATGGATTAAAAGGTTTTGTCAGTCATTTTGTAAAGTCGCAAAGAGTTAACCTATCGTGACCGAGCAAAAGGATCAACTTCATACAAGTGAAATCGCCACAAGCCTACTTCAAACTTCGGTTTGTATATGAATTATGTGAGGAACCATATGCCTGCCATCAACAGCCCGGAGTCCACTTCCCTGGTCACAAGCAACCCAGTGACAATCGAGTAAGTATCAGCCGTAACCATAGCAGCCACGAGCCACGGTCGTTCGCTCTTCGCAATCCAGGTCGGGGGGAGGGGGGTTCAGTCCTGCAAGGGGTGATCCTTCATTGCCCACGGCAAGCACTACTGACAGTCGCTAGGGCTCTTCTACCTTTAAAAAAATGAGGCGGCTAAATCAGCTAACCAAGAAAAACCCATGAAATTTTGAAAATATACTGCAAACATAGTCGCCCCCAACATGAAAGAATTGCTTAGCTTTTTGAAGCCGTTCAGTGTTAGTTTTCAGTATGACATCGGCGTCTCATAGGTCAGATCGGAAATTTTCGAATCACTGAGGAGAGACTGGAAAACAGCTAATCTGAGAAGTTTTGCAGGTACAATTATAACAATCATCCATATTATGCAATCGTCTAATTTGTTGCTGCCGTTTGGTGATAAATCGTTAAAAAACAGATGAACGAGCAAACAGCAAACCAATCTCGTCTACGATATACAATTGTACGATTTTGATAGCAGTTTAGAGACAAAGGATGATCGATCGCCATAGCTCAAACAGGGAATTAATCTGCACAATTGAGCAATCCGGAGTTATGCTCAACCAACAGAGCTATGGAGACCAGCTGCAATCACTCCCTTGCACACAGGACTTGGAGCTAGGCTCTGTCTTTTCCATATCTCTCAAGCCACGCGCACAGCACGGCCAATTGGATTGCTAAATTAGCCATTTTTCAAGTTCGAAACTGGTAGGAGTTGAATAATCTACAATGCTGTTTCAACACACCGGGTTTTCCTTGAAATTAAGTAAGCAGTCTTACTAATCGACTGACTCATCCTTGCTTCGATGAGGACACTGAAACCAATCTGTTCCATGCATCTGTGACATCCAGGCTAGACTCCTGTAGTTCACTTACTTGTAGGTCTGCCTACCTCTGCAATAAGACGCCTACAGCTTGTGCAAAACTGGTTTGACTGTCGTAAACGTCTCGACAGCCACATTAAATCACTGCTCGCCAGTCTTCACGGGCTGCCCATCAATTAGCCTCACCGACTTTAAGACAGTCCCTCACCCAGAAGTGCTTCCATTCTCATCCTCACACCTACCTATCGGAATTAGTCTCAAACCAAGCCTCCTGTTGCACCACCCCAGCGGTTCTGACTGTGCGTGAGGGAGCCTGACTCAGGAGGCCTCGAGCAATGGGCAGATGCCCTACGAGGGATAAGACTGCCTAAGCAGCTGCCGGCTCTCGGGTTTGGACAATGGCTCATGGCTGACGACTCGGTAGACTGGAGTGCCAATCCATGCATTGGTAGCATCTGTGAAAACATCCAACCACCACTGACTGCCGCCTGCTGCCAGCTGTCTTTGCCAGCGGTCTTTGGAACGAATAGAACAAGGCATGCATGGAATATAAGGGTTGCCAAAGGAGCACACACGGGTAGGTGGGAGATGGCTGGATGCCGTGATGGCACACTAGGTAAGGAGGTTGCTTTCATTACCTCGGTCATGAGGTCGTGGGATCGATTGCCGCGGTGGGCGATCCTTTATCGTCACTGCAAGTGGTGCTGATAGCCGTAAAGGCTCTTTTGTTGCTTTAAAAAAGAGGCTATTTAATCGGCAAGGATTTTTTTATCCCTCGTCTGCCATTAACACTTGGCTATTACTTCTCTTACAACAAGTTGTAAACCACCTGAATAGATATTCAGTTCTCTTAGGATGCTACGAAAAAGGCATAATTGTTATCATAGCCATTCTTATCAGGCGACAGCTCGACGACGATACTCATAATTCTAATTCCAACATACAGCCTGCAACTGGCATGCGGATATGCTTCGGAAAGCACAGCTGGTGCAAGTCGTGTGTTGCTGCACTTACGACATACCCTCCTAAGGCTTCTATGCACCTGCTACCAGCATGCTATTTATTCAAAACACGCTAGATTTGGATTGGATCAAACTCTAGTAGTTTCTAGTGTGCAGAAAAGCTAAGAAATATATAATTACATGCCATTTGTTGGATACACTCAATAACTTATTGAGGCATTATGATTTTTTATAACTTTGCCCAATCGTCTCGGCATTGCCTCCTCCAGCTTCGGGCACATTTCTGGAGGAATTGATGCAAGGCAGTCCTTCAAAATCTCACAAAACCCATCGGGATTCAAGCACCGGAGAACACTGGACCTTACAGCTCGTTCGACTTTGTCCCACAGATGTGGGTTGAAGTCCGGCCTTTGGCTTGGCCACTGCAATTGGCTCGAAGCGCTAGTCGATGGGGTTCGTGAAAAACTGATTAACCACCACAGGAGTGTGCTTCCGATAGTGGTCATGCTGCCAACAGAAATCGAGCCCACGAAGAGTGTAAGCAGATGGCAAAGACATCATGACAATGTCGACATAATACTTTGACTCATGATTCCTTGAATTCTGCTCTGAGGCCCAACAATGGAAGCCGATTTGCATGGTCTTGTTCAGAACGTCCATATATGCTTCATCCGTTCGTGAGCAAACATACTTCTTCTCTTTGCCTCAGCCCAAGAGATCGAACTAGGACTTGACAGTCCATAGCACTTTTCTCCATTGGGCTCAGCTGTCCAATGCTGGGATCAGCAAGCTGATTTCTGCCCCCTTGCTTTCTTTTTGTGTTGAAGCTGAAGAGTCAACAATGACTTGCAGTTGGCCAACCGCGCATTCAGTCCTATTGCGTGAAGCCATACACTCATGGTATTTTGGCTTACGACCATTTCGGTTGCTTAGCAGAGATATTTAGCAGTTTCGATTTTAACTTTGAAAGCCCGACCGAAACTCGGCCGAAAACTTCGAGCAAAACTTTGCCCTTGACTCTGCAAGAACTGCGGGCAGATTCGGGCGTTTGAACTCATAAAAGCACCCTTAAGTGGAACTTTTATAAGGCAGGGCAACACTCACATACGTCCATCCATAAGATCACAGATGCTGCCCATACCCACCCAGTACCCATGGGTATGGGTGTGGGTACATGAGGGCTCTGCTTTGCAACTGGTGGCATGTTCTGGTCGCGTAGCAACCGGCAATATGGCAGGAGGCAAGTCTGTTGGCTACCGAATGCATACTGAAAGCTGCTTAGGCTGTGAGTGCACTATACAAAACTTTCCTGCATAACAACCATGTAGTTTTTTTGGCTTTGTGGAGTTACAGATGGAGATACACTACATTACATTAGGAGCTGGCCCCAATGGATCAAGGAGACATCCGTGTACATTATCTCATCTTGGCCCATTTCATCATCATCATGGCCAATGCATCGCCGATGAAGAAATGGGCCAAAAAAGGTTCTGCCGGATGGCATCCAAGAGGGGTGGAATAATTACATGACCACACCTGCCCATCTGTTTACATGGGAATCGTTGAATCGGTTGCCGGCGAATTCAGTTACTCGCTACGCCAACCAATCGTAGCAAACTGCAGCTAACGCCAAGCTTATATTGACAGATTGTTAAAATTGAATAATTAGTGTATCGTAATGACTTGCTCGAATATAGGCATTAGCAACAACCGAAATCCGATCGATGGACCAGGTGCATAGAAGCTTTTGGAGGACAGTGTAGGCCAGTTGTAGAACTAACATGCAACGTCGTGCAAATGGTTAGGCTCGAAATGTCTTGCCCTGGGCAGCTACATCCTAATCACACTAGCTGGATGCCATTATACCGAGCAGACATTAGACCCGGTGCTTCCCAGTTTCTGTTTATCATGACAGGAGGCAATAGGATTCACTCATTCACTGAGTTGCACATTGCACGCGAGCCAGAATTCATGGCTACCATGCTCCTGCATACAGGCCACTCTCAGAAACGACTGGCCAGCGCGAAAGTATAAATTTAATTCATTTGTATTGCACCCCAAGACAAATTACTCTCTATTCAGGCACTTTACATATGCCTCGGGGTTCGAGCCCACGACCTCAGCCAGGCTTTGGTCGGGCGAGCACCTTAACTGCTGGACCAAACTAGCTCGGCAGTAGGGCTGTAACAACAAGATTCCATAAGCAAATGGCTGCCTGCAAATGAGAGGGAGACTCGGTCCAGCCTCATCAAAACAACCATATGCTGTGATCGTTCTTAGCACACCAGTGATGCTGCCAGGGGGGAAGGGAGGTGATACTATAGCATGGCCTTGAGGGTGGTCATGCGGCAGCAAAGTCAGCAAAGTCAGTGCCACCGTGCCAGCACTAGTCACCACTGCAGACCACCAATATACACACGGGCTTCCACCAACAGATCAAAGTGACTGACCTCAACGGAAAGTGCTGTGAACACCATCGCATGCGTCATCTCGGATTCATGGTAGTGAAGCCTTTGAGCCTTGGTCAATCCAAGGACTCCCGTATTGAAGAAACCGGCGTAGTCAAACCTGCTCGGCAAAGTTATTTACATACATTTAGCAATGGCACTAAGGTGTCGGCCTTAGCTTGACAAACACGTAAGGAGCAACTCTAAATATGCTAGGCACATACAATGGCACTATAATGGGGGCAAAATAGAGACACGGAACAGCAAGCCGGAGCAATAAATTGAAAAAGCATGGTCACAAACAGGGTGCCGGCAAATGCACACACACACACACACACACACACACACACACACACACACACACACACACACACACACACACACACACACACACACCACATATGTTGATTGAGAATACGATGTATATTGCCAAACTGCTAATGGGCCGTAGCAGATCAATATACACGTTGGGACAGAATATTCATTCTCTGCGCAGCTCACCACCATGAGATTTTTATATGAAAAGTGTTCATTTATAAAACCAGATGTAGGCAATTTCGAGTACAGGCTGGGAGTCCTGAGCACTGAGCGCTGCAAGCGTCACAAACGCCTGGACTAGTTTGGTTGTCATACTCTTGTCAATGCAGGCCCTATCCAAGGTAGTAGAAAGGGTAGTGTCGTCAGACCACCTAAACTCTTACATCAAAACTTTAAACCTGGCCAGTAAGCATGAGTAAGATTTGCAAGCTAATCAGTCCACAATGTCAGCACTACTTCGAGTGTATGATAACCATCTCAGTAATGCAGACTTAGGTAGTCACTGCTTGTTTTGTGCGATTTTTCGGCAGTATTTGCTAGCATTAATCGCCAAGTCTTTCTCGAGTGCTTTTTGTCTCGCCAGGGCATCACTAGCGCTGCACTACAATCGTTTAGGTCCTATCTCAGCATGAAGTTTCAAAGCATTGATGACAGCGAGAGCAACAGTCATCCGGGGAGCCTACAAAGTACGGTGTACCACAGGGATTGATGCTTGGTCCACTTCTTTTCACGATGTATACTCTCCCTCTTGCCAATGTAATTGCCAAGTACAATATGGGCTTTCACTTTTAAGCAGATGGCATACAGCTGTATACATGCTTTGATCACTTTCTCCCATCCAGCATGTCGAAGTCTCTAAAATCCCTCGCTGAATATTTTGCTGCCATTAGCACTTGGATGGCATCCAATTTTCTCAAATTGGGTGAAGATAAAACCAACTTACTAGTTATGGACAAACCTAGTGCTACTCGGAAATTTGAAAAAACTAACTCTTACAATGAGCATTGCCGGAATATCTCCTACTCTGCGTCCTCATGCATCCCGAGTCCCTATTCCAAAAAGGTGGTTTACTAGAAGATCGTATCAGCTCCACTGTCGGGACTTCTTACAATCAGCTAAGCCACGTTGCAAAAACTCCGGCCCGTTCAGACAAGGATGCCACACTATTAGGTCTGGACCTGATTAACCGTGATAAACGAGGGACGACTGCAATTAATATAGTTGCAATCAAATGAGAGCAAAAAGCGATAAAGCTGAACTGACAGACGCCAACTGACATAAAAACTGCAGCACTCACCAACGGATAGTATTGATGCCCATTCAAGGCTAGAGCAAGCAACATTCGTACAATACATATTAAATAAGGGACAACGAATAAGCAATCGACTTACTGGCCGATATCCAATGTGCCACTCTTTCGCGAGAACTCCTTTCCCACATCACAGCCGAACCAGACAGCCTGTACGAAGCAAAATCAAGGGCAGCTGAAAGAGGTGACCGGCTACTAAGGCCCCTAATATCGATGACAGTGAAGTGCAAACTTGGAAACGTGCACAGAGCTCTTGCTGACCTCGTCTGCCTGGATGGAGCGCATGACGGCCTGCTTCAGCAAGTCGATGGGTAGATTGATGTACAACACTTTCCGCGCACCGACGACATTGTTGAGGAATTCCACAGTATACAGGTTGTAATAAGGGTTCTCCGGTCGGGGATCATTAGTCAGACATATCTGTGCAAGTAAGATGTCAATAGAATCGCTGGCTCAAACGTATAGAAGAAATACACCATTTTCGGCCACTTTAATTGCCAATCATTATTAGTCAGTCACTAGTGGAAAGAATGATAGGGGCCATGCATAATCGGCAGCACACTTTTGTATGCATTGAATGCAGTGCATTTTAAACAGCAATACAAGATAGCCGACACACACGTATCTCAGCGTACAGGTTTATATATAAGAGTTCACCTGTCTGAGATTATTGGTCAGATATCCATGCACAATTAAGATAACAGTAGAAGCTCTAAATTTATGTCGGCCCAATTAAATCAACAATAGTATTAGTCGGACACAAGTGAACCAGTAGAATAATAGAGGCCATGCATCAGCAGCAGCAGCAGCACAATCACGGGCTACAGCAAGGAATGGACAGCCATACTGCATCACTGCATAGCAGCATTGCCAAAGGATGTCTAGCTATAAGGATATTTCTATACAGCATGACCATGACCGCGCTGACACTGAGACCAGCAATACCAAATACGAGGTGACATTATCGTGTGTTGCAAAAGGAATCCCTTTTCATCACATTAGATGTCATGTCTGAAATATTTCCTGTCACGTCTTAAATCTATGTGCATGAGTGTAATCACTGCCTGCTGTAAAATGAATCAAGTGCCGCCAGACCCACATACCTGTAGCTATGGCAGGAAGATTCAATATTCCTTAAATCTAAAGTCTGTGAGATCTCCTCGGAATTGATTATTACTTAGACTGTTGCGATTTGCATAAGAAGTGAAGAGTCAGCCAAGATAACTGTTTTGCCGACTCACTATTCAGACCTTAGTTTAACCAGTAAGCCTACTAAGTCAATTTAAGCACCAAGTACGGCTACCCACAAAGTATTTAAATACTGCAAACAAGGAGCAGTGCCAACGTGCACTGCAATGCGCAACTTATTGATTCCTATAAGTTGTGCCAGCTCAGAGCGATTGGTCAGCTGAGCTCATAGTCCTACTCCAGACCTGACCACCACACGTCATCTCTGTTCTTCGCGATTCACCAATAAAGTTACGACGGCTGCTTGCCTCTGACTAGTGGGTCAAGCGGATCCATGTGCCAGACACACAATCGTGGTCTCCTTGACGCAGTGCTATCAGCAGAGAGAACCGCATGTACGCCCAGTGATGGGGGCGGCATGCCAGTTTGCTGCACACTGCTCGTCCCACTTTATCGAGCTGCTGACGAGTCGGTAATTTCCCTGGATAGCCAGCGAACTAAGAAACCATAGCTAAGGCTAAGCAGTTTTTCCTTAGGAGCGTCAAAGCATCAAATGCAACTTTCTTGTAAGAGTAATATTCAACTGATTACTTCATGGTCGTGAAAACTGCCCATGATCGAGATGGACAGAGAAATGAGATATGAAAGACAGGGAGAATTGATCAAAGGTGGAGAGACTGACAGACAGACAGATAGATAGACAGAGACAGAGAGACAGACAGAGACAGACTGATACAGGCAGAGACAGACACACACAGAGACAAATACACAATCAAATAGACAGAGACGGAGAGATTAGAGAGAGAAAGCGAGAGTGAGTGACAGTGACACAGAGAGAGAGAGTGAGAGAGAGAGAGAGAGAGAGAGAGAGAGTGATTTAGTGAGAGAGAGAAAGAGATAGATCGAGAAAGAGAGAGAGAGAGAAAGACAGACAGAGATAGAGACAGACGGGGACAGGGGCAGATAGACAAAGGCATACAGACAGACAGAGAGAGCGAGTGAGAGACAGACAGGCAGACAGATGCTGAGAGGTTGAGAGAAAAGAATGCACATTTGGGAACAGAATATTGCAAAAAATCTGAAGAATACACTAATATATAATAGCATTGAAATTGGCCCGAAAAGAAATTGCACACACACACACTACTCAAAACGGGAGCCAAACCATCCAGTCGACCCTTAATTCGAAGCTCAAAGCATTGGAGCATTAGCAATATGAAGCAATTACGCAGCCTCGGAGCCACAGAATGAATAGACAGACACCGGTTTGTCAACAGACCGAACAGTATTTTAAAGAGAGCTATTTTCTCAAATCCTTTGGAGTCCATGCCTTTAGCTCGTATGCTCCCAAAGACTTTACACAGTCCTGTTGTGATATCCCTGGTTTGGTCCAGGGATTAGGTGCTCGATTTTAACGAACAAAATAGCCCTGGCTTGGCCCAGTAGTTAAGCTGCTCGCCTTACATGACCAAGGTCAAGGTTATTTGATTTGCCACCAGAGGTCGTGGGCTTGAGCTTAAGTGGGCTTTATATTTATAAGGTCCTGGGCTCGAGCACCGTGGCATTTGCAAAGCACATGTATGGAGATAGGGTAATCTAAGGGCACTACACACAAATTCTATTTTATATTTACCCTTGAATGAACGGCATTTAAAAAGAGGCTGAAAACACGCCTGTTCCATACAGCATTCGTTGAGTCGTATGAATTGTCGTTTGTATGCTTTTGGATTTTACTTGTGTAGCACCCTACGAGAACTTAATCTCTATTCAGGTGCTTCATATATGCCACGGGGCTCGAGCCCACGAACTCGGTCATCAAATATATTCACCTTGACCTCGGTCGTTAAGGGCAAGCACCTTAACCACTGGGCCATACCAGCGGGGCGATCTACATCACAGGAAGTGACCCGAGGGGCATGCTGGGATGATGCGGATACGTTGTAAAAACGAAAGCAAGCTTCAGAGAAAAAAAGATGGTAAACGAGGTGCCGAGCCGACACTAGCATCCACACGGTCACCAATGCAGAGTCGAACATAGTGGCAGCACTTCAATTCCACATGAAACAGCCGAGTCGCGTCGGCAGTCAGAGATTGCGATAGCTGAGTAGACATTTATTGCAACTAGAAGAAATGCTCAGCCTTATTACTGCTTGCTGGATGTGCGCTAGACTGGGAAAAGGAGTCAGCCTAAGGAGGCGTGGTGGAAGCGGCTGCAGGAGCATATAAGTACTCCATAAACTAGTGTCTGCACGCAACTAACTAGTAAATTGCCGAGACCTTGGGTCTGCCCCAACGACGGCCTTCCAAGAAGTAGGAATACGGATGAAGAGTATTGTTACTCACTAGCTCAACTCGTACTTATACTCAGCCCATGCTTCAAGGGGAAAGCAGCTCATCCCACCACCTCGCGAAACTACTTGCTATTAATAACTAATTGAAATATTTGCTTTCAAGCATATATAGTACCTAGAATGAGATGTATTTCTTTAAGGGCACAATACAAATGCATTATTATTATCATTATATTATTTTCACTTAGGCAACTTTTCATGCTGGTCATATCTCACTCTGATTTGCCTATTACATGAGGAACTACTAATTAAAGTCGGCATAGTCCAAATGCATAATCTATAAGTGCATATACTGTCTAAATGCATAGAAAAACACTACAGCCGTAGTCATAAACAGGGTTTAACTGCATAACTCACGAACTCATACAGACACAGGTAAAGCAGGTTAAGCATTTAGAAAAGTAAGGTTCATCGTTGCTGTTCTTGACGAAATCGTTAACAAAACTTGTATGACATTCTGAGCATGCAGAAACATTTCCCGTAGCACATACAAAAGGGCAGTGATAGCCCAGAAGGTGAGGTGTTTGCTCTTCATGATCGAGGTCGTGGGTTCGAATCCTGCAGTGGACCATCTTTATTTACAGCAAACGTAAAGCACCTAGAAAGAGATTGAGTTACCTGAGGGTGCTTTATCAAGTGTATTATTATTATTATTATTATTATTATTATTTATTGCCAACTGCAAGCAGTAATAACAGCTATTTTGATGATTTATAGGTCAGAAGGAAGGCATTAATATTACTTTTTACTGATCTCTGCATTATATGCAAATTGACTTCCAACTTGTTAACCTTGGTGCATCGCGATACATATTTGCAGCTTGTTGAGTTACATGCTTGTGACTTTCAAATAGCTTAGTTTACAGTTCAGCTTTGTGACTTGTAAATTCCTTAGCTCGGCAAATACTTCTAGGATCAACGTGAAATTTGAAATACGAGTTCAGCTCTGCTGAGCAACCATCTAATAGTTCACGTCTGATTTTAATTCGATAAGTATTGCTACAAATGTATCCAGCATCCTTGAATTTTATATTCTGCTGCAATTTTTCATTATTACATGTCATAGCTTTGTTTTATTTTCTCAAGTTTGGTCAGGTGTTAAGCATAACGTCCAGATTTGGGGGTCTTGGCATATTTTATGCATAGTATTGAATCTGTTGATATTTTTGGATAGCCGTGTTTGCATAACAGCTCCAAATTGACCTTGACTCTCCAAAGACGTCAGAAGGTTTACATCGCAGCCATAGTTTTATCAACAGATAGCTAACGTCAGCAAGATGGCACTGCGATTGTTCCACCGGTTCTCGTTAAGGGAATGAATACTACATCTCAAGAATAGATTAATTTTTGAGGAGATAACTCCAAAAACCTTTCAATTTTCTGAGTATTTATGGCTAAAGCTAACCCTCTGCTATGAGGAAATTCCTGCCAACAAATAATTGTTTTAAAGGGCTGTGAACTGTATGTGGCTCTTCAAACTGCAAAACGAGTTCAGCGTGTCATGTATGCAAAGAAATAACACCAGCTTGCTAAAGAATGAACAGTCTGGCCTGAAAAGAGACTCTTTTCAGGCTCTACGTCGTGGATAGGCCTAGCCATATGCTTAGAGGCCCCAGACACATGACATAAAGACACACAGACATACACACATACATAGTAGCACAACTGACAGCAGGCTTGCCTACTGTGTCTGCAAAGTTCATACGAGTTCCCACCTTGGCAGAAAAATCATAGCACGGTTTGACATAAGTCAGATAAAATTCCAGTGGTGTCAGGGGGCCCAGCGAATGGTATACTTTCTGACTATCATAGTACTCGAATGTAAACTGCTTCGGAGCAGATCCAAGGCAGATGGATGCAATCTTGTATATCTAGAAAGCAAAACAAAAGCAGCTCATACAGGGAGTAGGATGTAATGCAGTGGCCTACAGCTCAGAATTCAGCAGGGAGATGTCAAGCACAAACCACTTCCTTGCAGATTACTTGCAAGTGCCACGTGATCACGTGATACCCAGATGCAACATCCTGCCTGGAGTTGCTGCCGATTTACCTGCGTCCCCAATCCTCCAATCTCATTGCTTAGCCCCCAAATACCATATTCAATCCTAACTTGCATCGTTGTCTGACTACTACTTTCACAGCCAGCTTGTGTATAGAAACATCGTGCCAGTCCAAAAAATTGTAGATACACCTGTTGTTCCTGATTCTCCTGGAGCAGCAATCTATTTCTACGGTTTGTTCTTAGCAGAAATACATTCAGTGGTGACCAGCATGGAGGAGGCACTGCATATCTATTGCCTCCTCCCACACTAGAAAAGCCCTGTCTACCATCTGGACTCGCAAGCAAAGACCGAAGTCGAATACAAACGTGCTTTCGTTGGCAAGCAAGCCGGGCCAAAAAACATGACCTGCTGTTTTTTAGTAGAACAAGAGACGAATAAAGGCAGATCAGTGCAATAAAAAACTTTTACTAACTCTTAATGCCCTGATTTCCTATAGCCACAGGGATGTGCAAAAAGTGGTGCTGCATGGGCTACCGTCGAGTAAAACAGTAAGGCAAAGGCCTGACAACATAACTCAACAACCTCATCTATATAGTGGCAGGAGAGCCTTGGCGACAATATGACCACTTGGAGTGCACAATAAAGAAGTGCCTCCAGCAGGACTCGAACCCACGACCAGTTTCGTGAAGTTGAATCACCCTACAGCTAGGCTAAAACGGGGTGCACTATCAAACCCTAAGCCCTTGCTATCTCCGTCTCAACTATTTTGGCTAAAAACAAAGCCTTTCTATAACGACTGGTTCAGATCAAGGGAGTCCCGACAGTGGAACTGCTCTTAAAGAAACACCGGATCACAACGAAGGAAGCATGCTCAGAGTCTCAACGAGGTTTACTCATACCTCTACGTCCAAATGACGATGAACCTAGTGCAAGGTTCTAATTCCTAATGATGAACCAATTGGAAGGTCGACCAAAAAGTATGTCTGCGCAGCATTCTACCAGAACTTTATCTCTATTCAGGCACTTCACATATGCCACGGGGCTCGAGCCCACGACCTCGGCCATCAAATACATTCACCTTGACCTAGACTGAGGTGAGAACGTTTGAGAAGCTCGGGCACGGTGGCGCGAAGGAGAGAACAACGAATGGCCCAACCGTAGGTGTTGTGGGTGTGACAACGACTGTATTTGTACACAGGCGGTGAGAGTTCATACCGGTGGCCGAAGCCGGCGGGTATGCTGCTTTCTCTGGAGCAAGCAACGATAGAGAGACAGAGAGAAAGAGACTGAGAGACACTGGGAGAGAGAGTGAGAGAGAGAGAGAGAGAGAGAGAGAGAGAGAGAGAAAGAGAGAGAGAGAAAGAGAGAGAGAGAAAGATGGAGAGAGATGGAGGGAGGGACACACAGACAGATGGAGAGAGAGAGAGAGTGAGAGAGAGAGGGAGAGAGGGAGAGAGAGAGAGAGAGAGAGAGAGAGAGAGAGAGAGAGAGAGAGAGAGAGAGATATATATATATATATAGAGAGAGAGAGAGAGAGAGAGGTGGAGGGATGGACACACAGACAGATGGAGAGATTGAGAGAGAGGGAAAGAGTGAGAGAGGGAGAGAGAGGAGGAGAAAAAGAGAGACAAGAGACAGACAGACAGACCGATAGAAAGAGGGAGAGGGAGAAAGAGGGGGAGAGAGAGGGAGAAAGTGAGAGAGACAGGCACAGTGAGAGAGACAGAGAACGAGAGAGAGAGAGAGAGAGACAGAGAGAGAGGCAGAGAGACAGAGACACAGAGAGACAGAGACAGAGAGACAGACAGAGACCCAGAGAGAGAGAGAGAGAGAGAGAGAGAGAGGGAGGGAGAGAGAGAGGGAGAGAGAGAGACACACACGCGCACACACACAGGCAACGAGAGAGACATGGACAGAGACAGAGATAAATAGAGAGAAGAGACACTGGATTGCGTGTGCACAGGCCGACACACCAGCAAGACGTACCAAAAGCACGACAGGGACAAGGTCACACCTGTCGGTGTGGAGCTTGCCCAAAGCGTGGGTGGAGGAAGCTTCGGCCAGGGTGGGACCACATGATGGCAGTGCCACGGCCACATTTTAACCACTGGGCCAAACCAGTGCGGCATATCCAGCAGACAGTGAGCTCACGTGCATAAAGACATAGGCAAACGACAATCTGTCTCATCTTTGGCCGGCTCTCACAGAGACAGTTCACAGCCCGGGAAGAGCATTCAGTGCATAGGCAGATCAACTGAGCACTGGCGGACAGATCCTCGGCCACATTTTAGTAATTCCATTGACCTCTCCTGCGTAACACCCACGTGGTCTTTATGACTTTGTGGAGTTACTGACGGAGATACATTCAGCCATCCGAGCGTGCACCGACAAGAGGCGCTGAATGTCTATCACGTGCACGGGGTCGGCTGCTCTAGAAGGTGCAAGCGATGATTCTGTAGCTGCAGCCTCGAAGCAGAAGTGGGAAAAGAGAAAGAAAAGTGCACGAGTCCAACACGGCAGTGGCAGTGCAGCGCTCGTGCAGACAGCACTCACCAGTTCCATCATTTTGCGCTGCTCAGCTTGGAGGGCTCCCACACTAGCCCCAGATTTTGACATGTCGTGCAATCGACAGCAGAATTCTCGTACCTGCACGGAAAAACATGCCCGATTACATGAGCCCGAAAAAATTACATGAGCTAATGTGATAATTACATGAATTAAGTACAGTAATGATTATTATGAAATGTCTACATGAGCCATGACGTATTGCAAAAAAGAAAGCTTTCATTTGCATAGCTGGCCAAGCGGACACCACAAGAGAGAAAACTTTAACTGATTAAAAAAAACAACGTGCCTGCGCCCCGGGCACACCAATGCACCGTTCTGAAAGGATTCTGCTTGTGCCAAGGTCGAACACTGCACATGCATCGCATGAGACACCAATGACGGCTCAGCAATCTTGATTACTGCCGAGTCTGTGGCTTCTGATCGCCTTTAGCACAAACAAGTGCCGAACGATTCCACCACAAATGGTGTGTGCAAAGACTGCATGCCGTCCGTTTGATGGCTTTGACGGGCTTTGATGCAGAAAACTCTCACTGCAGCAGCAGCAGCAGTGAGAGTTTTCAGCAGTCAGAGCAGGAAAGAAAAAATCTATGTCAGCCACGATCCACGTGAGACTCGGTGTAACCAAGCTACAGAGGTGGCAGTTCGTACAAAGGATTTTAGATTCAACGTCAATTAAACTTGCCGTGACGAGAGGCTTGACAGAGTGCCAATGAGCACGACACGAATGCAGCAACCAAGCCGAACGGAAGCGGCATCGTGGAATGGGATCCAACTGGCAATGCAAAAAACAGAAACTTTTGGAGGGCAGTGACACTGCCTTCCAAAAGTTTCTAGACCCTTGCAACCAGTACACTATTTTACTCAAAACACAATACTTAGATTTTATCTAACTCAGCAGCAGCTTTTACTATGCAGAATATCGAAGAAATATATAAATACATGTCTTACAATGGGGTGTGGACAGTCACGTGACCACAATACATATCTGTTTACTTAGGAACTGTTTACTCGGTTGCCGGATAATGCAGTTACACTCAAGGGCCAAATGTGGCAAACTGATACAAGTGCCGAAATTGTATTGACAGAGAGTTAAAATTTAATAATTAGTGTAGCATTATGACTTACTTGAATACGTGCATTAACAACAACCAAACTCAAATCGATGGACAAGGTGCTTATAAACATTTGGAAGGCAGAGAACAAAAATATACAAAATGTCTTATTATTAATAGTATTATTATCTGCAATGAATGCACTCTTATGCAAACTCCTTTGCTTATGACTGAAGTCACCCAGCCTCCAGCACCATCCGTCACTAGGTCCAACTAGATTGGGTGTGTACCGTCCAGCTCCCACGAATAACTGCAGTCCACTGCAATCCACCATTTTACACAGAAAATTTGGAAATGCCATCAACTCAGATGTCACACCGTCAGTCGGTAGTGAGGTCCAGGCTCTGATAGCATACGAACTAAAAGCACGGAGGGGTCTGACGTAGTTAAAAGCACAGCCAAACGACTGGAATCCGAAGAGCAAATGAAGACTGACTAGGCTGGACCTAATTAGAATCTAGCAGGATATGTTGCTTAGTGGTGAGCAAGTGCAGATTGGGGAGAAGTGGTAATATGTGGCAATTGCAACGTTTACGACAGACAAGTTTAGCTACCAAGTTGTAAACCAGCAGTTAATTATAATGATAATAATAATACACTTGATAAAGCCCCCTCAGAGAACTCGATCTCTCTCTAGGTGCTTTACAATTGCGGCAAAGAAAACACGATCGAATGATCAGTGGTAGCACGCTCAATAAACAACACGAATAACATGGTTAGGGGTGACATGAACTGGTTCAGCGTGCAAGTATGGTTAGTGGTAGCATGCAGTGTCAGCATACATAAGCACATAAAGAACGAATCATAGGGACCCACTAAATGTGGTCATAAATGGGTGCATTTTTAATTTCTTTTTAAATGTGGTCAAGTCAGGGGAGTCGGGAGTGAGTTCCAGGCTTTGGGAGCATACGAACTAAAGGCACGGTCTCAGTGTTTTCAGGTTTGTATGAGGTATAGGTAAACAGTTAGATTCCGAAAATGGGTGGTACTATGCTTAGCCTGGTAGGGGAGTAGATCTGATAGGTAGGCTGGAGTCAAAGAATGAAGGGATCTGAAAGTGAGTGACATTACCTTGGAGTCTGAGCGTTGCTTACCTGGGAGCCAGTGCAGATCGGCGAGAAGTGGTGTGGTGTGGCAACTGCGATGCTCACGACAGGCAAGCCTAGCTGCAGAGTTTTGCACCAGCTGTAAGAATCTGATTGCAGAGACAGGTAGACCAGAGAGACTGGATTTCACAAATGTATGGACCAACTTAGATGCAGTATCCCAGTCTAAACAAGTCTCAATTATGTAACATAGTTGAAAGTAGGCAGACTTGACTGTGGAGCTGATGTGGTCGTCTAGCGAAAGATCACTTTGGAACATGACACTAAGATTTCGTGCTGATTCAGCAAGAGATATGCTGGCAGAGCAGATTTAGAGTGTCAGCCTTTCCAGATTCTGAATCACACTTGGGTCGTCCATAACTAGTAAGTTAGTTTTATCATCGTTCAATTTAAGAAAATTTGCTGCCGCCTATGTGAGTATGTCATCAATACATGCAGCAAATGAGTTGAGAGAATCTGACGTGCTGGAGGGCTGGGAGGATCAAAGAAAAAGTACAACTGAATGCCATGTGCACAAAAGTGAAAGCCTAGATTGTGCTTGGCAATCGAATCGGCTAGAGGAAGAGTATAAACCATGAAAAGAACCGGACCAAGCACAGAGCCCTGAGGTACCCCATATTTCAAAAATACCTTGGATGATGTTTGTTCATTCACATCAATACTCTGGAGTCTCCCACTGAGATAGGACCTGAACCATTGCAATGCAGCGCCAGTGATGCACAAGCGAGATGAGAGGCGCTCAGGAAGAACTTGGTGATCGATAGTATCAAAAGCTGCCGAAAGATCGAGCAAAACAAGCTGATCGAGCAAAACAAGCTGAAACGAAGCGATCACTCGATTCGAATAGTCCAAGTTTTTCAATGCAAGGGGGCACCCTTCTGGCAGGCACTCCTCGGAGAGAGAAGCAAGTCATCTTCGGCTGATCGCTGCTTACAGCTGAGAGCCCCTGGAGCCAAAATGGCTAGACGCATGGTACCCAGAAGGCTTGCAATTGCATCCGATTATTCTTGAGCAATTCGCTTCATGTTCAGGCTCGTCACGTTTAGCTGGACACAAAACCCTAATTTTGGGGTGGGGAAATAACACTGATGTCCCCCTGTGGGCGTGTCGTCGTCACGTGGTTCCACCCCCCCCCCCAGCCGACATTCTGTTTGCCCAACGGAACGGTCGCGTTCCTTGCCACGAAATTCACTTTATGCCTGTGTGTCGGCCTGTATGCAAGCTATCCACTCTCTTCTCTCCCTTAACACCTCGTGCTCCGGAGCAGCACACACGACGGCTGTTATATCATATAATACAGTCGTCATCGACAATGCCACGACTCGCTTTGTGGGGGCTTCGCTCTTTATCACACCACTATCGCATGCCCATGAGCCCCTACACCCCCTCCCCACTGGTTATTTCTGACTTCACGCCATAAAAAACGCCAACGATACAAAAAGGGTAAAGCTTATGAGCTCTATTGTACAGCATTTGATAGAAAACACATTTTACTAGTATTCCAGAATGTTTTGCAGTTATTAGAGGCAGCACTCAGCTGAACTATAATAGTGAAGGGGCCCTTGTTGGTGCAAACATTTTTTGGGGCCGGCACTATATGTACCAGCTTGGCTGTGGTATTCTTATTTAAGCGTGTCCAAATTTTTGCAACGCTTCGTAAATGAAAGTAGTAAGGACTTGGCTGCTGGGCTCGTGCTGCTTATCTAGTAGCATGGAGAGAATTATGTGCCGACAAGAACTCCAGGACGTGCAGGACTCGAGCAAGACGCGTATCCTTCATCCCAGCTACCAGCTCAGCAGCCAGTGGATCCTCCAGGCTGAGTCCAGGCAGCCACTCTGCAGTACAACTGCAGCCTAGGCTCGGGTCCCATGCTGGGTCTGCTGGCCAGCCCCTACTTATCAGCAACGGCTGATCATAGGAAGGCCAACGTGCCGCAGCCGAGAGCCGGCCTGCATCCAGAACACACTTGTGAAAAGTCCTTTTAGAAGAGGATGCCGAGGCTACATGCAGGAGCTACAGCACTGGCCCAACCAATATGAAGTGTTAGGCATTCCAACTTCTTAGTAAAAACTAGGTTTTCCCACAATCGGTAAGTTGGTTTTATCACCTTCCAATTCGAAAAAGATTGCTACCATCGAAACGCAAATGTCAGCAATACATGCCACCCGGGGAAGGGAGACAGAGAAAGAGAGAGAGAGAGAGAGAGAGAGAGAGAGAGAGAGAGAGAGGGGAGAGAGAGAGAGAGAGAGGGGGGAGAGAGAGAGAGAGAAAGCGAGAGCTAGCAAACGATAGAGACAGAGAGGGAGACAGAGAAACAGAGGCAGACAGAGGGAGAGACAGAGGGAGAAAGAGAGAGAGAGAGAGAGAGAGAGAGAGAGAGAGAGAGAGAGAGAGAGAGGGGGGGAGGGAGAGGGAGGGAGAGAGAGCGAGTTTGACATGCTGGTAAGTAGCAAAGGGTCAAAGCACAAGTACAGCTGGACGTCTGCGAAAATAAATGGACCCACAGCTGAACTCTGGGGCAGCCCATACACTAAATCGAGGCTCACATCGAGCAGCCGATGTAATCGCGTAATCGAAGCTGTGCTCGGCAGCTTACCTTGTTGTTGATCAGCCGGTTGAGAGCTAGCGAGTTCTCGGACAGGTACGAGTCTGGCATGACCTTTTTGGGTACGAGGCCGTATTTTTCGATCAGGTTGACGAGCATATCCCACTGCCCGCCATCGTTGGCCGGACTGGTCAGCAGATGCTGCACGAGGCGGCCATCTACCGGCTCATCACCGCGCCGCAGCACCTCGACGAACGAAGTGAGCACGTAGTTGCTCCTCTCCACCTGAGGGCAGCACGAGTGAGAGTAACGCTAGCAAGCAAGCCTCGCCCTGGCCTCCTTGCCCCGGCTCCGCCCAATCCCGAACCAGCCGGCGCGGCTGGCTGCTAACGGCTGGCCTAGGGCACGCCTGACATCCTCAGATTCTGACTGCCGACAAGGCAGGCAGACTGGCTGGCTGGCTGGCTGGCAGGGGCATCGCCGTACTGTGCTACGGTGGTGCCCACCTTGTCCCAGAAATGCAGGTAGCACTGGCTGAATTCGAAATCATCGACACCAATGCTCTTGCCGTATGGCAACCTGGCCACGTTGAGAGCAGCGAATATCCAGCACCTGCCCGACGACTTCTGTGACGTGACAGGCTTGCCCTCTTTGCTGACCTATGCAAGAAACAAGAGGGTTCCATTGTCTTCAAGACAAGAAGAAGGAGGTGCCTCCCACAATGGCAGCCAACCCTGCTGCTGCCGGGGCACTGCTGTCTCACGGACATCGCCATAGACAGAGCCAAGGACAGAGTTGTGGCCACAGAGTAGAGCATACAATGGGACACATGCCTTCCAGTGTAGAGGGCATGCTTCAGGCAATCAAGCTGCACATGTGCACCGACGTGCAGCATATACACACGAGCACGCACACTCACATACCCAGGCCCATACATGTACATGTGCAAAAACCCCCTCAGACACACACACACACACACACACACACACACACACACACACACACACGCACGCACGCGTACACACACACACACACAACTAATCACACCTAATCACCTGAACTTGTCATGCAAACGTTAGAGTCAATGCCTGTATTCCCAAAGGAAAGGAGGAGAGGGTAGGCACTTTTCTCAGAGACAACAGCTAATGTAAAGCACCTAGAAAGAGATCGAGTTCTCTGAGAGCTTTATCAAGTGTATTATCATTATTATTATTACTATTATTATTATTATCAAACCTCCAGTCCTCCCCTTGGCACAGCTTAGTCCAGAGATGCCTCAGCTATGCCGGCGGCTGGTAACCTGCATGTTAATTACGACCGTCAGCAGCAGTTATCGCTTCGTCATCGTAGATCAAATGCATTCCTAAATATTAATGCTGCTGCTAAGATTCGTGAACAATGCATCAACAAAAGAAAAGCACCCGGAGCCGCCTCGGTGGTTGGAACCGCCAGCTCAGAAGCTGCTCGTTGGGCAGGAACTGCGAGCCGAGTACCCGCTCGTTCGGTATTCCTAGCATTGTCTCGAACCGCTCAGCACGCTCCCCCACATGCGTCACTGTGAATCTCTCTAACTTAGTGGTCATCAGGCCTGTTATATCAGTAGTCTATCGCCCACCAGGTACCAAATCCTCCTTTATCTCAGATTTCTCCGATCTCATTTTGATTCTGTGTGCAAGAAATCGATCCTTCCTCATTATGGGTGATTTCCACGTTCACTTTGATAACCTATCTGACGCCTTCAGCACTGAATTTCGTGTATTGACTGACTCATTGTCTCTTGTGGCTCATGTGCATGGCCCTACTTACATCAAGGGTCACACACTCGACCAGATTTTCTCATACAACTGCACTTTGTCATCACCAATTATTACCAACTCACCGGAGGTCGTACCAATCGGTCCTAGCAAAGGCCAAGTCTAGCTTCTATAAAACATTGTTGAATAGCAGATGCACAACCCAAAAATTCTGACATCGACGATCAACCATCTCCTCTACTGCTCCCAGATTAGCTCCATACCAGATGATCCTTGTCATGATCTAGCCGATCGCTTCTCTCGATTCTTTGTGCAGAAGATAGATAAGATCAGGGAGTCCATCCATGCGATGACAACATCCCCACTAGAAAGCTGTTCCCCGATTCCTGGCTGCACCTCAATGTCTAAATTTGAGCAGGTCACAAGCGATCTTATCCTGAAGTTCCTATCCCAATCAAAGAAGACAACAAGTCCTTTGGATCCTATTCCCACTGTCCTGCTCCTATGTTGCATTGATCTGCTGCTGCTGCCATGCATAACTAACATCATTAATATGTCATTAGCCTCAGGTCATGTCCATGTCCCAGCACCTTTTACAAAAGCTGTAGTCAGGCCACTTCTCAAGAAAGCGACACTAGACCAAGAGAACTTGAGCAACTACCGCCCAGTCTCCCTTCAACCATTTTTATCAGAGACAATGGAACGGGTCGTGGCGGACCAGCTCAACTCATATATTGTAACTTCAAACCTTGGTAGTAAGTTCCAGTTTGGCTTTGGAGAAAATCACTCCACAGAATCAGCATTGCTTAGGGTGTACAACGACCTACTAAGGAATGCAGACATCGGTGGAGTATCTCTGCTTGTTTTGCTCGATCCTTCGGCAGCTTTAGATACCATCGATCACAAAGTTCTTCTAGAGCACCTCTCATCTCGCCTGGACATCACTGGCACTGCTCTGAAATGGTTCAGGTCCTATCTCAGTGGGAGACTCCAGAGTATTGACGTGAATGGACAAAGACAAAGATCATCCGAGGTACCTCTGAAATATGGGGTACCTCAGGGCTCCGTGCTAGGTCTGGCTCTGTTCACAGTTTATACTCTCCCTCTTGCTGATGTGATTGCCACGCACAATCTAGGCTTTCACTTCTATGCAGTTGATACTTAGTTGTACCTTTTCTTTGATCCCTCCCACATTTCGAGCACCTCGAATTCTCTCAACTCACTTGCTGCATGTATTGATGACATCATGGATGGCAGCAAATCTTTCAATACTAAACGATGATAAAAGCTAACTGACTAGTTATGGGCAAACCAAGTGTGATTCAGAGATTGGAAAGGCTGACGCTCAAAATTGGCTCTGCCAGCATATCTCCTGTTGAATCAGCTCGAAATCTAGGTGTCATATTCCAAAGTGACCTCTCGTCAGTCGACCATATCAGCTCCACAGTCATATCTGCCTATTTTCAGCTTCATAACATTGCTAAAACTCGGGCTTGTTTAGATAAGGATACCACGTCCAAGTTGGTCCAGGCATTTGTGACATCCCGTCTCGACTTCTGCAACTCACTGTTCACTGGCCTACCGGCAAGTGCGATCAGGCGATTGCAGCTGGTGCAAAACTCCGCAGCTAGGCTTGTCTGTCGTGAGCGTTGCAGCTGCCACATCACACCACTTCTCACCGACCTGCACTGGATCCCAGTCAAGCAACGCATCGACTTCAAGGTTTTGTCACTCACTTGTAGGTCACTTCATTTTTTGGCTCCAGCCTATCTCTCTGATCTACTGCCCTACCAGGCCGAGCATAGTACCACCCGCTTTTCGGAATCCAACAGTTTATGAATACCTCGTACAAACCTCAAACCCTTGGAGACCGTGCATTTAGGTCGTATGCTCCCAAAGCCTGGAACTCACTCCCGACTTGCGTCAGAACATCCCCTGACTTGACCACATTTAAAAAGAACTTAAAAACACACCTGTTTAGGGTAGCATTAGTGGGTCCCTGTGATTCGTCCTTCATGTGCTTATGCGTGCTGACACTGTGCATGCTGCCACTAACCACACTTGCATGCTGACCCTGTGCATGTCATCCCAAACCATTTCATTCATGTTGTTTATCAAGCATGATATTACTCACCATTCAATTGCATTTCCCTTTGCAGCAAATGCAAGGCGCCTAGAGAGAGAGAGAGAGAGAGAGAGAGATTGAGTTCTCTGAGGGCGCTTTATCAAGTGCATTATTATTATTATTATCAGATGAATTTTAAAATATCCCAGCTGGGTCGTAGCCCAAAGCTACGGTGCGTTCACTTGATAACTTCATGTTCCTCTTGCGTTTGAGTCCTGCAGAAGATCAATCTGAATTGTGCAAGCAGCAGATGAATAAACCCGGGTCATGTGCCCAGGGGTTACGTGCTCACTCTTCACGACTTGGGTCGTGGGCTCGAGTCCTGCAGTGGTCGATCCTCTATTGACCACTGCAACTGGTGTTGATAGCCATGAAGGCTCTTCTGCAGCTAAATAATTGAGTTGAATCAGTTTACCCGTATGAAGGCGCTAAAGCTTGGCTGCTGCTGCATACATGTGGCAGTTCAATAAGTGATCACTATGTTATCGCATTTATTGTGTTTATAAAATCAAAATACACGACTTATAATTTATTTCGCTATGTTTACTATTCTTCAACGATTGACGTAACAGCCAGCCAGGCATGCAATCCTGAGGCAGGGGAAGATAAAGCAAGCCAGCAGGCTAACAGTAACTGTTAGGAGAGTCAGGCACGGTCAGGTATAGTCAGGCGTGGTCAGGCAGGGTCAGGTAAGATCTCAGCTGTACAAGGCAAGGCAGGGCTTGATCTCAGCTGTACAAGGCAAGACTGGGCATGATCTCAGCTGTACAAGGCAAGACTGGGCATGATCTCAGCTGTACAAGGCAAGACTGGGCATGAGACCAACAGTTTCAGCCTCAAGCATCGAAAAAAGAATTTTGGCGCAAGTAAAGGTGGTGGTATGGTATAAATATGGTATATAAATATGAACTTTTGGTCCAGGTGCTGGCTTTTGGCCATTTGAGGACGTGGGATCGAGCTTTGTGACACACATGTGAGGTATCTGAATAGAGATTAAGTGCTCTTGTATGCATGTATGTATGTATGTATGCACAAATGCACACATGCATGCAAGCATGCATGTGTGCATGTGTGCATGTATGTGTGTATCTCCACCTGTAATTCCACAAAGCCTCAAAGACCATGTGGGTGTTACGCAGGAGTTTTGTTCAGCACACTCAAAGCGTGAGCAGCTTTCGGTACACATTCGTTAGCCAACAGACTACATCTCACGAAATAAAGAGAAAGTGGGAAGCATAGCAGAGTCAGGAAAGCAGCTGAGGTAGTGTGTAGCATGAAAGTAGCAGTTCATGACGGCTGCAAAGGAATGGAAAAAAGAAACCGCTGAAAAAAGGAACCGCTGAAAAAGATGTGCCACAGTCGCAGCAGGAGAGTAAATGTCGTTTCTTGAGAATTGTGGAAGTGAGTTCCACAGTCTGGGACCTGCAGAGCAAAAGCTTCTGTCACCGACGGTCTTTAAGCACAGAAATAGCTAATTTATTGTCCATACAGAACCTGAGGGCAAGAGGAGGCTGAAACCAGTGCAGCAGTTCTGCTAGGTATGAAGGAGCCAAGCCGAGGCCTGCAACTTTGTGGGTCAGCATAAGAGCTTTAATCTGTGTCTGTTGATCAGCCGGTAGCCATCCAAGCTCTGTCAGCAAAGGAGACGCAGTCAAATCTCTGGGATTTGGAAACTAGCCTTGCACCTATATTCATCACCAGCTGCAGTGGCCAAGTGGGTTTTTTCGGTAACCCAGCCAAAAGAAAATAGCAATAATCTAGCCGAGACACAACCAAAGAGCTAGTTAAATTTTTTGCAAGCCACCGTGGAAGAGAGTTCCTGATCTTATATAGGGATCGGACGTAATGGCTAGCTGTGGAAGCAGCCTTCTTAACGAAGCTTTCAAAATTTAGGCAGCTGTCGAAGACGAAACCTAGATTCCGAGCAAAAGGTGATGGCAGCACCAGAGAATCACCAATTAGAAGACCACAGCCTTCTAGTCCAGCCACACACTTGGGGTGTTCTATGAGTAGCAGTTCCGTTTTCTTGTCGTTCAGTTTAAGGAAATTTGCCAACATCCAGGATCGAATGTCTGCAAGGTAAGCATTCAGTTTATCGGTCGCTGCAGCCGATTCTGGAGGTTTAAATGACAAATACAGCCGAGTATCGGCAGCATAAAAGTGATAGCTTATTCCATGGGCCGAGTCCCTTTTCCCAAAGGTTGAGTATAAATGGAGTCCAGCCAAGGACCGATGACAGACCCTTGAGGGACTCCAATAATGCCTGGTCTGGTGGATGAGATCTGACCCCCACACGACAAGGATTAAACACGATCAAACAAATATGGTTTAAATTATGCCAGTGCCTCGTTTACGAGACTGGTCGTTGTTCTCAATCGTTCAAGTGGGATATCGTGGTCAATTGTGTCGAAGGCAGCCAATAGATCTAGCAGTGCTGGGGGAGTGACACTCTGGCCATCGTTGCTGCATAGGATATCATTGTTTACACGGATGAGAGCAGTTTGAGTGGAGTGCTGCTGCTTAGACCCCGATTGAAATTTTTCTGAAATTTCATTCTAACTGAATCGAATAAAATTTACGAAAAATTTCAAAATTCAATAACAATTTTAGCAACTCTACGTAAATGAAAGTAGGCAGACTTGGCTGTGAAGCCGATGCGGTCGTTTAGTGAAAGGTCACTTTAAAAAAGCATAAGCACATAAAATAATATTACTGGCACAAGCACAGGCTGGACCATTCACACGGACCCAGCAAATGCTATGAGGTCAAGGAGCGTTTTTGCTTCTGCTCTAAAGTCGTCAAATCAGGGGATGCTGTGACGTCAGACGAGAGAGTTCCGGGCTTTGGGAGCATATAAGCTAAGGGCACGATCTCCAAAGCATTTGAGGTTTAGTGTCAAGCACAACTATATGACTTGATTCATAAGAGCGGGTAATAGTTCAGGTAGGCAGGTTGGAGCAAGGGAATGAAGGTACCTAAAAGTGAGTGACAGGGGAAGAGTGGGGCGATGTGGTAACTGTGACGCTCACGACAGACAAGCCTGGCTGCAGAGTCTTGCACCAGCTGTAATCGCCTGATTGTACACAACGGTATGAGTTACAAGAAGTCGAGACGGATGTCACAAATGCATGGATCAATTCAGATGTGGTATCCTTCCTGCCAAAGCAAGCCAGAATTTCAGCAATCTCACGTAGCAGAAAGTAGGTAGAATTGGCTGTGAAGCCGATAAAAAATATAATTCATTTGTATAGCACCTCAAGAGAACGTAATCTCTATTCAGGCACTTCCCATATGCCACAGGGCTCGAGCCCTAGACCTCAGCCAGAACTTGGTTGGGGCGAGCACATTAACCACTGGACCAAACCAGCTTGGCGAACGTGGTCGTTTAGTGAAAGGTCACTTGGGAACAAGACACCAACATTTCGTACTGATGCTACACGAAAAGTGCTAGCAGAGTTATTTTGAGGGATAACTTTTCTAATTTCTGAGTAACTTTCGGTTTTCTCATAGCTGGTAGTTGGTTTTGTCGTCATTTAATCTGAGAATGCTTTTAGCCATCCAAGTGCAAATGTTAGCAATACATGTATCAGGGAATTCGAGAGCGCATGACGTGCTGGAAGGTTTAAGGAGGGATAAAGTCACGGGTACAGCTGTGTGCTATCTCCATAGAAATGAAAACTTAGCTGCCTGGACCAGTAGAGTAGAGCTTCAAATGGCTCGCAGCATTAAGAAATCAAGCAGCTAACCCTAACTTTGAACAATCAAGAAAATCACGAGCAAAAGATACAGATTAAGGACAAGCCATATTTATGGTTTGGCCTGGCAGATAATAATAATAATAATAATAATAATACACTTGATAAAGCGCCCTCAGAGAACTTAATCTCTCTCTAGGCGCTTTACATTTGCTGCAAAGGGAAATGCGATTGAATGGTAAGTAAAATCATGCTTGAAAAACAAACAAAATGAATAATATGGTTAGGGGTGACATGCACAGGGTCAGCATGCAAATGTGGTTAGTGGCAGCATGCACAGTGTCAGCACGCATAAGCACATGAAGGACGAATTACAGGGACCCACTAAATGCTGCCTTAAATATGCGTGTTTTTGCGTTCCTTTTAAATGCGGTCAGGTCAGGGGATGTTCTGACGCAGGTCGGGAGGCAGTTCCAGGCTTTGGGAGCATACGAACTAAATGCACGGTCTCCAAGGGTTTGAGGTTTGTACGAGGTATTCATAAACTGTTGGATTCCGAAAAGCAGGTGGTACGATGCTTGGCCTGGTGGGGGAGTAGGTCTGAGAGATAGGCTGGAGCCAAAAAATGAAGTGACCTAAAAGTGAGCGACAAAATCTAGAAATCAATCCGTTGCTTGACTGGTAGCCAGTGCAGGTCGGCGAGAAGTGGAGTTATGTGGCAACTGCGACGCTCACGACAGACAAGCCTAGCTGCAGAGTTTTGCACCAGCTGCAATCGCCTGATCGGACATGCTGGTAGGCCAGTAAGCAGTGAGTTGCAGAAGTCGAGACGGGATGTCACGAATGCATGGACCAACTTGGACGTGGTATCTTTATCTAAACAAGCCCGAATTTTAGCGATGTCATGTAGCTGAAAATAGGTAGATTTGACTGTGGAGCTGATATGGTCTTCTAACGAGAGGTCTCTTTGGAATATGACACCTAGATTTCGAGCCGATTCAACAGGAGATATGCTGGCAGAGCCAGATCAGCTACCACATTATGATTTAGTAATGGGCTAGGTGTGAAGCTTGGGACTTGCCTTGTGCGAAAAAACGTGCGACAACGGTACCCGACCAGGCACCGTCAAGACAGTAGCTGTGTCGAATCTTGTCAGTGCACTCTGCGCTAGCAAGTTGGCTCGCTCATCCATCGGTCCATGAAAGCGATCATCGAAGCTCCTGATGACTTCTCCAGTCAGCACTTTAACGAGAAACGATCCAAATTAAAGTGCGCAATATTGAGCCTGATGATCACCATTAACTAATGTAAACCAGAGGAAAGCAGTTCTCCCAAACCACAAGCGCAGCCGGGCTGCATGTAGCTGAGCAGCTGCCTACACCGCGTAACTCGGCACGAGAATGCTCCTTACAGAGCTGAATGAGCAGGAAATTTATAAATAAGCGATTATTTTAGGATTAGCCGCGTATTTCTAAAATTCGCTCCACCAGAGCGGAATCGCTCAAAAACTGGCTGAGCGAATGTCAGGTTACAGACTATCGGGCAACCAGAAGTACCGGCTAACACAACTAATTCATCTCGGAAATGCGCGAAGGTAAGAGCCTCTCAACGGTTATGGCAGGTAGCTTACAATTTAATGATAACATTAACACGCGGCAACTGAATCTTACCTAAGCTTTCGGCAGAATTATCCATGGGTGCCTTCGGGGAGCTACAATGGAACAGCTGAGAAGGAACGCCCAGCCAAGGTTACGCCAAGAAATAAAAAAAATGGGGAGGAACGAAGGCACCCGTGCCACCACGATACTCGTAACATAATGTAATGTAATGTATCTCCGTCTGTAACTCCAGAAAGTCATAAAGACCATGTGGGTATTACGCAGGAGAGTGTTGTATAGCGCACTCACAGCCTAAGCGGCTTTCGGTACGCATTCAGTAGCCAACAGACTTCGTCTCACGCAACAAAGAGAAAGTGGGAAGCATAGCAGAGTCAGGAGAGCAGTTGAGGTAGTGAGTAGCATAGAAGTAGCCGCTCAGGACCGCTGAAAAGGATGTGCCATAGTCGGCAATAGGAGAGTAGTTGTCATTGACTTAAGCAGCAGACCGCATCAGTTGACGTTGGAAACGGACTATTGCGGCTAGCCTGTGGTCTGTTGCCGGCGATGACTTTATTGCTGGCGTCGTTGCCAGCTTTAGTATGGCCCGCTGGCCGCGCTTACCGTGTCACGCCAGTGTACCGCCCGCTGACATTTAGGAGGGCACGAGCGCTGATATCTTACGGCATGGATTAGTGAGTAGGGGATGAATCGTAGCTTGGCTTTAACTGCACCGGTGGCGTTTCGAGTTCAGTCGTGTGTCGGACGCCGCTGAGACCAGTTGCGGGGGAGAGCCGTCGAGCGAGGAAATATATTTCGGTCGGTGCTTGCGACTAAACTGCATTTCGTCGCGTGCTTTAAGTGTGCCCGGAATTTCATGATGAATTGGAAGAATAGAATTTATGATCAAGAACCCATTCTGGCAACATTATGAGTCTTTCATAAATAATGTCCTTGCCGGCTCCCATAAACGATATTTATAGCATGTCGTTAAAGGTTTGGCAGCCTTGCTTGGGGTGGGGCTAATATTTCAGTAAAGGGCATTTCGTCCACAGCTAGAGGTCTTAAATTCTCTCACGCTGTCAAATTGAACTAGGCTAAGGCTGACATTCAGTCCAGCAATGCATTCGTCAAGCCATAATAATAATAATAATAATTCACTTGATAAAGCGCCCTCGGAGAACTTAATCTCTCTCTAGGCGCTTTACATTTGCTGCAAAGTGAAATGCAATTGAATGGTAAGTAAAATCATGCTTGAAAAACAAACAAAATGAATAATATGGTTAGGGGTGACATGCACAGGGTCAGCATGCAAATGTGGTTAGTGGCAGCATGCACAGGTCAACGAAACGGGTGTACTCGGCGGAACTAACTGGACTTACAAAATCAATTCAATTGATATAAATAATTCATTTGTATAGCGCCCTAGGATAACTAAATCTCTATTCAGGTGCTTCACATACGCCATGGGGCTTGAGGAGCCCACGACCTCGGCCATATCTTGATCGGGGCGAGCACCTTAACCGCTGCGCCAAACCTGAGCATTTGCTCGAGGCGAATAGCAGGAGTGGGACAAGGGAGGAACAGATACGTGAATTGAGAAATAAGATAGAAACATATCCGTTCAATTTGAAATTGATACCAACCAAGGCATGCGGAGCAAAATGAGGCGAGCTGCTTGCAACTGCTTCGATGTCATTCAGCATATGCGCGTGCCGAGTAGGCTTTTGGTGATTGATTGTCTGAGGTTTGATGATCAAAATTAAAATATCTACAAGATGCAATCGATACCAATCGGCGGACGAGTCAAATGAGATCTACCTACCGCAGACGCGTTCCTAGGATGCCGGGCGCCCGGGGGACGAACTACACAGATGGCGCGCCCCACTCGGCCCCAGACGCTCATTTTGGCGCCCCAGCCAACGCCCCAATGTCCCCAGCGCCGGGGGACATGCGCCCCCAGTCCATCCTTCGGTACGCCTCTGACCTACAGCGGTGCTATCGATATTAATTAATAGGTCTTAGATCGCTGAGAGCTTTTGGTGCTCGATGCCATCTCGATCCCGGGCAGATGTACTACCCCCATCTCATTGTAAGTGTGCTAATTGTTACTGAAAGTCTCCAGGCTTATAAAAAAACAGACTTGAATATATTTGAATGAAAATGAAGCCCAATACGACTCCTCCGTACCAATATTGTGATAAAGGTATTACCAACTCTTATTAAATCCCGGTTACGCAAGTACACCTTATGCTTGCTTTAAGTGCTCCAAAGAGTCCGGAAAGTTTCACAAGATGACCGATTGCAATTTGTGCATGAGAGCTTCGAGGGGCCGTTAAACGTCAAAATTGTGTATCCTTTGGATTACAGCGGAAAGTGCGTTTGCTTAACCTAACATTAATCCTGTGGAGACCGTGCCTTTAGTAGGTGTGCGCCCATAGCCTCGAACTCACTCCCGATCACGTGATGCCATCCTCTAACTTGACATTTAAAAAAAAAGCTGAAAACGCACCTATTTGTCACCGCACTTATTGGGTCTTTGTGATTCGCCCTTAGTGTGCTTATGCGTGCTGACACTGTGCATGCTGCCACTAACCATATTTGAATGCTGAGCCTGCGCATGTCGCCTCGAACCATGTTATCCTTTTTGAAATTGTGCATGCCATTACCAACCATACGATCATGCTTCCTTGACAGCATGTGTAAAGTGCCTGGAAAGAGATTAGGTTCACTGATGGCGCTATACACATTTAAGGTTACGAGATTCAAAAAACCTTTCGAATATTTCCAAAACCACTCCTAGGTCTCGCTCGATTCATACTCTTGATCGACTGCTGGTTAGAAAATGGCGCTGGAGAGGCTACAGCCCAAGGTTTGGCCGAAGGTCGATCAGCACGACGAAAAGCGTGACCTCTCAAGCTTTAAACTTTAACCTTTAACTCCACCTCCCTGGAAGCTCCTAGCATATCGCGGGTGACCACCGGGCTTCCTCCAGCTGGGAGGACAAGCGTGCTAGGAGAGAGCGACTCTCGCGGCTCGTCGAGAGAGCAGAGCCCCCTACGGCTTGACGATCTTGACGCGAGCCATCACTTTCTCGTTTGTTTTGCCATTCGCCTTTCTTGGAGCCAAAAAGGCTCCGAGAACGAAGTGCACTTAGCGTGCACGTCAAGGTGGCTCTCCTCAGACAGGTCCAAAGAGGCCGAGAGCCGTGAGGAAAAGCTGCGAGCGCGCGCCGTCGGCGGCGCGCGCTCGCAGCTTTTCAGCTCTCCGAACGGAAGTGCATTTATTCTAAACCGGGCGTGTCAAATAGAAGGCGTCTCAGTGGTGTGCACTGCCGAGAGAAGCTTCACGCACTCTACCCAGACGGGCAGTACTACGAATCTGTGCACGAGAGGGGCTCGAGAACGTTCCAGGACGGCGGTGCAGCTTCGGCGAGTTTTAACCGCGGGAGGGAGGGCGGACAGCTTTGTAAAATTTTTTTCATACTAAGCTGCAGAAGCGAAGTTCGGCGAAGGGAGCCTTCGCCGAACTTTGCGCTTTGGTCTTTGCGGTTTCGAGTCTCCTTTTTCCTCCTTCCGGAGTCGCCAAGGGAGGCTGACGGGACTAGCGTCTTCGACGCTGAGATTCGGACTCTCACAAAATGCAAGGTGTTGCATCTGCAGGTGGAGGACACAGGAAGTCTATGAAGCGTACTTTGGTATTGAGCCTGAGGATTAGGTCAGCCTGCCGGATGTGTATGAAATTGCTCCCGGCACAGAAATACCCGGCGGTGTAATCTTCGGACAAGCTACGATGCGCTACATGAATGTAGATTAATAAGATTGAACAAATATAACACTTATATAAGAAACTCACGGACAAAACAGCATCCCTCAGAATAAATGTGCTTCGTGTTTAAAAAAGCTCTTAAATTGAGCAGCTGGCAGTTTTCTCTAGCTGGATCTAACGGAACGTCTGGGCACTGTCGCAGAGACTGGGTACCTTTTCTTCCGGTTGCCAACTTCGGTTGCCAACTCGCCATTCGGTGACCGCTCCTCAGTGGTGGAACTACCTGCTCGGCATGCGTCCCTTCTGTCTCTGACGTTTCAGCACCTGCTGCAGGCGGTGAAAGCAAAGCTGATGGCGTGCAAATTGTGGGTATGGCTAGAACAGCAGATTGTTGCTGTGGAATGCTTGTAAAGAGCCTGTTGCTAGGCGTCCGATTTTTTTAGGGCTAGGGCATAGCAGTCCACTTTTGAAGATCATCGCCACGCCGTAGCTAACATCAGCTCCTGCTCGTATGGCAAGCATAGTGTCCACGACTGGCCACCCACCGTGTCAGTTGTCCAAGTATCGAACGACGTCCGCTAGTCCTTGCACTACACCAAATCTTCTTTGTGGTATGTCGCTTTCACTCAAAGAGTGGTAGGCTCGATCAGCAGGGAAAGTGGTGGAGAGCCAATACGGTACGGATTTTTTATCCACGGGCCGTTCAGCAGCTGTGTGTGTTGCTCTCCATCCGTTGGGTTGTTGCGGTACTTTAGCAAATATGTGTCAATCTACATCTGCACCAGCGTCCCAGTAGATGCTGCTTAGGATCGCTTGAAGGTCTGCTCAGACCTCCAGCCAACCATTGGCCCCGTGGCCGGTAGGAAGCAGTCAACATGGTTGATGTCATTTCTCGGCGGGAAGGCAGTAAATTCATCTGAGAGAAACTACGGACCTGATTGTCGCTGAAAACTACAAGTGACAGACCCTTAGGCGAGCAAACGTTCTTAGCATTTATTTAATAATAATAATAATAATGCACTTGATAAAGCGCCCTCAGAGAACTCACTCTCTCTCTAGGCACTTTACATTTGCTGCAAAAGGGAAATGCAATTGAATGGTGAGTAGTATTATGCTTGATAAACCAATTTTTTGTTAGACTGAGAAGTAGCGTTTTGAACGATGAACACTCAGGCAACTTTGATCAATACAAGTTAATTGTCCATAGGCCCAGACAAGCCTAAATGTACGCGTTGCCAATGACCCTCGGGGGTCGTCCAAGGATATGGGCCAGATGGCGCTGCACTGCGAACGGCATTGCAGCATGGGCATGCTACACACATGATGCCTAGATGTCAGCGTCGATGTTCGGCCACCACACATAATTTCTGGCAATGGCTTTCATTAGTACGATACCAAGGTGGCTTTTGCGAAGTTCTGTGAGCATCTCTTCTGGAAGGTTAGTTTATATTATGAGTATGGTGCCTCTCAACAAGCATCCGCCTAGTGTCGAGACCTTGTGGCGGAACTTGTGCTTCGCGTCAAGATTTGGGGCTCGGTGGCGTTGTTCTGGGCCATTATTTAACAGTCGTCTTGTGGGGATTCTTTAGGGTTGGTTCCAGCTGCAGATGTTATCGCACCTCCTGAATGTTACAGGTAGGGATGCAAACTGCCCGATGTGAAAAAGTCTCATCTGCTCGAAGTCCTCGACTGAGCAAGGATGAGGCAGTCTCGATATGACATATGCGTTTGCATGATTCCCAGACATTTTATGCTAAATGATATTAAAGTATCCCGACGATGCGGCAGCCAATCCTTACATTCGCATCGCCACAATGGGTGTGATAATTAAAATAAAATAATAATAATGCATTTGATATAGCGCCTCAGATAACTTAATCTCTTTCTAGGCGCTTTACATTTTCTGCAAAGGAAGCACGATTTAGATGCCATTCTTAGGCTCCAGTATTGTCACGAGTGGCTTGTGGTCAGTTTGTAGGATGAACTTTCACCCGTAAAGATAACAGTGCTAGCAGAAGACGCCAAAGATAAGTGACAGCGTCTTTCGGTCGATCTGAGAGTAATCTGTATCACTGTTGCTGAGGCTTCTTGAAGCAAAACCTATCGGCCGCTCATCGCCGCATGGAAATTTGTCAGACAGCACTGCCTAAATTGCATAAGCCGATGCAACGAACGCCAGTTCCAGTTTCATGTTCGCATCAAACGGCGTCAACACTAGCTCTGTGACACCATAGCTTTTACTTTAGCAAACGCCTAGTCTCATTTAGTTGTCCACACCCAGGCGTGGTTGTGCTTCTTCAGCAACTTGCGCTTGGAGTACAAGACGGTAGCCAGATCCGGCAATCACTTGTGGTAGTACTGTATTAGACCCGCGAAAAATCTTAGCTCACAAACGTGTCGTGATGTAGGTGCAGCCTTAACTGCTTTAACTTCACCGTTAGTAGGTTATTTGCCATGGTTGTCTATCCAATTTCTCAGTTAGACAATAGAGGGTTGCAAAAATGCACACTTATGAAGACGAATCTTCAATCCAGAAGCCCTAAGTTTCTGTAACACGTTTTTGAGACATTTAAGATGAGAACACGGTCTGTACTCGTTATGTTATGTATCTCCGTCAGTAACTCCACAAAGTCATAAAGACCATGTGGGTGTTACGCAGGAGAGTTATAAAGATGTCGTCTTGATAACGCCTAACACCATTTAATCCCGACAGCATCCGGTTCATAGCTCTGATCGATTGCTGGTGTAGAGACACGCCAAATGGGAGGCGGTTGCAGGTAAAGAGTACCATATGCGCAGTTATAGTAACAATTTGCCGAGATGCATCTTCTAGTGGCATCTGAGCAAAGGCTCTAGACAGATCAAGCGTGGTGAACAATACCCCGCGTTCATTTTTTCCTGAAGATCGTCAACCCATGGCATTGGGCACTTATTTGTGACATTCCGTCTTGACTTCTGTAACACGCTGCTTGCTGGTCTACCGGCCTGTGCAATCAAGTGCTTACAGCTAGTCTAAAACTCTGCAGCTCGGCTTCTCTGTCGTGAGCGACACAGTTGTCACATCACACCGCTTCTTGCCGACCTCCAATGGCTCCCAGTCAAGCAACACGTCGACTTCAAGATTCTGTCACTCGCTTTTAGTTCCCTTCATTATTTGGCTTCAGCCTACCTATCAGATATACTCCCCCACTAAGCTAAGCGTCGTACTACCCGCTTTTCAGAATCTAGCTGTTTACCTATATCTCGTACAAACAAATCGTTTGGAGACCGCGTCTCTAGTTGGTATGCTTCCAAAGCCTGGACCTCACTTTCGACTTGCGTCACATCTCCTGCCTTGTCCACTTTTAAAAAGAAACTAAAGACGCACCTATTTATGACAGCATTTAACGGGTCCCTGTGATTCGTCCTTTATGTGCTTATACGTGCTGATGTTGTGCATGCTGCAACTAACCATACTTGCATGCTGACTCTGTGCATGTCACCCTAACCATGTTATTCTTGTTGCTTATTGAGTATGCTACCACTAACCATTCGATCGTGCTTCCTTTAAAGCAAATTTTAAGTGCCTAGAGAGAGATTGAGTTACCTGAGGGCGCTATATCAAGTGTATCACTATTTCTATATTATAATTGTCAACAATAAAGTAAGGATTTAAAGTGACCTTATAACCACCACACGGTAAAACACGTCCGTCAGGTTTTATGAGTGGTGCGACCAAAGTGGCTCATTCCCTTTGCTCAATCTCAGTGATGACACCATCTCTTTCCAGCTTTGCAAGCTCCTTCTCACAGCTTTTCTCTTATAGAGAATAGTTCCCTCATATGCTTTAAATGCACGGGCACAGTTCTTGGCTTAAAATTTACGGTTTCACTTAAGCCAGCGAACTTACTCGGAGAGCTGTGGAAGAGTTTGGAGTACTTTGATAGCAGCACCAACATATGGTTTGCGATGGGCATCTGTTGAGATTCGCTGCGACTGGAGAAATTGTGGTTAATTGCAGCAACTCATTTTCTGCCTAGACGTGGAACATCTTGCTAGACAATTACGAAAAGACGCTGCCGAATGGTGATCGATCGCACGGTGGGCCATGTAATTCCCTCTGGCTGTAGGGTTTGCACACTTCCATCTGACACTTCTGAGATGAAGATTTGAGCATAATTTTTATATACAATGGGCAGAATTTTTGAGACGCTCGACCCCGTATTGAACCCCTCGGACACGTCGTGTCCCTCGATGTCTAATTTAATTACGAAGGCTGGTAGCGCTTGGCGATTGATGGCATGAATTATTTCCATTTCATCTTTTTTTACGATGAGATTCGGTATCCGACGAAATCAATGTCATGTCCTGTTCGTCCCTTGACACTGCTCCAGGTGTTCCACTAAATGTTCATCAGCCTTTGGTTCTCTATACTTTAGCGATGAGTCCCAGCCGACTTCCCCATCATTCAACAGCCGCTCTAAAGAAGAGCTCTTAGCTGTGACACAAAATCTCGTATCAACTCACCCGGCTGCTGACACCTCCACTGAAATTTATAATCCGAGGCGATTTCTAGCTGGGACGGCGAGAGGTATTATTTTACAAGGTCATTAACCTTATCGAGGGTCACCGCCCCGTCCCTGGGCTTGGCCGGCGTGGTAAGGCTAAGGAAAAGCCCACGTGTTCTGGCGCCCAGGCAATTTAAGAAAGTTTCTTTCCGATTGTTGACCGGGATGTTGCTTAATGTCGTTTTCATTTCAAAGCGATCGACGTATAGTTCAAAAGACTCGTTTGTTTTATTCGTACCGAACCGAAGAGCGTGGATGCAGCCATTCTCGCCACGTGCACATGCACACTCACTACCCGTTTCGTGACTTGTCCCGAAAAGAAATAAATGTTGAGTATCCGATCGTCGCCTCCATTTACACATCTGCAGGTGGAGGAAATAATCACTCTAAGGAGTGTGCCTCGATATCAAGCCTGAGGATCAGGTCAACCCACCAAATGTTTCTTGCACCCTCCCGGCGTAGGAATACCTGGCGGTGTCAGCGGCGGACAAGCACTTATGCGAAACATAAAGGTGAGATAATAAGATTTAGCAATTGATAGCACAGAACGGTTTACTCGTTCGGAAAAGATTACCAGACCTTCTATGGCATAGATGGGACGCCGATACTAAGGTGTAAAATGACGCTAGAGAAGATTGTAGCTGAAAATAATAAAAACAAATATATAAAAATTTACGGAACGGAAGCATACGAACTTTGGGAGCATACGAACGATACTTTGGGAGCATACGAACTAAAGGCATTGTCTCCAAAGGATTTGAGATTTGTACGAGGTATAGTTAGACACTTGGATTCCGAAGAGTCGGTAGTATGATGCTTAGCCCGTCGGGGAGCAGATCTGATAGGTAGGCTGGAGCCAAAGAATGAATGGACCTAAAAGCGAGTGACAGAACCTTGAAGTCAATGGATTGCTTGACTGGGAGCCAGTGCAGGTCGGCGAGAAGTGGTGTGAAGTGGCAACTGCGATGTTCACAACAGACAAGCTTAGCTGCAGAGTTTTGCACCAGCTGTAGGCACCTGATTGCAGGGCCGATAGACCAGCAAGCAGTGAGTTACAGAAGTCGCCCAGCAAGCAGTGAGTTACAGAAGTCTTGACGGTGTGTCACAAATGCATGGACCAATTTAGATGTGGTATCCCTGTTTAACTAAGCAGTCCCAAATTTTAGTAATGTTAATGTAGCTAAAAGTAGACAGACTAGAGACTTTGGAGCTGATGAGGCCGTCTAACGAAAGGTCACTTTGAAACAGGACACCTATATTTCATGCAGATTCAACAGGAGATATGCTAGCAAAGCTGATTTTGAGCGTTAACCTTAACAATTTCTGAATTACGGTCGGTTTACCCATACCTACGAAGTTGGTTTTATCATCATCCAATTTAAGAAATTTTGCTGCTATCCATGTGCGGATGTCATCAATACATGCAGCAAGGGATTTGACAGAATTTGACATTGACTTGCTTGTGGGCTGGGAGGGATAAAAGCAAAGGTACAACCGCGTGTCATCTGTACAGAAGTAAAAGCCTCGGTTGTGCCGGGCAATCACATCGGCAAGAGATATAGTATAAACCGTGCACAAATTGGGTCAAGCACAGAGCCCTGTGGTACACCATACTTTAGTGGTTCCATCTGAGTTACCGATAGATCGATGCAGCTTTGAAGTGCTTATACTTGCAGTTAGCACGACTTGCAGGCCAAAACCACAGCAGCTTCAGCAGTTTAGCAACACATATAAAGTGTCTAGAAAGAGATTAAGTTCTCTGAAAGTGCTATACAAATGTATTATTATTATTGATTATATCCGAAGGTTGCATGTGTAGTGGCAGGGTGAGCAACTGGGCTCGACGACTAGTCAGGTTAATTACTAAAACACCCTGCACAAGCAACACCACCCATGAAGATTAGTAAGAGACTGATATAGGTATGTCTGTGAGTAATTATTTTTGCAAGCCTCAGTTATCGTAGGCATATAGTTTGAGAACTCTAGAAAACTTCTTAGAGGATTCCATAGCTTAAGAATCAATGCTGCAGAAGGCTAGGTTACCATCGTTATGTTCATAGGGCGAAATAGTGCTAAGAAATACACATTCACAAGTAGTAACTTTAACAGAGCAGGAACCGAGCACCTAGAAGTAGCTCTGGAGAATGCAGGAGTGTCGGTCGTCGGGCAGCCGGGCCGATGTAGCATATTTATGGTGCTGCCGTTCGTAGGGGCCTGCCAATGCTGACTACGTAGCAGTACGAGGCCAACCGGCTGATTGCGCCCTGGTTAGGCCCGAAGTCTTCGAATGCCACCGCAAGTCGTTGCATGGTGGGCTGATCTGCAACAAACGTTATGGGGGCGCGAATGTGCATCTTTTCAATGAATAAGAAAATTCTTTTAGCACACGGTCCGAATCCGGAGAGTGCTGGGACTGCTTAAGCCTAACAAGCAAATAATTCGCTGTCCCTTTAATTCGTACTACCTATGCGCACCAAAGCTCAATATAATAATAACAATAATAACAATAGTAATAAATTTGATAAAGCGACCTAAGTGAACTCAATCTCTTTCTGGGTGCTTTACAATTGCTGCAAAGGCACCAAGATCAAATGGTTAGTGGTAGCATTTCAATAAACATTAAGAATAACATAGTTTGGGGTGACATGCACAGGGTCAGAATGCAAGCGTGGTTAGTAGCAGCACCCAACAGTGTCAGCATGCATAAGCACACAAAGGACGAACCACAGAGATCCACTAAATGCTGTCATAAATAGATGTGTTTATAGTTTCTTTTAAATAGGGACAAGTCTGGAGATGTCGTGATGCAGTAGGGGAGTGAGTTCCAGGCTTTGGGAGCATATGAACTGAAGGCATGGTCTGCAAAGGATGTGAGATATGTAAGAAGTATAGTTAGACACTTAGATTCCGAAGAGTCGGTGCTATTATGCTTAACCTGGTGGAAAGTAGATCTGATTGTAGGCTGGAACCAAAGAATGAAGGGAACTAAAAGTGAGTGACAGAATCTTGAAGTCGACGCATTGCTTGACTGGGAGCCAGTGCAGGTCGGCGAGAAGTGGTGTGGTGTGGTGTGGTGTGGCAACTGCACCGCTCACGATAGACAAGCCTAGCTGCCGAGTTTGGCATCAGCTATAAACGCAAGCCGGTAGACCAGCAAGCAGTGGGTTACAGAAGTCAAGACGGGATCTCACAAATGCATGGACCAATTTAGATGTGGCACCAATGTCTAAAGAAGCCCGAATTTTAGCAATGTTATGCAGCTGAAAGTAGGCAGATTTGACTGTGGAGCTAGTCCAATAACAGATTTCGTGCAGATTCAACAGGAGATATGCTGGCAGAGTCGATTTTGATGGTTAACCTTTCCAATTTTTGAATAACACTTCGTTTGCACATACCTGGTAAGTTGGTTTTATCATAACTCAATTTAAGAAAATTTGCTGCCATCCATGTGGGAATGTCATCAATACATGCAACAAGTGAGTTGAGAGAATTCGAGGTGCTCGAAGGCTGGGAGGAATCAAAGCAAAGGTACAACTGAGTGTCATCCGCATAGAAGTGAAAGCCTAGATTGTGCTTGGCAATCACATTAGCAAGAGGGAGAGTATAAACCGTGAAAAGAACTTGACCTAGCACGGAGCCCTGAGGTACTCCATATTTTAGAGGTACTTCAGATGATGCTTGTCCATTCACGTCAATACTCTGGAGTCTCCCACTGAGATAGGACCTGAACTACTGCAGAGCAGTGCCAGTGATGCCCAGGCGAGATGAGAGGCGCTCTAGAAGAACTTTGTGATCGATGGTATCTAAAGCTGCCGAAAGATCGAGCAAAACAAGCAGAGACATTCTACCGATGTCTGCATTCCTAAGTAGGTCGTTGTATATCCTAAGCAATACTGATTCTGTGGAGTGATTAGCTCTAAAGCCAGACTGGAACTTACTCGCAAGGTGTGAGGTTTCGATATAGGAGTTCAGCTGGTCTGCCACGACCCGTTCCAGTGTCTTTGATAGGAATGGTAGAAGGGAGACCGGGCGGTAGTTGCTCAAGCTCTCTTGGTCTAGTGTTGCTTTCTTGAGAAGTGGCCTGACTACAGCTTTTTTGAAAGGTGCTGGGACATGACCTGAGGCTAATGACATATTAATGATGTTAGTTATGCATGGCAGCAGCAGATCAATCCAACGTAGGAGCAGGACAGTGGGAATAGGGTCCAGACGACTTGTTGTGATTCTGATTTGAACTTCAGGGCGAGGTCACTGGTGACCTCCTTGAATGTAGAAATTGAGGCGGTGCATGGAATTGAGGGACATGATACCAGTGGGGTAGACATTGAGGTGGTGCATGGAATTGAAAGACAGGATTCCACTGGGGATCCTGCCATCTTAAGGATGGACTCTCTGATTTGTCTGTTTTCTTGAAAAAAGAAGCTGGAGAAGCGAGCCAACAGATCACCACAGGAATCATTTGGCACCGAGCCTGTACCTGAGAGCGCTCGAGTAAATGGTTGATCGACGACATCAGCCTTTTTGGATCGTGCATCAATGATTCAACAACGTTTTAATAGATGCCGCCGAGCTGGTTTGGTCCAGCGGTTAAGGTGCTCGCCCCGACCAAGGTCTGGCTGAGGTCGCGGGCTTGAGCCCACAGGCATATGTGAAGCACCTGAATAGAGATTAAGTTCTTTTGGGGTGCTATATAAATGAATTACAAACAAAAGCTAGACTTGGCCTTTGCTAGGATCGATTGGTACCATCTACAGTAGTCCTCGTATGCCTGTCAGTCATAGTCAGTCCTGATCTTTTGTATGCTTTTTCAAGCTTGGGCTTAGAAGACCTAGCTAGTTTAATGTCTGTGGTAAACCACATACAGGGCACAACTTCAAAATGTGTGGTTATTTTATGGTTTTAAATTAAGCATTTCCGAAAACAATGGTGTAGCGCCCGGCTGGCTTTGGCTGAATTTTAGCGCGAACAAGAGCTGTTCGGCGGCGGGCTAGAGCCCCTTTGTCCTGGAGCAGTGAGCCAGACAGGAGCGTCAGTGCGGTTAGAGAGGAAGCGCTTAGGAGCAGGCCAGGAAGCTCTGAGACGAGCGGCGGCGATTCGGCCTTTAGAATTGGTCCGATACTCGCGGAAGCTGCTGATAGATGTTGGCTGGCCTGTCAACCCCCGCCTTCCCTCTTTCCAAGAAAGAATCTTCTGGAACCCATTCGCCATTCAAGCTGGACGGAGGTGCCCTGCCAGTGGCCTGGGAACGGTAGTCATTCCTTTCCGTAATGGGCCAAGGTGTCCGGGCCCAATACCACTAAGCTCTTGCCCCATTGTCTCAGCCAAGTATTTAAGAGTCGAGCGACGCTCGCTCTGGGTCTTTTGCCTCGTGTCTTTTTGTCTGTGGTCTTCTGTCTTTGGTCCGGCTCCGCCGTCGGACTCGTTTTCTCTGGAAGCGAGGGAGGAGGGCGGGCTGTTCGCCAGCGATTGACGGAACAGGACGAGACAGCTCTAGGAGGATTCGGTGGAACCCCACCGAACACGGTCGTATCGCGCCCGAGCTGGCATTTTGTGTTCTTTCGTGTTTTGTGTTTCTTTTGTGTCGTGTGTGTGCGCGCTAGCACGTGCTCTCGGCATAGGGATTTGCCGGCGCGAGCTAGGCGTAGTCGGCGTGTGTGGAGCTCTAGTTCACCGGGTAGGGTTTAGGCTCCGGGTCGCGCTTCAGTGTGGAGAAGTATTTCCTCCGCAGGAGTGCTTGAGTTGGCGTGTGTGGAGTATTCCGGTCGCACTGGTGGAAACCGAGTTCTAGTTCACCGGGTAGGGTTTAGACTCCGGTTCGCACTTCAGTGTGGAGAAGTACTCCCTCCGCTCGAGTGTTTAAGTTGGCGTGTTTGGGGTATTCCCTCGGCACAGGTGGGAACGGATTCCTAGTTCACCGGTTAGGGTTTAGGGTCCGGGTCGCGCTTAGTGTAGAGGAGTATTCCCTCCGCAAGAGTGTTGAACGTGCGAGGAGTGTGGAGATAAAGCTGAACTAGACGCGCAGCGACTTTGTGCGCTTGCGAATAAAGTTCAGTAAAATCCCCAATTTTGTGTCTTGCTTCCAATTCACGCCGCGGACTCACGACCCCCTTTAGTAACGGTAAGCAGGTCAGCGCCAGAAACGCTCGTTTCGTGGCGGCCAGCTTATTACGCGTAGGCGCGCACCGAACGGCATTAGGCGATAGGCTACGCCGCTAGGTAAGCGGCAGGTCAAGCTTACCCCGCCGAGCCTTCGGCGTTACAATGGAAATACAGAAGCACTCGTTAAAATCTTTATTGTGACTGTGCAATCCAGTGGCAGAAGTATTTCACTACCCCAGTATGCAGTTAGCTCTAGGCAGTATACACATCGCCGAGTAGGTAACAAGTAAAAAAAAATATGAAAAGCCATGGTCCCGAACTAACACATCCTTCAAGGTGGAAGTTGTAGTCGGAACTAGAGACACAATCTACTGCATTTTAGTAATGCGATCCGGCGCAATGACCCGCCCAGATGCGACTAAATGGCAATTTTGCAGTGGTGTGATGGCGGCGGCAGATCAAGTCCATAGATATGCGACGGTGCAGAGGTTGCCTAAGTGCATCTTGAGTCCACCTGTTTGCCAGTCGAAAGTAGTTTTTACCGATTGATATTAAAGTCAAATAAATAATTTGAAGTATTCTGTTCCGTGGCTTTCGCATACGGCTGGCTACCAAGTGACCAGCGTGACCACAGCATCCGGACGGCGGTGGCGCCAAAAGTGTTTGTCCGAGTCTCGGGCCGTCGGCCGGGTCGTTGTCCTCTAGCGGAGCGTAAGTTTAGGGTAGCGCCGCTGCTGAGGCCGAGCCCAGTCGCACCGTTAGCGGAGCTCGCGCGCAGTGGCCCCGCCGTTGCGCATTGCTGATCGGAGCGCCCGATTACCTGCTGCGTGCCGCTTTGTCTCGCGCCGCTCTGCTTCGGCCGGTGGCCACTGCTTGAAGAAAGCCACCGGCTTAATTCTGCGTTGCCCTGCGCAGGAGGAGCTATGCCGATACCCGGCTTGTCACTGAGCGGATCGCGAAAGCGACTGAAGCTATCCAGCAGCTCCAGCCCGCCCAGGTCTCAGGACGACGGAGGCGCCCGCGACGTCGGAGGAGGCGCTGACGCGTCACCGGCAGCGCCTCCGACGACGTCGCGGGCGCCCGACGCGTCGGTCGAAGCTGCGGCCGCCACTCTTGCGGCGCCTACTCCGTCGTCGCCGCGGCAGCAGCCGACATATCCGTGCAGAGTGACAGCCCTGGAGAATTTAGGTACGCTGTGCGCCGGCCGCACAGGTTGTTGCTAAAGTCGAGCTGGCCGGCCCGGATCGAAGCCTGCGTGCCAATGCGCGACCGACGGCTAGCGCCGTGTTTTTTTCCGGTGGCCCCTCGCCGCGTTTCCGGACGAAATATTCGCGCCTGAGCGTTTCTGTTCTCGGGTTCCGGCTCATTTTCGGCCCCAAAAACTAGACTGTCACAATCGCGTCGAGTGCTGCCTCGGAGGTGTAGCCGGTGCAACCGTATCGGCACGTGCAACGTGCCGCCTCCCGGCTGGCGCTTCAGGAAGTGTCGCTTGACCTTGAGCTGTCCTTGGGGGTTAGGTGGGGAAGGTGGAAGTCATGTGGATTTTTAACTCGTATGAGTGTCGGCGACACTCGGTCTTTCTAGTGCTACGATATCCGTATGGCACTGCATATAGTTCCCTCTGCCGGTTCCGCCCAGCCATATATATACGTTGTTTCGAAGCCCTCGCGGTCGGCGTTTTTATAGATCTCAGTAGTCGCAGTGTTTGCTGCTGTGCAAGCACAGGTGGTTAGTTAGAGCCGCTCGTTCGTTTGCCCGTGCAGCCACGCAGCCGCTGCCTCTCACCGCGCAGCCACGCAGCTCGAGGTGCAGCCACGCAGCTCGAGGTGTGACCTGCTGTGCTGCTGAAACCTAACGGTTTGTCTTGTCTTGAGTGAGCCATGCGCTGTAGTAATACGTTTGTCATAGCGCCTTCACAGAAGGCAATCCCTTTTAGACACTTTACATTTGCTGTAAAGGAACCGTGATCGAATGGTTAGTGGCAGTATGCTTGGTGCGTTTTCGTCCATGGCCCTGGATTCATGGAGTCCAGTGATTCTGGGGGTCCAAGGGAGATGGAGGGGCTAGGAGAGACTTTTCCAGAGGTGTCACTCGGTCAGCCCTCAGTGGAGGCGCCCGTGGCCGTGGCCCGCCGACCGTGCGTGCTGGTCTCTGGTAATGCTCGTGTTAACTGACTCGTTTGCAGACCTCTTCGTTTGGGCATCGCTTGTCATGGGGTATGGCAGCTGCCATCTCTACCGAGCCGCGTGTCTCGCAGTGATAAAAAATAGTGTAATAATAATACATTTGATAAAGCGCCATCAGATGACTCAAATCTCTTTCTAGGCGCTTAACAATTGCTGCAAAGGAGGCGTGATGCCGGAGACCTGCTGATACGAATCTGCTATGAGCGAGTGCGCAGTTCTTTCTGTGCCGTTCGTGTCTCGTTTTCTTCTGCTGCTCTTCCCTGGCACGCAATGCTCGGCTTGGAGCACTACACGGCCTCTTGCATGCTGACTCTGTGCATGTCACCCCTAACCATGTTGTTCTTGTTGTTGTTTAACGAGGATGCAACCACTAACCATTCGATTGCATTTCCCTTTGCAGCAAGTGTAGGCGCCTAGAAAAAGATTTGAGTTATCTGAGGCACTTTATCAAGTGTGTTATTATCATTATTATTATTATTACTCCCCTTGCCATCCGTAACCACGGGCCACCTTAGGTTTGCATTCGACCCTGGGTTTGCAGATCTTTCAATGCGAGGTGCAGATTTGCTTGTGGATCTGTACCGTGGGTAGGCTTCCATCGTCATCCGAAGCACGGGTCCGTGCAGTGCCGTGGCATAGTTTGAAAATGCTAGCCCGAAGTTCTGCTGGGTGACTTGATTAGGGAAAGCCTGACGAGTTGTGCATGTGCGTGCGTTTGTGTGCACTCGTGCAGGTGAATCTGGCGTCTCTAGTCCTGTGCTTGCTTTGCCATAATAATAATAATAATAATAATATTGCACTTGATAAAGCGCCCTCAGAGAACTCAATCTCTTTCTAGGCGCTTTACATTTGCTGCAAAGTGATACGCAATAGAATAGTAAGTAAAATTACGCTTGAAAAACAAACAAAATGAATAACATGGTTAGGGGTGACATGCACAGGGTCAGCATGCAAATGTGGTTAGTGGCAGCATGAACAGTGTCAGCACGCATAAGCACATCGAGGACGAATCACAAAGACCCACTAAATGCTGTCCTAAATAGGTATGTTTTTAAGTTTCTTTTAAATGTGGTCAGGTCAGGGGATGTTCTGATGCAGGTCGGGAGGGAGTTCCAGGCTGTGGGAGCATACGAGCTAAATGCACGGTCTCCAAAGGATTTAAGGTTTGTACGAGGTATTTGTAGACTGTTGGATTCCGAAAAGCGAGTGGTACGATGCTTTGCCTGATGGGGTAGTATATCTGAAAGATAGGCTGGAGCCATAGAATGAAGAGACCTAAAAGTGAGCGACAAAACCTTGAAGTCAATCCGTTGCTTGACTGGTAACCATCGGATGATTGAACGAATGCAGACTGTTTATTTGTTCAGAGCCACACGTCCCCACGGGCCGTCACGGCACCTTTGCTAGCTGTAAGGCATATATCATTTTAACTAAGAAAAAAAAAACAGTTGCCACAGACTGTCACCTGCACATCCTCCTAGTCCGATGTCCTTCCATGATGTCTGGGCTCGGTTTTGCTGCCGACACACCCTGTTTGTCTTTTGGGCAGGGGGCAGTGCTGCTTCAGCGGAGGCCTGGTCTCTAGTGAATTGCAGCCCAGGAACTGACTTCGAGTTGAACTATCTCGTTCGCGACAAGCATATGGCTGCTGTCTCGTCAACCCCACACTTCTCCATTTCATCGGTAGCTTTGTTGGCCCTTTGGTTGCAACGGCTCGTTTGGCCAAAGCAATTCGCCTGCTTTCGACGACTGGTGGGTAAGAGCCAGCAGGAAGCAAAAGCAGTCAGGGAACGGCTGCCGGCCGCTTATTATTGAGTTCAGCCGCAGCGAAAGGGTGCTGGAGGCTGTCGCTTGCTGCCACTCGAAACGAGGCTCGTGGCTAGCTCGTGGCGATCCTGGAGCTACAGCCGCCAGCTTGGCTGTCATCGGCCAGCTATTTCCGCTCTGCTCCCATCGTTGGCGCAGATCGCCGGCGCAGATCGCCGGCGCAGAATTTCCCTATTTGTGTTTTCCTTTCCTTTTCCAGGCAACACGTGCTTCTTGAACGTCATTCTGCAGGTGCTGCGATACACTCCGGGTTTCGTCGGCGAGCTCTCCGCACTGGCGTCGGCCGTCAGTGCTGCAGCTCGGGCACCGACGGGCGTGCCTGGTGGACCGGCGGCGGGCGACTGCGTAAGCTTTTGGCATTCGCCAGGCAGAGAGCCGCCCGATGCACCGTCGGCAGCTGTCGCTGCAGCTAGCTCCCCTTGTAGCGGTGGCAACGGTGGACGCTGCCGTCAGCTCAGCACCTCGGGCAAGTGAAAGGCCTTCGAAGCGGGCGTCTGGTGCAGAGCGCTCTCTCTCTCTCTCGGTTGCTAGGGCTATCCTGACCTTGCTCCCACCTGCTGGAGGTTCGTCTCATCGCTGCACGCACTGTACGAGGAGATGTCAGAGCGCGAGCAGCAGGGCTTGCAGCATGTGCCAGGCGGTCACGACACTCTGCCGGCAGCGCCAGAAAGCCTGCTCTCAGTGCTGCGGTATGTCGGCAGTTGTGCTGCATCGTGTCTCATTGCACGCTGTTTAGTTTGTCACGTTTCTTTCTTTCTTTCTTCATCCTTCTCTTCCGAGCCTGTCACGTTCGTTCGTGATGACGCGCAATTAGGCGTCGAGTGGGACGTCGAGAGCTGCAAGTTTCTCTTTATTTTCTGCTGTCATAAGCGTCTGTGCTCTGTTGCCGCGTGGCCAGGATGCTCGTGTGTGCGCATCGACGTTTTGTCGATGGATTTTGGCTCGAATCTCACGGGCCGTGTCTACGTCCTACGGACAAGCAATAAGGTCGTGCACGCCAGTTCATCCCGTTCCTCTGTTGTCTGGCCACGTGGCCAGTTGCTCGGCGCTCAGTTCCTTGCCTCCCATCGCCCTTTCGTAGTATCGTTGTTTGCATTTCTTTCTCGCAGGGAGCTGAATCCCATGTTCGAGGGCAGGGAGCAGCACGACGCCCACGAGCTGCTTCGATGCATCCAGTGCTATCTGCAGGATGCCGCCAACCTAGTGAACAAGGCCTGCCGTGCCGCCGCCGCCGCCGATCGCTCGGGACCTTGCAGCACCTCAGAGGCGGCGCTGGCGCTGCTCCTTCAGCAGCACGGCGAGCCGTGCTCGGCCGCCAGCGATCGCTGCGACCGCTCCTCTCCTAGCGGGGCGGCGGCTTGCAGCTCTGCTGCGCCATCTGCTGCGCCATGCTGCAGCCCGAGGGCGGCCGACGAGCTGCTGCTGCTGCAGACGACGACGACCACGACGCCGCTGCTCGGTGGTGGCCGCTTCTTTACGGACCCCAGGCGGCGGCCGACTTTGGTGTCTGCACCGCCGAGGCTGCACTCGCTGCTGCCGCGCCCATGGCGAGGCGCCCCTGAGCTAGCGGCAGCTCACGGTCAGTCGACAGCTGTAGCAGCCGCCGCTGCCTCCTCGTGCGCCATGCAGGCACACGCAGCGGCAGCGTGCGCTCCGCCTGCCCTGCTCCCACCGTGGGCAGCGGGGTCAGTAGCAGAGGACGTGTCAGCGTCGTCGGCCGCCTCGACCGGCAGCGTTGCTGGTGCTGCTGCTGCTGCATCGTGCAGCCTGCCAGATGTCGAATGCAGCCAGCAGACAGCAGCTGCCACGGCTTACGAAGAGCGGCAAGCAGTGGTCAATGTTGACGGTGAGGCTCCAGCGAGCATTGGACCGATCGAGTCTTGTGTGCAGTAGCTGGCCGTGTTGTGCCATTGTTTGTTTTATATTTTTTTCAGCCGGCAATGAGGCTCAGCGACATTCAGGCACACACAACGATGGTCACGAGCCGGCAGCCGGACTTCATTTTTCACCGAAAAGAGCCCGACTGTCGGACGGCATTGGTATGTCGTCAAAAGCAGCCTGTCAGTGGTGTTTGCATGAGGCCTCTCTCCCCAGATTTACTCTGATCTAGCGGTAATGTTAGAATCCGCTAAATAGGACTATTAGGACAGCTATTAGAAGTTACAATTACTAAAAATGATACGTCATTGTGCTTAATCTATTGGCAGGTAACATGTCATCTCTTATGTGTATTAAAAGCTCATGAGCTGTTTGAATGTATCTAACTTTGGCCAAGAGCCTTTTTGTTTATGCTTATCTGTAGCTGGTAGCAGCAGCGCATAATAATAATAATAATAATAATAAAGCGCTTGTGTAGTGCCGTAAGGGAACCAAATCTCTGTCTGAAGCACTTTGCAGCATGCTGGAGCATGTGGCCAAAACATAGTTATTGTGAACTTAAGAGGTCCTGGATGGCAAGCTTGTTGGAAGCTATCTTTCTTTCTTGCTCGTTTTGATTTGTGAGACAACATAGTAAAAAGCACTTGGATTTTGGTTCAGAAGTAAAGTTGCTCATTATTTATGATGGAGGTCAACGTGAATGGAATTGATGACCGAGGTCGTGGGCTTGAGCCATGCGGCACATGTTAACACATGTCTACACAGGGACTAAGTTTTCTTATGATGCTGTACAAATGAATTTACTCTATTTATTTATGTTACTTATAGGACCCTAAGCCTGCAATTTAGGTATTTAAGCTGTGTTTCTGATATCTCTCAATGCTTTGACCAGTGTTTTTTAAATAATTTGTGTCCTTTTGACTTAATTCACACGGTCTTGGTCTTATAAGTTAAATGCCTGAATCTTCCAGTTATACTTAAATGCAGTCACTCTTATCCTAAGCACTGTGTCAGTCTGCTTGAAAGCATCGCTGTCGTTCAGCTCAGGTTTTTTGAATTTACTCCAAGTTGAATTAGCACTGGACTTTGGCTTTGCCCACCGGTTAAGATAACGATTGCATGCATGAGTGTAGAAAATGCCTCCAGGGGCTTACCTAGCACAATAGAGGGCAACGTTTCGCCGAGACATTGCTATGCTTGGATATCAGCATCGTCTGTTTCTTTAACTTGGGCAGTCGTGTAATAAACACTGTTATCTCTCTCGCATGTGCCAGAGTTGTGTTTCAACCAGCTGATAATGCTGCCACTGATAATGCTGCCACTGCGTAGCCAAAACATATGGCTCTGTCAGGAGGAGGAATCATAGGGTGAAGCACGTGTGAAGAGCCAGCGAGTCGCTGGCTCTTGATCTTCCATCGTTCCTTTCCAGATCATTGGCTGTGATTGCTGGTCAGCACTTGATGAAGTCTTGCATTGGCAGAGCAACAAGCTGGCCCTTACCACGCCTTCATCTTGCTGCTTGTCAATGGCAATGCTTTGTCGTGGCAATGCACTTTTTTTCACCACTGCTCAGTATGAGCACTGGTTCTTTCGTTTTGTTTGTTAGTTCGAACGATGCTATCACGTATTTTCTTGCAGTCGACAGAGATGTGCCGGTAGCACCAAGTCACGCCTCCGGCAATATTCAAGCTGGCCAATCGAGCAGGTCTATGCATCAAGCCACTTTAACGAGTCTTTTCTCAAAGAAACTTGGAGCTGCTCTGCAGCAACCCGGTATGCAAAAGTCTCAACTGGCATATGATGCAAGCTGAACCACCGAGTCACCTCCACCTTCGGTATTACTGTGCTGTCTGTCTAACCCCCCCCCCCACACTCAAAAGAAATGGCCGAAAGACAGCCAGCAACATTCTTTATAGTGAGCGCATAAGCGGAATTACTGTGGGTGAAGTCAATGCCAGCGCAGGCCAAGTGCTGTGCCTTCACTAAATTGTTCGACATAGAGGTTGTTTTCAAGAGTGAAATGTTATCTTTTGTTCTTCCCTTGCCTGCTTGAAAGCAAATGGTTGCAGCCACATATGACCACCCATTTTAAGTTCTCTTGGATGCTATACAAATGAATTTTATTTATTGCAAGCCCCCTGCAAGGGGTTGATAACCGCGACAGCTCTTCGGCTGCAATGAACGTAGGGCAGTTGAGTCAGTAGCCGATCTTTGCCTTTTACTTCATACGAAGCCGTGCTGCATCGGCCTGTCGACCCTCGTTGGCTTTACTGTTACTATTTGCATTCCACGTTGGCCTCCGAAGCCTTGAGTAAGTCAGGTCTTGCTGGGACCTGCCACGTTTTGTGAGCATAAGTTATAAATGTTGTACCTCAACAGGCTGCAAACATGTAGATCGATGTATCGATGGTCAACAAATTGGAATGCAAGTGATACGCATATGATGCAGAGATTGGTAAATTTGTTGTGTTTGGAAATGTTGCTTTCGATTTACTTTCAGTTTAAACATGGTTTGCATTATCATTTTTTAAAAGCTTTACTTTTATGTGAAAATCATCAAAATTTCAGATCCCATTTCCAACATGTTTATCTTTGGAACTTTTGTACCCTAAACAATATTCCATTTTTGTTACAATCCCAGTATTTTCTCAAAATGTACGCTTACTACCTGTAGCTTGCCATAGCCTAATTGTTCGTTTCTTAACGATTGGCAGTATTTCTGTACTACGTTTAGCTGTCTCATACAAGATAGCGGAAAATTTTGAGCCATATTGAAATAAAACTAAGTTATGGGAAGGTCGAAGCTTGGAATAGTTTTGCAAGATCTTAGGAAATGAACGATGGCGTAAATGATTGCGGAAAAAAAGGTGCCCGATCGACACTAGCTGATTTTCAACCTCATTTATAAAGCAGCAGAGAAACCTTTAGGGCTATCACCACTGCTTGCAATAAATGATCGCCCACTGCAGGACTCGAAGAGAGAGAGTACCCTACCCCTGGGCTATGACCTGGGGAAACTGCACTTCAACCACCTATGAACAAGATGAGGGTCTAGCAAGAAAGTCAACTGTCCTTTTAAGCGGAAAGGGGTGGATGTGCGTGTTTGTGTGTGTGTGTGTGTTCGCGCAGTGCATAAAATAGAGTGCTGCCCGTAACGATTGCCCGATTGAGGCAAGGTGTAGCCATTCCACTTTTAATAAAAGGTTCGGCCCTGCTCTCAGTGAATTCTGTGCTATGCACTGGAACGTCAGGAAGTGGGTGCAAATTGGCAACCAATCAGCGTAGGTTCGTGTTTAAGAGCCGGTTACGAAAGCAGCTTTGTAGTTGCAAACAGAGAATGAGAGCATTAGCTGTAAAGCCTCGAAGCGAACTGTGCGCAGCGGCTGCTGCTTTTCCTTTTTCCCTAGTACAGTAATGCATGCATTCTTGGCTGAACTCCTTGGCTGAACTCCAGCCCCTCGCATTTCATTGCTTTCCGAATTCGCCGTCCCTTTGTTGTCATGCTATTGGAAGTTTCAGGATCCGTATTGCAATGTAACAATCGGTGCGACCATGCGTTGGCAGGAGAGCCGCTGGCCGTTGCTGATCAGCGTGCCCTCGAGGCACCCCGGGGCGATGCTTCGGACTGCATGGAACATGCTGAATCCGACGCCTGCCTCCAACATAGCGATGCTGCTGGTGTGGCTAAATCTGCCGACCGGCTGCACAGTGCACCCGACGACTGCTGTGCCATCGCAGCAGTCGAGCCAGAGCTGCTGGCTGCAGACATTACAGACAGGTAGTGTACGTCATAATACAAGTCATCCATCAGCTGTCGTTGCCGGTTTTTGCCCTATTCGAGAAATCGTTCGTTGTGACGGCTCATCCTGCAGCTGCTCACGATGATTGATGATCATGGTGATTGATCATCATTGATGATTGATCATGATTGCTCGATCGATTGCTCGAGCAATCATGATCGATCGATTGATCAAATCATTGCAATCGAGCAATCATGATGATTGATGATCATCAGTTGCTAATGATTGCGCATCATGAGCAGGCTCGGATTGATCTGTAGCTGTAGTCTGTCGCCGCTGCTACTGCGGCAAGCAGACCTCGTTCATCTGCCGTCAGGCGCTCAGCTCCTAGGAGCACTTTCTCTGGTGGCTAGTGTGGCTAACGGCCGCTGCGTGTCTGTCTGCCGCTCTAAAAGCTTTGCTATGTTAAGCTCGTATGTTGCTATAATCGGTTCTCCTCGGCGTCTATCCATTCATCTAGGGCTGCTGCTGCTGCTAAGCAAACTCAGGGAAGCTTGAGCCGCATGCTGCTGTTTCTCACAATCCAACTGCTGTCATTGCAGGCTCTTTCAAGGTCGAGTCACGGTTAGGACCCGGTGCCTGGAGTGTGAATCTAGTAGTGATCGAGGGGACGTTTTTGCCGACGTCATTGTCCCAATAAGGAGGGTGGCAGGCACCGGCGCCGTTAAGGAAGCAAGCAGCGGAGGCTGCAGCGAACGCTCCTCAGACGATGATGGATACGACAGCGACGCGAGCAGCCGCTTCGGCAGCAACACCGATGGCAAGTGTCTGCGAGCCGCTCTCCCCCTGCCGTGCTTTTTAACATTTTGACGCTCGGACGTTTGTCACGGGCGAGCCGCCGGCCGTTTGCAGGCGAATCGTGCGCCGGTAACTCAGCCGTCATAGCCAAAGCATTCTGTGAGCGGGAGTTTCTGCAGGGAGAGAACAAGTACTACTGCGAACGCTGCATGCATCACACAGAGGCGGACATCTCGACTCGCTATGCAAGTCTTCCTCCCATTCTCACCGTCCATCTGAAGCGCTTCGCAGCAACGCACGGGTGAGAAGGCGGGGCTGGTGGTGAGCCGCGGTAGCTCGCTCTGCCTGCTGCTTGACGTGCTCACTGCCTTGTGCTCCCAGCCCCCCTCCCCGGCACGTGCTGGGAGCACGTGCCCACTCGAGCGCTAATTTATTGTCCTTGGATGACTTGAGGATGCAAGGACAACTGGTGCACCAGTTCAGCTAGATTTGAAGGGCCCAAGACATGGCCCACCGTATGGGAGATGCGACAAAGAGACTGAAATAAATAGCCAGATGCAACTCGCACGATACAAGGCGAGTATGGCTCGCCCTGTATCGTAGGAAAGCAGCTACTTGCTGTCATGCTGGCTCAATTTGTGCTGCACTTGTCGACCAATGACAGCAGCAACATCGTCCCGGCCCACCTCTTAGTGCACGATGTGCCCCGAGCATTGTCACTATGTGTGAGGCGGACTCGTGCTGCTCCTGATTCTTCCTTTGCTACTTGGTAGGCTCGCGAGACGGTCGCAGGCGTTGGTCTCGTGGCCTGCCTTTCAGAGAGTTGCTGCGGCAAGCTCGTGCTGCATGGCGCGCAGCAAATGTCGAGAATAGGATTTTTTGCCGATCGGGCCTGGGTGTAGAGATAGCAGTAAGGTGCAGAGATTGCAGTGAGAGGCACAGATAGCAGTTAAATAGCACGAGGTGTTCGATTGCGTGCATGTTTCGCCATCAAGTTGCATTGCCCGTGCACCCGGTTGCTGCCTGCGTCGTGCTGCTTGCTGCATTCGACGCCCATCGGCCGTTGCATGAAGGTTTATCACGCTCCGTTCTTGCTGCTGCCAGGGCCGGCTACAGTGTGCTGCAGAAGCTAAGCGATCACGTGCCGACGCCGCTCGTGCTGCCCTGCGTGGTATGCCACCGCGGCTCCGACGACGAGCAGCCTTGCACCGACGGCAGTCACAGGTGCGGCAAGCGAGCTCCGCTTGAGCCGACGCTACTGACGGGCCATCCTGCTTTGCCGTCTGCTCTCGGCTGTGACGGCAAACCGCTTTGCGTTAAAGGTACTTCCTCTACGCCGTCGTCGTTCACGTGGGCTCGACGCTGGATCTGGGGCATTACATTAGCTACGTCAGGGTTGCAAAAGGGTCGCACGCCTCCGACAGTACGAGCCAGGACGGCGAGCTGGGCAGCGGAGGCAGCAGCTGCGACGAGCAGCTCGCGTGGGTGACGCTCGACGACGACTGTGCCACCGTCAGCAGCATCGATGCTCTGCTAGCAGCCACCGGCAGCAGGGCGACGCCATATCTCCTGTTCTACTGCAGGGGTGCGGCTCGCCGCTGCAGCGCCGCCGTGTCGGCTGCAGCTGGACTTTGCAGCGGCGCCTGTCACTCACTGACAGCCGTCAGTCCCGAGCTGCTGCTACCTCGTCCGGAGCCGAATCGAGACTATGATTGATGCTGCTGCAATCCCGCAGGAATCCCCAGCCGGACGATGGGATGCGATGGGACCCGAATGCTCGACTGGTGACGGCTTTGTGGGGACCGCAGCAGCCCATGCTCTCGACAACGTTGTGCCAGCCCTTCTGTGTGTCGGCCGTTTTCTATGCAGGCTTTGCTGACTCTCGACGACAGATCTCTTGACCTTATCTCTTTACCGTACAGGGTCTACTGCACAAAAACGAGTCCGTGTAAGCTGTATGTGCTGCTTGATTGATTGACTGATGCACCGATTGGCCTTGGCCTTCAGCAAGAGCAGTGTACAGGGGAGAGAGCATTGCATTAACTGTGATAAAATTATGTGCACGGTGCATATATTTTGCCTCGCATCTCTTCTCGATCACGGAGACTCGCTAGAGTCACTTGTTAGACCACGCGAGCATAGGCTGTGCTCTCTATCACTTAGGCATCACATAATTACCTCGCGGCTGCTGTCGTGAGCAGCAATGTGAATTTACAGAGTGAATTTATTAGCAGCCACTTCATCAGCCAACGTATCTTGCATTTCAGATGTAGCAGAGATGCTCGCTGTAGGAATTTGTCGGCTTTAGACACCTGCTGGCTTTTCAGAGCAGCTCCCAGTCCTGTAACGGTACATGACCGCGGCTCAGTTGCACACTGAGTCGTGTACTTTATAAGAGCCTGTCAACAATTTTTTCATGTCAAAACTTCAAACCTAGCATTTCCGATTTAGTAAGGACTTGATGCTTATCACTCCACCGAGTCAAAACAGTCGCGACTGCTTAATGATCTGTTCAGTAATGCTGACGTGTGTAAACTCTCTTTGCCAGCTCTACTCAATCTTCATTCAATACTAATGGTCTCCCAAGTCCTTGGAAGACCATTAGTATCGATGGTCCCAGGTCCGAAGTCAAGTCGGCCACTTTCAGCTTCTTATCACGGCAGCAATTTGGGAAAATTGGCTCTGCTAGAATGTCTCCTGTTGAATCAGCTCGAAATCTAGGTATCATGTTCCAAGCTGACTTCTCGTTAGACGACCACATCAGCTCCACAGTCAAATCTGCCTACTTTCAACTACATAACATGGCTGTTGTGACATCCCGACCTGACTTCTGTAACTCGCTTCTTACTGGCCTACCGGCATGTGCATTCAGGCGATTGCACCTTGTGGAAAACTCGGCAGCTAGGCCTGTCTGTCAGGCTTCGCAGTTGCCACATCACACCAATTCTCGCCGACCGGCACTGGCTACCAGTCAAGCGACGGATCGACTTCAAGGTTTTGTCGCTCACTTTTAGGTCACTTCATTCTTTGGCTCCAGCCTATCTCTCAGATATACTCCCCCATCAGGCCAAGCATCGTACCACCCTGCTTTTGGGGAATCTAACAGTTTACCAATACCTCGTACAAACCTGAAATCTTTTGGACACCGTGCATTATAATATTAATACACTTGATAAAGCACCCTCAGAGAACTCAATCTCTCTCTAGGCGCTTTACATTTGCTGCAAAATGCTTGCTGCAAAAAGGGAAATGCAATTGAATAGGGAGTAAAATCATGCTTGAAAAACAAACAAAATGAATAACATGGTTAGGGGTTACATGCACTGGGTCAGCATGCAAATGTGGTTAGTGGCAGCATGCACAGTGTCAGTACGAATAAGCACATCAAGGACGAATCACAGGGACCCACTAAATGCTGTCCTAAATAGGTGTGTTTTTAAGTTTCTTTTAAATGTGGTCAGGTCAGGGGATGTTCTGACGCAGGTCGGGAGGGAGTTCCAGGCTGTGGGAGCATACGAGCTAAATGCACGGTCTCCAAAAGATTTGAGGTTTGTACTAGGTATTTGTAGACTGTTGGATTCCGAAAAGCGAGTGGTACGATGCTTTGCCTAATGGGGTAGTATATCTGAAAGATAGGCTGGAGCCATAGAATGAAGAGACCTAAAAGTGAGCGACAAAACCTTGAAGTCAATCCGTTGCTTGACTGGTAACCAGTGCAGGTCGGCGAGAAGTGGAGTAATGTGGCAACTGCGACGCTCACGACAGACAAGCCTGGCTGCAGAGTTTTGCACCAGCTGCAATCGCCTGATCGCACATGCTGGTAGGCCAGTAAGCAGTGAGTTGCAGAAGTCGAGACGGGATGTCACGAATGCATGGACCAACTTAGACGTGGTATCCTTATCTAAACAAGCCCTAATTTTAGCAATGTTATGAAGCTGAAAATAGGCTGATTTGACTGTGGAGCTGATGTGGTCGTCTAACGAGAGGTCGCTTTGGAATATGACACCTAGATTTCGAGCTGATTCAACTGGAGATATGCTGGCAGAGCTAATTTTGAGCGTCAGCCTTTCCAATTTCTGAATCACACTGGGTTTGCCCATAACTAGTAAGTTCGTTTTATCATCATTTAGTTTTAGAAAATTTGCTGCCATCCATGTGCGGATGTCATCAATACATGCACCAAGTGAGTTGAGAGAATTCGAGGTGCTCGAAGGCTGGAAGGGATCAAAGCATTCAGTTCGTATGTCCCAAAGCCTGGAACTCCCTCCCGACTTGCGATGGAATATCCCCTAACTTGACCACATTTAAAAAGGAACTTAATAAACACCTATTTAGGACAGCATTTAGTGGGTCCCTGTGATTTGTCGTTCATGCATTCATGTGCTTATGCGTGCTGACACTGTGCATGCTGCCACTAACAACACTTGCATGCTGATCCTGTGCATGTCACCCCTAACCATGTTATTCATGTTTATCAAGCATGATATTAATCACCATTCAAACGGGTTTCCCTTTGCAGCAAATGTAAAGCACCTAGAAAGAGATTGAGTTCTCTTTATCAAGTGCATTATTATTATTATATTAAAGAAAAGGGGAGCAGCACACGTGATTCAGGAGGGCAATGCAACAAGTGAGAGGCATAGAAACAGGAAGTTGAGAGTTTGTTGGAGTCGGCAAAATGATACCAGAAATCGTAAGTGTGAATTTTAATTTAAGTTGAATAAGTTTCACATTCACTTGGATCAATAAAGAAAAGCTTCTGCACCAGACATGCAGACCCATCTGAAAGAAAGAATTATAATTAATTAGCTAATTCATTGTTCTGTTCATGGGCCTGCACGAGGAGGTTGAATCCAGTGCAGGAGTTTAGCTAAGTGCGAAGGAGCTAAGCACCGGCGGGCCAAGTGGGTAGACTTTGGAGCCTTATTATTATAAAATCATGCTTGAAAAACAAACAAAATGAATAACATGGTTAGGGGTTACATGCACTGGGTCAGCATGCAAATGTGGTTAGTGGCAGCATGCACAGTGTCAGTACGAATAAGCACATCAAGGACGAATCACAGGGACCCACTAAATGCTGTCCTAAATAGGTATGTTTTAAAGTTTCTTTTAAATGTGGTCAGGTCAGGGGATGTTCTGATGCAGGTCGGGAGGGAGTTCCAGGCTGTGGGAGCATACGAGCTAAATGCACGGTCTCCAAAGGATTTAAGGTTTGTACGAGGTATTTGTAGACTGTTGGATTCCGAAAAGCGAGTGGTACGATGCTTTGCCTAATGGGGTAGTATATCTGAAAGATAGGCTGGAGCCATAGAATGAAGAGACCTAAAAGTGAGCGACAAAACCTTGAAGTCAATCCGTTGCTTGACTGGTAACCAGTGCAGGTCGGCGAGAAGTGGAGTAATGTGGCAACTGCGACGCTCACGACAGACAAGCCTGGCTGCAGAGTTTTGCACCAGCTGCAATCGCCTGATCGCACATGCTGGTAGGCCAGTAAGCAGTGAGTTGCAGAAGTCGAGACGGGATGTCACGAATGCATGGACCAACTTAGACGTGGTATCCTTATCTAAACAAGCCCTAATTTTAGCAATGTTATGAAGCTGAAAATAGGCTGATTTGACTGTGGAGCTGATGTGGTCGTCTAACGAGAGGTCGCTTTGGAATATGACACCTAGATTTCGAGCTGATTCAACTGGAGATATGCTGGCAGAGCCAATTTTGAAAGTCAGCCTTTCCAATTTCTGAATAACACTAGGTTTGCCCATAACTAGTAAGTTAGTTTTATCATCGTTTAGTTTTAGAAAATTTGCTGCCATCCATGATCGGATGTCATCAATGCATGCAGCAAGTGAGTTGAGAGAATTTGAGGTGCTCGAAGGCTGGGAGGGATCAAAGCAAAGGTACAACTGAGTGTCATCCGCATAGAAGTGAAAGCCTAGATTGTGCTTGGCAATCACATCAGCGAGAGGGAGAGTATAAACGGTGAAAAGGACCGGACCTAGCACAGAGCCCTGAGGTACTCCATATTTTAGAGGTACTTCAGATGATCTTTGTCCATTCACGTCAATACTCTGGAGTCTCCCACAGAGATAGGACCTGAACCACTGCAGAGCAGTGCCAGTGATGCCCAGGCGAGACGAGAGGCGCTCTAGAAGTACTTTGTGATCGATGGTATCAAAAGCTGCCGAAAGATCGAGCAAAGCAAGAAGAGACACTCTACCCTTCACTTGTATCAGCTGACCAGTAGCAAGCCACACCACTGAGAGCAGCAGACGACGGTCGGACCGGTAGAAAGGAATGCCAAGCCACGGAGCAGCTCATGCCGTGACATTCGCACAGCCTTCAAAGGGATGCAAACTTGCACCACACCAATGTCCGTGCTCGAGGCAGCGATTGCAGCGATCGTTGAATTCACCTAGGTACGGAGCGGATCGAAAGAATCAATTGTCAAGTCCTTGACATTCACTATCTTCAAGACGCGTCCAAAGACGTTCTAAAAAGAAGAGCACGCTGCTGCTGCTGCCGCCGCCGCTACTGCACGTATGGAAGCATTTTGCCTACGAAAGAAGCAGCACTCAGAGTTCCAGCACAAAAAAAGAGGTTGCATTGGGCGGGGCTGAAACACGTGACCGCCGGCAGCAGTCTCCGAGCTCTCTACTAGAGGTTTCGCAGGGAAAACGAGCTAACCAAATGATGCAAGTGGCACAAGGAGCCACGAACGTGGCGGCCGAAAGCTTGACATGCATGGCGCACGCAGCAGCGGTTCAAATGTGTCTGATGTGGTGCCGGCATGGGTGCCCCGGCGATCTGGCTAACCTGACGAACAAAGCAGGGTTCCAGCCTTCCACACAGAAGGGTGGCGCCTGTCTGCTTTCAAGTTTTGTGAGACATTGCACAAGCAGTGGCCTTTCCAAACTTTATTGTATAATCAGCGACTACATTTCTTTGATCGAAGATAGCTGTAATCTGTAATAATGATGCTTAAGCACAATGCATGCGATAAGAATTTTTGACTGCTTGGTGAAATCATGGCATCTTATGCACCCCACAACAAATCTCCGGGTGCTGTATTTATTCCGAGTGCTTTTCAAGCTCAGATAAGTTTCAGCTCTTACATCAAGCTTTAGATCAAACAGGACATGTCGATTTTTCTGCTTGTCTGTATGTTTTCAACCGACTGCAATTTCAATTTTTATCAAAAATCACGGTTCCAGAGCAACTGAGTAACGGGAGTAGACAAAATGACAACTGGCAGAGTTAACATACAAAGTTGCTGTTAAATGACGCATAGTGAGTAGAAGAATTCATTGGTACTACATCATGCAAGCACTCGAGGATTCATTATTCTTTCAACATCCCTTGTCGCCGGTGAATTTAGAATTTAAGCAGAGAATATGCAGTCATTTTGCTGAAATTTAAGCAAGCGGGCTGGCATACGACCTTTCATAAACGACTAGATGCAATTCTTGGGATCATTCAGAGCTACTCGTTTCCTTGCAGAGACAGTTGGTACGAGGCTTACTGGCTGAAAATAGCTAGACTATTTGTATGAGCAGTAATCTCGTCTGGCTAATAGCTGTTTATAATTTAATACCTTAGGTAAATATCTCTCACTTTGAATATCCGTGGTTATGCACAGCGATGTCACCTTTGCTGGAAGAGCTAGGATGGTTGCCGGTTGAGCAAAGGATACAGAGCAAAGTTCTTACGCTGAACCCACAAGGCCCGCCACGGCTTGGCTCCTTCATACCTAGCTGAACTGCTGCATCAGTTTCAGCCTGTTCGCACCCTCAGGTCCTGTGTGGACAATAAATTAGCTGTCCCATTCCACCGCTTAAAGACAGTTGGCGACAGAAGCTTTAGCTCTGCAAGTCCTAGACTGTGGAACTCGCTTACACAATTCTTACGCAACGACATCTACTCTCCTACTGCCGACTATGGCACATCTTTTTCAGCGGTCCCGAACTGCTACTTCTATGCTACTCACTACCTCAACTGCTCTCCTGACTCTGCTATGCTTCCCACTTTCTCTTTGTTGCGTGACACGAAGTCTGTTGGCTAGCGAATGCGTACCGAAAGCCGCTTAGGCTGTGAGTGCGCTATACAAAACTCTCCTGCGTAACACCCACATGGTCTTTATGACTTTGTGGAATTACTGACGGAGATACATTTTCATAGCGACCAAAACTGATGGTATGTGATTTCATCAAGATAAAGCTGTCGTGGCAACACGAACGATATTTCTACTTGAATGGCAATCGTTTGCCGAGACATGGGTAGAGTGTCTCTGCTTGTTTTGCTCGATCTTTCGGCAGCTTTTGATACGATCGATCACAAAGTTCTTCTAGAGCGCCTCTCATCTCGCCTGGGCATCACTGGCACTGCCCTGCAGTGGTTCAGGTCCTATCTCAGTGGGAGAGTATTGACGTGAATGGACAAAGATCATCTGAAGTACCTCTAAAATATGGAGTACCTCAGGGCTCTGTGCTAGGTCTGCTTCTTTTCACGGATTATACTCTGCCTCTTGCTGATGTGATTGCCAAGCACAATCTAGGCTTTCACTTCTATGCGGATGACACTTAGTTGTACCTTTGCTTTAATCCCTCCCAGCCTTCGAGCACCTCGAATTCTCTCAACTCACTTGCTGCATGCATTGATGACATCCGCATATAGATGGCAGCAAATTTTCTAAAACTAAATGACGATAAAACGAACTTACTAGTTATGGGCAAACCCAGTGTGATTCACAAATTGGAAAGGCTGACGCTCAAAATTAGCTCTGCCAGCATATCTCCAGTTGAATCAGCTCGAAATCTAGGTGTCATATTCCAAAGCGACCTCTCGTTAGACGACCATATCAGCTCCACAGTCAAATCTGCCTATTTTCAGCTTCATAACATTGCTAAAATTCGGGCTTGTTTAGATAAGGATACCACGTCCAAGTTGGTCCATGTATTCGTGACATCCCGTCTCGACTTCTGCAACTCACTGCTTACTGGCCTACCGGCATGTGCGAACAGGCGATTACAGCTGGAGCAAAGCTCTGCAGCTAGGCTTGTCTGTCGTGAGCGTTGCAGTTGCCACATTACTCCACATCTCGCCGACCTGCACTGGCTACCAGTCAAACACCGGATCGACTTCAAGGTTTTGTCGCTCACTTTTAGGTCACTTCATTCTTTGGCCCCAGCCTATCTCTCAGATATACTCCCCCCCCCCCCCCCCGCCGTCAGGCCAAGCATCGTACCACCCACCCGCTTTCCAGAATCCAACAGTCTACAAATACCCCGTACAAACCTCAAATCCTTTGGAGACCGTGCATTTAGTTCGTATGCTCCCAAAGCCTGGAACTGCCTTCCGACCTGCGTCAGAACATCCCCAGACCTGACCACATTTAAAAAGAACTTAAAAACACACCTATTTAGGATAGCATTTAGTGGGTCCCTGTGATTCGTCCTTGATGTGCTTATTCGTACTGACACTGTGCATGCTGCCACTAACCACATTTGCATGCTGACCCTGTGCATGTCACTCCTAACCATGTTATTCATTTTGTTTGCTTATCAAGCATGATATTACTCACCATTCAATTGCATTTCCCTTTTTGCAGCAAATGTAAAGCGCCTAGAGAGAGATTGAGTTCTCAGAGGGCGCTTTATCGAGTGCATTGTTATTATCATTAATAACGAAGCCATTTTTCCTCGACATTCGTCAGACGCACGGGGTCGTGAACAAGACACACAGTTGTCCGTGGTTGCCGGCAAGCAGAGGTCTTTCCGGGGCAGGGCAAATGCATGCAGCACATTCTTCCAGCTCGTTCGTTCGCTCAACCAGCCAATGCAGAGGGCAATTCCGGCACCGGAGGCCTCGGCTAGGGGTCAGTACTCACATCCAGGTCAAGCAGATCGCCCGTGGCCATGCGAGGCGGTTGAACTGGAGCACTCTGGCTAGGAGCAGCGTACGTCTGCGTTCGATGGGTCGCCCACGCTTTCGTCGGAACGGCGTATACTGGAAAATTTAAAACAAAACGGGAATGCCACGGCCTCAGAGCACCAACAGTGAGAGGAGGGCAGCAAAAAACAGCAGTGAAGAGATGCCAGCAGGAGAGAGAGAGAGAGAGAGAGAGAGAGAGAGAGAGAGAGAGAGAGAGAGGGGGGGGGAGAGAGGCCAGCAAGAACGAATGGCAGGAATAGCAAAGAAGGGAGTAGGTAAAATTCAGAAATTCAGCTCTCGGACAACGTATTCGTCAGGGACCTCGACGAGTTTTGTTTTCAGCTGCAAGCTCCGAGGCAAATTAAGAGTACTCGTCGCTGTGTTCTTGCCAGCTTTCAGGGCACCGATCTAATCAATGTGTTACCCCCTATTTGATGATGGCTAGCACAGAATCGCACTTTATAGTAGCAGTAGTAGTAGTAGTAATAATAATACATTTGTACAGTGCATAATGGGTGAGATCTTAAAGGCTACGTGGCACACAAAAGTGAGGTAATTGTGCCAAGCAGTGAGCAGAGCAGAAAGATCTTCAGAGAGAGCACGAGGTGCCGTAAGCCGACTGAGCTCACTAATTATAGGTGAATAATTACATTTCACATTACGAACAGGGTTTTTAAAGTAAAGGCAGCAACGGCGGCAGCAAACAGGCTAGCATCATGTCTTCCGTATAAATCGAACAAGCAAAAAACATCATAACCTACGTACTGTCGTCACTCGGTGGTGGCAACTTTCGGTCAACGACCTCGTGTAGACTTTCGTCCAATTCGTACAGCAAGTTCTCCAGCCGTCTTCCGACGGAAGCTTGGGGTCTGTTTGTCGGCTGTCAATAAAAAGCATCACATGCAGAGCGAGTCTTGCAGCCAAGGTCTCCACTCGTCTGCCTGTCTCTCACTTTCACCATCTGAATTCGTCTCACCGGGGTGCAACCATACGATGCAAGCAAGCTAACTCTGGCAACCATTGTCTATGCCGCACCAATTAGCCAACGATTTAGTTTCGGTTGTTCTATATCCCGGGATCCCAGGTTCGATTTCAGCTAGCAGCAGAATTTTTCACTAGCAGATTGAAATTAGACAGTCATCGAGAAAGTTGTAGGATTGAAATAAAACCATAATCGAGAAGCTGCAGGGCTGAAGTGCTACAAGAAACTCTTGGCAATCTGGAGGGCACCCCAGAATAATGCCGTCTGGTCACTAGGTAGAAGCAATACGATCTGTGCATGTTCAGTAGTAATAGCAATAATTATTACAAAAATATTGTGTAGCATCCCAGGAGAATCAACTCTTATTTCAGGCACTTTACATGTGCTGAAAAGAAGCTCACACATTGTCTGGCTACAAAATGCGAAATTTCAGCACGCACAAGCACGCAAAGGGCAGTTCATAAGGATGGAACAAAGGCTGTGATGAACAGGTAAGCCGTTACCCTTGTTTTGATAGTCGTCATATCGGCAGATGATCTCTCTTTTCTCTCTCTCTCTCTCTCTCTCTCTCTCTCTCTCTCTCTCTCTCTCTCTCTCTCTCTCTCTCTCTCTCTCTCTCTCTCTCTCTCTCTCTCTCTCTCTCTCTCTCTCTCTCTCTCTCTCTCTCTCTCTCGCCCACTGTATCTATCCCTCCATTGCCAGCTTTTTACAGTGTTTCGGGTAACGCTCATGCAGAGAGACTGCAAGACTTTAAATTCCGATGTGAGAGGTCAACAATTCGACTTCCTTCTGCCGCAACATTATTCTTTCATAGCTGCCGAGCACTAACCTATGCCAAAGGGCTACGTTGGTGCTTCCTAAATCCGGCTGAATGTGCTTCCACACTTAAGTTCTTTATTAAACAGGTGCGTGATCATGCCATCGCCTTTGAAAACCTAAATTCGGATGGTTCTTAGCATCTTAGGAATGCAGATTCTCACACTGCACGACCCAGGTCGTGCAGTGCAGTAGGAAATCGTATGTGGCTTATTGCAAGCACGGGTGATAGCAGCAGATGCTTTTCTGCCGCTTTAAAAAAATGAGACTGTTGAGTCAGACGATCGTTTCTTTATCTCTCCATCTGTCCTTGCCTTCTCGAGGCGCAGCTTTAAGGCAGCCGCCGCCGTGAAACTAGTGGCAATATCGAATGTGCGAATGTACGGAATGCCAGCCAGCACTTTCCGCTGGACGCCAAAAATCGAAGACTCGCCCTTTTGTACTTTTGTCCTCAGGTGTGGACCATATGGCTACAGAGTCAGAGCCAGGTATGCACTCTGATGGGACTCCTGCGAGCACCACGATCACAGACTGCAGCTGATGCTACTCGCGAACGAAAGCGTGCTACCTCCTGCTGCAGCTGAGCGAGCGCGGCTGGCTGAGCTCGGCCATCCCATGCCGCCTCCAGCGCTGCTGCCGCCGTCGCCGACGACGACGAGAGCTGAGACACTGGCTGCTGCTGTTGCTGCCTCTGTCCGGCAGCGGCTTCCTCGAGCTGACGAACTCGCAGCCGAAGGCTCTCGTTCTCTTCCTGCAGACTCTGCACCTGCAGAGCGCGGCAACCAAACAGGTCAGCAATTACACTTGCCCTGTATGCCAGCTTACACGTGCAAGCGCAAAGATGCATCTTCTATTCCGCTCTCGCCTTGCTCACAGCCGCTCTGGTCACGCTCTCAGCTGCCATCAGCTTTGGCAGCTGCAGCACCTGCTGCTGCCACTACGACTGCTGCTGCAGGCATCTTAGCGCATGTCTGCCACACCAGTCACTCACAGTACCTGCTGTTTCAGCTTGAGCAGCTGTTTCTGTGCCTCGGTCTCTTTGTCACTCTTGTCCAGGAAATTTCTGTAGGCAACGTCGAACGCCTGGCCAAGGGTGAGAATGATTTCCTCTGCCTAGACGGGAAAGTGCGTCAAGTGACCGATGGCAAGACAGAGATAAGGAAAAGCAAACTGGGAAAGCTGGACAGATGGATCGAGATCGACACAAGAGACGCCTGGCGACTGCTTGATGAAAGTCGGATGTTCCAGCGGTGGCAAGTGGTGGAACGGCCGTGACTAAGCAGCCGCAGCACAAGCAGCAACATCAGCAGCACAAGCAGCGATGGCAGGAAGCAGATGACGGCAGGAAGCACGGTGGTCAGTGCCCTGTCTCATTTTCGGTCAAGCGTGCAAGTCTGCCTGAGCAGCACACAGCTGCCCCAATCATCAAAGGTGCCGCTCCTCGAGCTAGCGCATCGTCTTAGGTCAATCGGCTGCGGCCTGTCAGCTCGCGAGCAGGCCCTCACACGGCGTGGCCGGCAGGCCTGTGTCCAGTGCGTCTCTCGCTTCTCAAGCCGGGATGACCGCTAAGCGACCGCTGCTGTGACCAACTCACACATCGCTCATTTCCCAGTACGTAGCACACGTGGCTGCCTTTCTCAGCATCTTTAGCAATGAAGGACAGGAGTTTCTTCTCCACTTTGTCGTCAGCGCAGTATGATATGCTCTGCAGAGGGAACTTGTAGTGGACTGCCTGCAAAAAGCAAAGCGTCAGATAAGAGCTCCATGACTCAACGAGAACAGCAAGACGCAGCGGGTGCTGCAGGTGATTTGCGAGTGGGTGGGGGACGGGCCCCCTGTAAGCCTGGCATCAGCGCAGATTCCCAAGCGGCAGCAGGGCGGGGGTGGAAAGGGGCTGCAGCATCCGATCGGGCGACAAGAAACAAGCTGGTGCATTAGGCAGGTCCCGAAGGCACTGGGTCACCACTCACTCGAGTTTTTGTTTATAAGAACGGAGCGTTCGTCTGCCAAAGTAGAGACTAGTTCTTCTTGTTTCATAACCCTAATTACGGTGAAGTACTGCAGCATTATTTGCTACTGTGGCTATACAATCACGCTAAGCAATTTTGATCTAAATTTATAATATTTTTGGAAAGTATTCTATAAATGAAGAATTAGCCCAAAAATTATTAAATATTTTCTTATTTCATTACACGCTTTTTAAGCTCGCAAAATGTTGCCACTCTGGTTAGTAATGACACTAATAATAATAAGTCTTGTATAGCACCGCTCTGGTTAGTAATGACACTGATAATAATAAGTCTTGTATAGCACCCTAAGACATCAAATCTCAATTCAGGTGCTTTACAACTGACTTCAAGGGAAGCAATAACATATTCAGGTGCTTTATGACTGACTTCAAAGGAAGCAGTAACCAAGAACTAACGACAAGAAAGGTATCCAGCATAGATGAGCAATAAGCACAAGTGAACGAAAAGGCAATCTGGGCCACCGGTCAGTACAATCTGGGCCAACGGTCAATACTATCCCAGGTTAGTAACCGGCACAGGTAAGCATGCAAAGCATACAAGAACAAAATAGACAAGTTCCTAGAGGGGCGAAAGCGAAGTTGAGCAGAGCACGAACATCTTTAGCTAAGAAGACTTGAATACAACAAAGTCATCACAGTATGTAATAGAGGCCGGAAGCTAGTTCTTGACTTCCGGTGCATGCAGCCAACCGAAGGCCCACACATCGAAAGACTTCGACTAAATACGAGGCGATGGCAAGAAGACTAGCTGCTTTGGAGCGTGTGACAGGAGACCACACTGGCATAGCAAAGCAGTCGGATGGGTAGGCTAGTGCATGAAGCCTATGAAGTGACCTATAAACGAAGCGACCTATGTATAGGCCAGAGAGAAGATCTTAAGTCGATTCGATGGTTGATGGTGAGCCAATGCAGCACAGACAGAAGTGGAGTGATGCTGCAGCTATGCCGCTGACGGCACATCGCACGAACTGCTGAGTTTTCACCAGTTTCGGACGGTAACAAATAGCACAGGCCAGAAGTGATTAAGGAAAGGGATCTACAACCTTTTACGCATGATGTCACAGACACTTTGACTAGTTTGGCCCGAGAACACCTGTCTGAGCTACCGAACTGAGCTTACTCGGCTGATGCCACAGCACCTGCTTCAGCCAACATAGACAGGCTAGCGGCTAATATGACCGTCTCTTGGACCAGCAGGGTTTGGGTGCTGTGGGATGGCTTCCACTCATCCAATCAAATCAAAGACCTGCTAAGGTTCCTCTTTGCAGCGTCTATTTGTCTGCTTGCCCGTAAGTGCAAGCCACCGGCTGGGCCTTTGCCCGATTGCCCAGACCCGATGGCCCAGACCTGATGGCCCAGACCCGATGGCCCGGACCCGATGGCCCAGACCTGATGGCCCAGACCCGATGGCCCAGACCCGATGGCCCAGACCTGATGCCCAGACCTGATGGCCCGGACCCGATGGCCCAGACCCGATGGCCCAGACCCGATGGCCCAGACCTGATGGCCCAGACCCGATGGCCCAGACCCGATGGCCCAGACCTGATGGCCCAGACCTGATGGCCCGGACCCGATGGCCCAGACCCGATGGCCCAGACCCGATGGCCCAGACCTGATGGCCCAGACCCGATGGCCCAGACCCGATGGCCCAGACTGCTCGAGCTTCTTGATCCACGTCCACGTGGGTTCGAGTCCTGCAGCAGGCAGCAATAAAGAAAGACTCGCCGACTCGCTGCAGAAGGAGGCGTAAAACCTCAAGCTCTTCTACTGCTACAAAAATATGTAAACGAGGCTAACTTTAACTTGCTGCTCTTCACTTTTACTATACTGTTACGCCCACATTCTCCGAGCATTCTCCTAGTAAATGCAGGCTATGCTCAATAGGTGCTCGAATCTGGTGGCCCGAATAAAATTCGGCCACCGGTTCTGTCATGCCCCAATTCACGATTCTCCTTCCGTTTTCCAACCCTGCTATCAGGGCAGTGGCTGAATCGGACAAGTCTGGAAAGAGACAACTGTCTGCCTCCTGTGTTGGCATTGCATCACCGGCATTTGATCGAACAGCGGTCGACTTTTACCATGTAGCTACCGAGTTTTCGAGAGCGCGTGACAGCGCGTGACGACGTCATCCTCTTTACGGTTAATTGAGCTGAGCGCAGCCTATTGATGGCCGGAATTAGCCAATCTGACCTTCGTCTTCGGATCCTGAATGGCAATTCCGTTCAGACCGACGACCATTTCCACCTTTGGCGTCGACCGCTGGCCCGTAGCAGCCTTTCTTGCTTGCTTCTCCAGCTGAAAGCAGCGATCATGCGCGCGATCAGCGTGAGCAAACGAAATGCACCTCGATGGATCATCGAGGATACAGGTATCTAATGTAAACAATGTGCCTGAGCGCGTGCCCCACTGTGACTGCAAGAATCACCCGTAGGCAAGCTGTGCCGTCAGCTGCCCAGACTTCGGGTGGCCCAGCGTGGTCGTGATTCCTTGCTCATTGGAAAGTGAGTGCTGGAGACCGGCAGAGGTCTGAGACTGAGAAGCACACAGATCGATCAGCAGACAAAGACACAGGGAGACACACAGAGAGATCAAGAGGGAACGGCTAGCCGAGACACAGACTGACTAATCTCTGACGGACGAACTGCAGCCTGCAGCAGCGGGGCCAGAAAAGCAGGCCGCAGGGGCCCCATCGAGCAAGTCAGGCGGAAGAGTCTGATATCGTCCCATATGCTATGCCTGTCTAGCAGCTTGCACTAGCAGCGTCCACTTCTGTCAGCATGCAGCCGATGGCGTTCTATACACTGGGGGGATAAGGGGGGAGGCATTTTGCCCCCTTCAGCCGGGCGGTGCTGCTGGCAGGGCAAGATCAACGTTCAGCCCTCTCTACTTATAAGAGTTTGTGGCCAGGCCCCCTGCTCTGCACAGTAGAGCAGATCGTCGAGATGCGCAGGCAGCTCGCAAGCGGCGATCGATTGACAACAGCCTTGACCTTGACCGATGGTGAGCGGCCTTGACCTTCATCGATGCTCAGCGGCCTTGGCGGTTGGCCGGCATCGAGTGTACCCTTAGGCACCGATGATTATACACCTCACGAGCCTGAAATAAGCACTTTTCAGTCAACTGATGCAGGCACCATTTTACCACGAAACCCATCCTGTCATAGCACTTTCTTGCTGTCCAATTGCTCTCTCTCACTAGCCCTAGTGAGGCTTGGCTTTGGCTGGATTCGCAAGCAAGCCCAGCGGCGTGCCACCCCCTTAGAATAAGCACAGTTTTGCTATGCAAACACGCTGTCGCCTCCGGATGCAGCTAGGCGTCAGTCGATGGGAAACTCACCACCAATGGAAAGCAAGCACGGCCAGAGAGGTTGTTGCCAAAAGCGCGATGCATGCGACTGTCTATGCCGAGCGACACGAAGCGACGAAGCCGGCATGTAACACTGACCTTGACCTTCGCAGTCGCCTCCTTCACTGCATCCATTCCTTTAGGCTCGGCCACCTCGTGAGTTCCATAAAACTGCACGGAAGAAACGATGCGCATGTGGAATTCTGCCTATTTCAATGGCTTTACTGTGACTCGAGCACGTGACAGTGGCAAGCTATATTTGTCCTACACTGGTATTAGCAACGGCAGTACTTGCCGTCAAAAAAAGTGGGTTGGAGAGACAATCAGAGGAGAGAGAGCGCCAATCGTAGCCATGCCTTGGTCGCAGTCATGAATCCCTCTGAAGCTGTCGAGGTTTGAAAGCCTCACATACGGGTGTATAATAAACGACAGGACGATCAGTCAGTATCAGGTGACTGTAGAACTGCAGCAGGCAGGCAGTCAGTCTGCTTAACAGAAAATGGCCCACCGACAGAGCTGGATTGAACGATCAGCACGATTCCCTGCAGAGCTCCGGGTGAGAAGAGCACTGCAGCAAGGGGGGACAATGCTCCGAGAAGCTGCTGGGATGCTGCACTGGGAACATCGAGTCAATCTCTCAGAGCCCTGGTAGCATCCCCGGGTCTTAGCCCAGGAGTGAAGATGCTCGCTCTCACACGACCCAGGTCACGTGGATTCGAGCTCTGCACTGGGCGGCAACCCTTCATCGTCCACTGCAAGCGTAGAGGTGATAGCCGTAAAGGCTCTATCTGCTGCTACATGAATGCAGCTGCTGCATCCGGCAAATGCTCAGCTCAGCAGATTCCCAAATAGCATTTTATGCCGAAAGTCTGCCAGGTAAGGGGATGCCTGGTACTGCCTCATTCACAACTTCTCGTCGTCAGTGCACAAGAGCGGCGATATGTACAGCACGGCCGAATGCACATCGTGACTGCTGAAGCGCCGGCAGCAGCAGCAGGGGCGGAAGCACACGGTGCTCGGGCCTCGGTGCTCAGCCTCGGTGCTTGCGTTTTTGGGACCGGCAGACAGGAAGAGCCCGAGTCAGGATCCGTGGGAACCCAGCGAGCACGGCAGCTTCCTGCCTTGCACGTGATCGGTCTGCATCAGAACCGAGTGAGCCGCTGACTTGGTGGTGGACAGACAGCGGTGCTACCTGCACCCGATGAGCGACGGCCGCACCATTTCCCCACATCAGAAAGACAGGATCATTATTATTACTATTATTAATGTTAATACTAGAGCACACAATACTCTGCCAATCGAGAAAAGAAAATGAGGAAAATCAAAGACTTGAGCTAAACTGTTGCAGATGGAAAAGTTTGTCAAAATATCTCTAAAGAATAAGAGAGAAAATGAGCCAAGGGAGAAGTGAGAGAGAGCAGAGCGAGAGCAGAGCGAGAGTCACGGGCCTCAGGCTTGGTTGCAGGAGGCTGCAGGCCTCACACGCCTCAAGCAGGGCCTGGCGCTAGCCTGACCGACCGACTTCGTGGACTAGTCGCGAGTACCAAATTGACACCGTGCCGTGCAGCTTCGGTTCTAAGTGGTGAAAGGTGAGTTCCGAAAGGTTAAAGGAAACTCGCCAAAACCAGAGGGCCAGACGAACTCCGGCGGTCAAAGAGCAGGCAGGTCAGAGCCAGCGCCGGTCGAAAGCCGTAGTGGACATATGCCGGGGAGACGGGTAATGAAAAACCGAGAGCCACGGCTCTAGCCGAGATTCGAGCAGCGTCTCGGTGGTGCAGCAGGCGGCGCCGAAATTCGCCCACCGCAGCTAGCGAGCGCTTCCAGCACTGCCAGATCCCAGCCCATCCCATCCCACCCTGCCGCTGCCATCACCTCTCAGGCAAGCAGTTAGCGTCGGCTGCCCAACCTCTCCAAAGTGCACGACTGACCTTTACTTGATAGGTGACACCGCTGGTGAGGGCGTCCGGCGGATGAGGCCACTGTTTATTCTCTGCAGCGAATGACAGATAGTCGCAGGGGAGGGAAGGGGGGGGGAGGGAGGGAGGGAAGTTATCCGACCGCTCGTTGCACGCGTTCGCCAGCAGGCAAAGCGAGAGCGCATGCCGGCCGCGAGACTCACTTTGGCCAAACGACATGGCGCGAGCGACAGGTGGCTGCGGCGGCGACGACGACGGTCCCTCGAGGCGGCGGCGGCGGCGGCGGCGGCGGCTTGAGACGAGAGAGCAGCTGCGACCACGAGGCCGCGAGGCGACCGAGTTCTGGCCGGCGGAGAACTGGCCTCGAGTCGGCGCCGGATTCAGACGTGGCTGCTGCGAATCGAGCTCAGTCGGTCAGTTTGAAGAACTAGCGCAGCGACGCACGAACAACAGAACACGCGCGTCTTCCGTCGTCCGAGCTCTCGGACGCCGCGCGCGGGCGTAGGCGGCGATGCGCGAACCTAGAAAGTCCATTGCGGACCAGGCAGACACTCCACAATCAAGCAGCGGTAAACCTGTCGCGACAGGATTTTCCAACGCCTGCACGAACTCTAGCCGCGGCGGCGCGTTCTCGGCGGTTTGAGAGCGAGCTGTGGATTACGCTTCCGCTGCCGCACTACGGCGCAGGCGAAACCACCGACAATGCGCTCGTTTCAAATTTTCAAAGAAGGATGAGACACTCTCAGTGATGCATAAGCGGGTTACCTGGCGGTAATAACGTGAGCTGGGTCCTGTGCAGGTCGTGGGCAGTAGCGGATGGCGAGCGGCCTCGTGGGGCGGTGCCCACGACGGACCCAGAAGGGGGCGGAGTGCGGCCTCGACACAATCGGTTCGACGTCTTCCGGGTTCAAGCCCGGACCGAAGGTCAGTCAAAGCAGGTTGGCCCAGCCACGCCGGCTGCGTAGTAGTCTACGAGCTCTGCACTTCCTGTTCCTGACACGCCGTCGCTCAACATCTTTTATATATTTTTAAATATCAACAGCTTTTTTTCATTCTCTTCAACTCGCTGGAACGGAGGCCAGTTGGTCATACCTAGGTACTTGTGTGGGCTTGCTATTGACCTCACGTGGTTCCGCCCCCAGCCGACGTTCCGTCCGCCCAATGGGCGCGCTTCTTGCCGGCACGTGACGTGTTCCTTGTAGCTCAATTAACTTTCCGCCCGTGCGTCAGCCTGTACGCACACTATCCAACCTTCTCTCATATCACCACGTGCTCCGGAGGAGCGCGCGCGACGGCTACTACATCAGTGCGTACGCTCGCTCGCTTGTGTTGCCAGTATGCGATACAATACAGCCGTCGTCGATGGCGCAACAACTAGCTCGATGGGGTGCTTTGCCCTGCGCCGCGCCGCCATCGCGCGCCCACGAGCCCCTACGTTTGCAGGGATGGCCACACCCCGAGCTTGCGGACTGCTATGCGAGGCATGTCAAGGTCACATTCGCGATACAGAGCGGCTTAGAAAGGCATACGATTGCCAAAGAATCGCAGAACTGACTCTTGAATTGACAACGATTTGCACTGAATCGCGTCCAGCTCGCGGAGCATTGTCAGACGTTCACGCGCCGAGATACTGCCCACCAAGCGTCGTCACTCGCAGCTAAAGCCAAGAGGCGATAGCGGTTGCCTCGAGGATAGCCGCGGCTCTACGCTGCAGCGCACGCACCGCGCGCGTTGCAGCGTAGAGCCGCCGCCTCCTCTTCTCTAGCCGTTCCTATCGGTTGCTGCAGCGGTTGGGTTGCTCGGCCGCGAGGTCTCCGCTTGCGTGCGATCGGCGAGCGGCGGAACTACTGAGTCGGGGGGGGGGCAAATTATAAATTATCTTAAATTATATTTGTAATGCTGCAGTAAGTGGGGGAATCGCATGTACTCGATCGCCCGCTCTTATTCAACTACAGAGTACTCTATCGCTATGTACAAGCGATCGCCAATCGCTATCGGGGCGGGGAGGATTCGGAAATCCTGCTCTTAGTCGATCTCTCGCGAGGGCGGCTACGCCAAGGAGCGATAGGCGCGTACGCTGCAAACACCCGAGAGGACATTGTGGAGACGCTCAGTTCTTGGGTGAAGAGGAACTAGTGGTTCCTTCTCTGCACGAACAGTTGATCGGCTGATCTTTCGTCTTAATAGGGGTTCGAAGAGGGGATCTCCGCCCTTTAATCCTGTCGCCGACGTAAACCGAGCTGGTGTGGTCCAGCGGTTAAGGTGCTCGCCCGGACCGAGGTCTGGCCGAGGTCTTGGGCTCGAGCCCCGAGGCATGTGAAGCGTCTAAATAGAGATTAAGTTTTCTCAGAGTACAATAGCAATGAGTTATATTTTTTTATTTCTTATAAAGCAAGCTTCGAACGCAGCTTCTGCTATCTGACCTTGGTGGATCCTATCGACTCGTCCGTTTGGAAAAGGTGCTCGCTTCCGCGAATACCTAACGACCTGAAATACTCTTTTGCAGTTCAGTCTGCTGAAACTAAATAGGGAGTTAATGATTAAAATATCTCATAATAACACACCTGATAAAGCGCCCTCAGAGAACTCCATCTATTTCTAGGCGCTTTACATTTGCTTCAAAGGAAACAGTATCGAATGGTAAGTGTTATCATGCCTGATAAACAACATGAATAACATGGTTATGGGGTGACATGCACAGGGTCAGCATGCAAGTGTGGTTAGAGGCAGCAAATTATAACGGCAGCCTCAGAGCCACCTTCGAAGCCTCGTTTTTGTAAATGTAAAGCGCCTAGAAAGAGATCGAGTTCTCTGAGGGTGCTTTTTCAAGTATGTTATTAATATTCTTCTTCTTATTAGGAAGCTTAAAACGCACCTTTTTATTACAGCATTTGGAGGTCCAGTTCCTGGGTGGGGAATAGCTACTGCTGAATTCTAAATCAGTAGGGATGACATCCAGTACAGTTCTATGCCCATCCCGATGCAGCTCGCTACTGGGAAATGATGGAGAGACAAAAAGTGAATGATGGAGAGACAAAAAGTGAATGATGGAGAGACAAAAAGTGAACTCCATCTACTAGGCTCCCCCGGCCTTATGCCTGCTCATTAAGTCAGACGACTTGTCGCCGAAGAAGTACGACTTGTACTCTCTGAGGACCCTCAGCTGCGTTAGTGAGCCCATGAACCACGAGGCGTGGGAGTGTTACCATCGTGTCATCGGCAGCGGCCGATGTCCTATCTTGGACATGTGGTGGCAGACGGGTACGTTTCAAGCTGCGCATGCTGCTGTCAGGATTCATTCGTCGCTGGCTGGTAGCACGAGATCTGATGCTTACACAGGTATACAATCCACTGCGACCGTAGCTGGCTGGGCAACCTAGAATTTCGGTATACATTTATTACAACATTTGACCCTATTGAACCCTTGATAAATGTCATTGAGGATGCCGCTGCTTTGCTTGTACACTCTTGATAACTACATGTGATCACACTGAAGTTTGCTTATGCTAGGCATAATCGGATTTCTCGCCAGGATCCCGATGCTTTCCTAGAGAAATATATTGCAGAATGCGTAGGTACCTGCGTTCATGCAAATGTTGTGCATGACGGCAATAGCACCAGCTTTGATCCTGGCACTCTAGCTCAGACAAACCCCAGATTCTGCAGTTCGGCTTCCAGTGGGGCGTCAAGGCCATTTGGACATATATGGTAGTTGTCAGCCACTGGATTAATATATTCCCCACCTTTGTGAAGCAAGTTTGAACATCTAATCTGATAGATGACGTACTTCGTAGCAAAATGCTGATGATCCCGAAAAGTAAAGTAAAGGTAGACTCTGAGAGAGAGGAAATTGAACGTCACAAACAACCCGGTGACATTGTATATTTCGATCAGTTAAATGGACACGCTGAGCCTGTATAAGAAAATTAGTGGGATCTAATGGCAACGGCAACCGCGCGGAAAGCCTGCACGAACTTGGTTTCGATAAGACAGATTTCCATTTTCCAAGGAAGCAAAGACAGCAAGTTTGACAATTTTGCTTTTGAAACATCGCCAAGTAGGCTCTGTACGGAATTTGGGAGAGTATACTACATTAAAGAACGAAATTCAACCGAAGTCTCTGCGGCTGACCCTAAGGCGTATTGCACTTGCTCCATAGGCCCTAGGTTAAAAGAATCTAATTGAGATGATCGACGGTGGCGTCATCGTGCGATTAACCAGTCCGCGGCCTTCACCTCTGGTGATCCTCAGAAATCCCTCGGCTGGCCATATAAAGTTGTATAAGATATCAAAATCTCTGTGAGGTTGGGCTATCCGTAGGCAAATCTCACAGAGACGATGGACTATCTTCCCAAAGACAAGTTTATGAACTACCTCAAAATATGACATCCTTTAACACTAAGTTGAGGTCACCGAATAGACTAAAAACTGCTCTTTCATCGACCAATGGTCTATACCAGTATTGTCGAATTTCAGTTAGGATTCAGCAAAGCCTCAGAGACAAGTGAAAGTGTTGTCAAATATCTCATTCCTGCGATTGACAGAGTATAGCACGACGACTTCATTTACTTTCATAAAACTTGAGTAGACCATCTTACCAGCCTCGATAGAGTCCTTAGCCTGTTTAGGTTATCTAGGTTAAAACTGTTGGTAAGAACGGCTGCTTTCCCCAAAAAAAGTTACTTTTCTAGGGCGTGTGGTTTCTGCAGGAGACACTATACCAAAACCTAAAAAGTATCAGTCACCTGCGATTTGTAAATACATTACAAAGCTGCAAAACTGCTGCCAAGGCTCCAATGACTGATTGGCTTTTACTTAAACTTCGTCATGAGACAATTTCAGCAGTCCTCTATGACCAGCTGAAGTGGTTCAAGTTCTCGCTATAATGTACAGTAGCCTTCAGCAAAGCCCAAAAGCTTCTCATCGACGATGCGGAGATGAAGCTTTTAGATCCGGATCTTCCGTTCGTTGTCACTTGAGATGCTTGACAATAGCAGTTGGCTCGTTCTAGAGTGACCACATACGCTCGGTGAGCATTAGCCAATGGCATTTGGAGGACGAAAGCTGAATTTCAGATGACGAGATATTCGGCTTCTGAGCTGAGGCGCCTTGTATTTGTGGAGGCTCTGGATGTACGCAGACCCTACCTTTTTCGGAAAAACTCTTCAACTCTTGACACTGAACACGAGGCAGTCAAGTGGTTACTGCTTAAGAAGGACGCAAAAGGAAAGGCTCGCCATCTACACTGTTGAACTGAAAAATTTAACGAGGTCGACTTCACGGTGCTCCACAAGAGTGGTGGGGCTAACGCTGCTTTCGGTGCGGTCAGCAGGGAACGCCATCACACCGAAGCCACCACTTTGGCACGCACGTTCTCATCAGGCATTAAGCAAGTGCAAGTTCATGACAGCAGCTCTACTTTCAGAGCACGGCAAAAGTAAACCGTCTGTCGAGGGTTGTAAAGCGATTATATCCAGAATTGCAGTGGACACAGCTAATAGGACTACTCTCACAGCACACGGGAGCCACGATGCCGCAAGCACTTCAATAGAGAGAGAGTGCTTTGAGAGGATGGAGCAGAGCAAGTCGAGCGATGCAATAGAATCGTTGACGTTCTTCTTCGACTACTTTTTCGTCCAGTCCAGCCGGACTACGATTTTCGGTTTCCTTATGTAAGCTCTGCATTTAATACCCCGAGGCATGATACGGCTTAGTCACTGTCAAATGAACTGTTTGGGCTCAGAATGCCGCGAGTCTCTTGAGATGCGACGTTGGCAAGAATATGGCTGGCTGCTCAGGCAGCACAGCTACTTTGCCATCCACAATGGCTAGCCGTGACCCGGACAGAACCTCGGATCCAAACCAACATGCTACGACACAGTGGTCAAGAAATGGAAATTTCAACCGGCTCGGGAAAATAGTGACCAACATACGGCTTAATTTGTGACTTTAAAAGAGGGAGACAAATTGTGGCGGGCAGTTTAATGGCAAGTCAAGCTAAGTGTTCGCTCACTCAATGGAGTTTACCTAGTACGAGTATTCAGAGGTGTGCAGTGTAGGCAACGGAAAATCAGAGGTGCAAGCACTCCTAATTAAGGGAGGACTGGCCAGATTCTAGGTCATTTGGTATCAAGCTGGAAAAGATCAGAATGTCGAGTGCGTTTCCCAGTTAAAATCACCCCTATACTTTCCAGCCACTGTCCTGTACCATACCTCAATGTCAGCATTCAAGCCTGCGTCTGCTGATCTCACTTCCCAGTCGAAGTCATCGGACTCCAATAATTTTTCCAGTACATGACTGGGGATTGCCTACAATGGTCAATTTCGTCTTATCTCAGTGCGAGATTTCAGATTGCAGATGTCAAAAGCTACCTACCGGTAATCCGCGGAACCTACAAAGTATGCGGTCTGTGATTGGCTTACTTCTTTTGCCCCTAATTTAGGTTCTCCCTCTTACAGATGCAGTGACCATGCACGATCTAGGATTCTATTTCAAGGATACGACACACGGCTGTACTTTTGCTCTGATTATTTCCAGCCTTTCAGAATCTCAAACCCTCGAAGCTCGCTTAAAAGTATGAAATTCTCACTTTGAATGCAACAACATTTCTCAAATTTAAATTCACTGTCGATTGTAGTGGGAAATCCAATGCCACTCGGAATCTGTAAAGTCAGACCACTAAAAATGGGCCACGCCAGGATATCTTCACTAGCCTCTACACAGAATCTAGGCGTTCTGTTCCAAAAGAACTTTTCACTAGATGACCACATTAGCTCCACAGTGTACTGGGCTCAGCTTCAGCTACGTAGCATCGCAAGCATTCGGACTGGTAGGTAACGGTAACACGGCCAAGAACTTTCATGTATTTGTGACATTCCAACTTGACTTCAGTAACTCGCAACAACAAGCAGGTTTACCTGCTTCTGCAACGGCATGCTTAAGGTTGATCCAAAACTGTGAAGTTAGGCTGGTCTGTCGTGAACGTCGAGACAGCCGTATTACACAACTTCCTCTCCGACCTGCTCACCGATCAAGCAGTGTATCGACCTATTCTCACTGAGATAATACGTGGACACGTGGCACTTGTTATCTCTAACCGATCGGCATCCTTTATATCGAGCACATGAATAGTTCCTAGAGATACACTGTGGCTATCTTAGAGCATTAAATTTTATTTTATTTTATTTACGCGGCTACGAATTGTGCATGCCAGTTGATAATTCGGCGGTTTGCAGTGGGGAGCCTCCTGATCGCGATGCATCCGGCCGCCTTTTACAGAAAAAGAATAACACAATTAAACACGGTATTGAAAAAAATATCCGCTGTACTTGCCTGATGCTGCCGGGAGACGAGCAAGTCGCAAAGAGACAGAGACGTGACCATTTTTTAATGCAAAACAACGCCAACGCATGCCAATTTTTGTAGATATATCCACGCTTCGCTCAAGTTTTCAAAAATGAGGGTGAATGCCGGGGAGTTGTCGCTTGGAAAAAAAGATACGGCCAGGGGCGCAATGTGGGCATGCAGTGGCGACCACGCAGCGTCGGTACTGCTACGTCCAGCGTTCTTCCGAGGCCAGCCGCCGCTAGTCCCGCTGCCCCAGGTCCTCTGCCGCGCTACCGCACTGCTGGCTGACTGTTGCTTAAAATGTAGCCGTGCTCGCGGTTGCTCCAGTGCATTATCGCGTACATCGCTGCCGCTCCAACCAAGAATATAAAGCACACCGTCAGCATAACGATGAACACGAAGCGCGTCGCCACGGTACCGTCGGTTCCGCTGTCATGGCCACTGCCGGAAGTCGGTACATGGCCGGATCCGGCGCCACCATCCCCCGGCCTTCCTTGCACTGGCCCCACGGCGGGCGAAAAGCGTGGGTCGGCTGTGAACAAACCGTCGGCGATCGCAATGCTGGCGGTGCTCGTTAGCTTCGGAATAGGAATGACGAATCGCGTTGCGTTGCCGTCGGTGACGAGCCAGTGCGAGCCGTTCTGCTTGGCGCCGGCTTCGGGCCTGAGGCAAACCACGATGGGCGCAACGCCGGGTCCATCCGAAAACGTAAGCGACTCAAAGGTTCGCTCGGCTGAGACAGTGCCTGCGCTCCTGCTGTCGTTGTCGCCTGCCACCGTTGTCCGAGCTGTCGGGCACAGCAGCGCCGCTTCGCTTCCGCCCAGCGTCGGCACCCCGAGAGCGCCGACTGCGACGACGGCCAGAGCTACTCCGCTCGGAGTGCCGAGCGAGATGTGAGTGCCGTTGAAGCTAGAGTACCAGTCACTGCTGCCAAACTGCACCGTAGCCACGGCCGTTCCGCCGGAGGCGTCGACGAACTTCACGTGGACGCTTTCGGCTATCACCAGGGAGCCGTTGACTCGCAGGCTGACCATCGGCCATTCCAGCTCGTCCAGCAGGACGAGCGCCTGACTTCCTGGCGGCGCTGCCGGCGGCGGCGAGCGTCCGACTGCGTCTCCGACAGCCGCCGCCGAGCCCATGTCGAGTGCGGCCGTCGCTTTACCGGTGTGACGATTTCGAAAACTGACGACCGCCGTTGCCGTCTCGTTGCTGTCGACTTCCGGCGCCTCCGCGGGCGGCTCGGGCACGCCGAGGACGGACAGGCGCAGCCGCCTCGCAGCCGGCGGCAGATCTCGAACGATCGACCAAAGCGCATCTTCATCCGCCGCCGGATCGCCGCCGCCAGTGTCTCGGGCTGCGATGACGGCGAGCAGCCTGCCGTCAGCCGAGTCGAGCACCACAAGATGGCTGCCGTTGTAAACTGGCACGGGCGAGCCGCGCGAGCCGAGGTCGACTGTCAGTGCCGCCGCAGCCGTCGAGCGGTTTGACGGCGGCGCTCCTCCGCCGATCGAGAGCATGCCGTGGCTGGCGTTCAGCAGCAGCAGCAGCAGCAGCGAGGTCTCGTTGGCGTCTCCGGGCGAGGCGAGCACGGCGAGAACGTCACCGCCTCGGTCTCGCAAGGCCACCACGGTCGAGCCGTCGACGTGGGCGGACAAGGCGGTCGCCGGCAAGCGCAGGTCGACGGCCAGCGAGCCGATACCTGCCTCTCCGCCACTGCTGCTGCTGTTGCCGCCTCCTCCTCGCAGGCTTACCGTGCCTTTGCGGCACGACACGCTGACCTCTGACCCGGAGGTGCCAGCGGCAGAGGCATGCGTGACGATGGCGTGCGAGCCGTCCGGCCGGATGACGCTCAGCCGGTCGCCATCCAGACGGTACAGGCCCGGCTTGTAGCGTGCCGTCAGCACTCGCTCGCCGCCGGCGTCCAGAACGACCGCGGCGCCGTCGGCGACCGACACGGTCGCCGCTCGCTTCGCATTCAGTGACATCGTCAGAGCGCCGACGTCGTCGTCGACGTGCACGTCGCCCGAGTGGTTCACGCTCAGACGGCAGCCGGGCGGCAGCTGCACGGAGGCAGCCGCCGGCTCGCTGTCAGCGCTGGTCCGTCCGTCCCCGTGAAAGCTCACGATGCAGTCGTCTCCGAGCGCGGGCACGAGGGCTGCCGCGGCCGACGGCGGCTGCTGGCACGTGGACGATGGCGTCGGCGCTAGCTTGGTCGTTGACTCGATTTCCCGGCGATCGCCGTCCGAGTGGTTGCTCGCAGCAGCGTCGGCCGCTGCTGTAGCGGCGTCGGCTGGCAGTGCGGAGGTCCCACCACCGCACGACGTTTGCTCGCCAGTCGAAGACCAGCAGGGTGACGGCGACGACGAGCTCGTCTCGCCGCCATCTTCAGCTGAACGGTCGCCGGCGACAGTTGCCTCCGCTGCAGCCGCCGACGCTTCCGTCTTGCCATCGCACCACGGTCGAGAATCTGCGATCGCATCTTGTGGATGGGCCAGCGAGATGAGCGCCTGCAGCTGCTGGTCACCGCCGCCCGCTCGCCGTGTGCCGTACACGGCCAGGTGCGTGCCATTGAAAGCCACGCGGTCGTCGCGCTGCAGCAGGCGAAGCGCGCCGACGCTGGCGTTGTCCGGCCGAGCCACGATCCAGCTGCCTGACGACGTCGTGCCGTTGCTGAAAGTGGTGGCAGCGCCGGAGATGGGGAGCATTCCGTCATCGTCGTCGCCGCCGCCGCCGATGCTGACCCTGCTGACTCGAAGGAACACGTGCGGCCGACCAGCGTTCGTCACCACGACGGTCGACGACGAGTTGCTCTCGTCGACGTAGAAGACGCTGCCGTTGGCGAACAGCGGCACGCTGTCGCCGTAGGCGATCTCGGCGAGAACCGTGGCAGCGGTGCCGCCACTGCCGTCGGTGCCGTAGCTGCCGCCGCTTCCGTCCTTGTGGGCCACGATTCTCAGCCGGACGCCGTCGTCGACCGGCATTCCGGCGATCTTAAACAGCGCCCCGCCGACCGACGCGGACTTGCCCGAGTCGACGACCAGCCGGCCGTCGGGAAGCTGGACGGTGAGATTCGAGCGAGCGCCGACGAATGTCACCCGGCGATCGGCAAAGGTCGGCGTCGCTGCACTGCCGACCGACAGCAGCGTGGCCGAGCCGCCGCCGAGCCGCGAGGAGCCACTGGGCAGCACGCTCAGCAGGCCGCGCACGCTGTCGTAGACGACGTCTCCCGGAGCGCACAGCAGCGCCGCCGCTTCGCCTCCGTCTCGCTCGCTTGCGCGGACGACGCCGTCGGCCACGTGCAGGCTCCCGACGTCGGCCACGGCTGCGACGATCGCTCCGCCGGCATCGATGAGGACGAGATCGAGCGTCGCCCCGGTCGAGCTGTGTCGCAGCGAGGTGCCGACGCCGCCCACGGCAAACGTGGCGAGCGGTGGCTCGCTCTCGCCGAGGACGATGTGGGTGCAGTTGTAGCGAGGCACGGCAGCTAGCGAACGCAACGAGACCGGCGTCGCCGCTCCCGCGCCGCCTCCGCCGACGACGAAGTCGACGCGGCCGCGAGAGAAACGCGGCGTCGCACCCGAGCAGCCGACACTCAGCTCTGCCGACGGTGGCCGCCGCAGCGGCAGCAGCAGCTCGTCGGCGAAAAAAGTGAACGAGTCGATGCCGACGTCGGCGGAGAAAGTCGTCTTCGTCGAATTGACCGGGCCACCGTTGCCGCCGCCGCCGACGTGGCCGCCTATCCTGGCCGTGCCGTTCTCGACGACGAGCGGCCCTCGCAGGTCGGCGCTGACATTGACGCCACCCTGGACGAGGATGCGGTTCAGCTGCAAGACGCCGCCGCAGCGGAACTCGTCACCTACGGCCTGAACCCGTATGCCGGAGGCTGCTGGGTTGGCGCACGTGTCTATCCGGCCGTAGGCCGCCGGCGGCAGCGTCAGTCTGTGCTCGCCGCCGCCACTGCTGAAGATGACTCCTTCGGACATCATGCGGACGGATTCCACGTCCGCAATCTCGGCTAGCGTCCTTGCTGCAGATGAGGCGACGGCGGCGGAGACCAGCCGAACCGAGCTGCCATTGTAGATCGCTTTTACTCGTGTCGCCGCATCGAACTCGTAGACCACGTCGTCGCTCGCCATTGTGGTGCCGTTAAAGTGAAGTTTACTTTGGACGTCGGCGACAAGGTAAGGCTTCGAAGCAGCCGGGGCGGCAGCATCGGCAGCCTTGACGACGGTGAAATTCCTTCCGGAAAAGAATGGCAGTCCCTGCGCGGTGTCCATTTCCAGCATCGCCGTGCCGTATGTGTCGGTCAACCAGCACGAGCCAGGCTTGCAAAGCAACTTGGCCGGCTGCAAAGTAGCCGACGCCGCGGCCGTGAAGGCCACCTGGTCTCCAACGACGCTGACCGAGCCGCCGACGAAATGCGGCACGCCGCCGCCACTTAGGTCGATGGTGACGTTCCGTTTGCCGTCAGGCGGGCTGAACGAAATTTGACCGTCGATGCTCACTCGAGCGACGGCCGGTGCATGATACTCGATGGTGGCTCTCAGGAGCGACCCATTCCAGCCGGTCAGCTCCAGACGCGAGCGCTCGTCGTAGCGAACGCGAGTGCGTCCCACGAGCACTCTGCACGCCGACTCGGAGCCGCCTGCGGCAGTGGCGACGAGCACGTCCAGCGAGCCGTTGGACAGCGACACCGTCGAAAGCCTGTCACTGACGACGACCGTCAGCAGAGAGTCGCCGCCGGGCTCCGATCTGAAGACGATGCCTCCGTCGTCGAGCAACAGTGTCGCGAGCGAGCCGACTTCGATCGACGCCGCGACGCGACCGTCACTTCGGCGGAGCACGTTAACACGAGAGCTGCTGTAGACGGGCCAGCCCGCCGCCAACAGATCGTAAGTCACGCCACCGCCGCTTGCGATCGTCAGACGCTCGTTGTCCAAGCTAGCATTGCCGCTCGCGCTGAAGGCCACGAGCACCTGCCGGCGGGCTGGGTCGACGACGCACAAGGACTGGCTGAGGGTGTCCACTATCAAATCGCCGACCGCTCTCACTGTTGCGTGCCGTCCGCGATCCTCATCGAGAATAACCACGTGGCTGCCGTTGAAAAAACGACGTCGGCCAGGCAGGTCTAGCTGTCCGGCGGCCGAACGTCTGCGACCGGCGGCTGCCAGCAGCAGGGCGGCGCTACAGTTACCGGTCCATGCAATCGTCTCGACGAACGAGGCGCCCTCATCGTCCAAGTAAACGGAGGCGCTCTCGGCGTATTCAATGGTTGCGAGAACGCGGCCGCCAGAGGAGAGGAAGCGAAGGATTCCGCTCGCAGCAGCTACGGACGAGGCTTCCGCCGCAAACGTGGCTACGTGGTCGCGATCGGCGCTGCTGCTCACACTTATCGCGCTGCCGTTATAGTGGAATGGCCCGGAAATGTCGAGAGTCAGGCAAGGCTGCGCCTTGCAGTCGCTCTGGTCGCCAAATCGAGTGCCACTCGCGCTTATGTGCGGGCCCTCCGGTAAGCCTATGATGAGTGTGCTGGCTCCGTCTTCGTTCGCAAAGACCACGTGTGAGCCGTTGTACAAGGGCAGCCCTTGCCGAACGACTGCAAAAAGTGTCGTTCGTGAGACATCGGCAAACGTCACGCTAGTTTTGGAAACTTGGATGACCAGTCCCACAGCGACGGTGGCTACAATCGAATTGTTCTCTCCAACGATCACTACAGATGTGCCGTCGAGGATTGCTGCACCCTCGGCACGCACCGACACTGCAGCTTGCCCGCCGGAAAGCAGGTCGATCTGCGATCCGCTGAAGGTTGCAGGAGAGCAGAAGATGCAAAAGATTTCCGCTGTGATGTTTCCCAGTGAGTTTCGTATCGTTATTACACCGTCGTCCAAGTGAGGCAAGCCTGAAAAAAATGCATCTAACTAAAGATGCTGAACTGACAAGAAGACCGTAGAAAAAAACGGAGCACCGAGGACCATTCCATGTCTTTCATTAAGATTAATTTACTCATGCATGAAGCGACCTCTACAATGTGAACGTTCAGCGTCTCAACGGTTTCTGACGTCGCCAAAGAAGCCTGAGTGCATCGTCGGTAGGAGGATCGTCACTATAAAAGCCCCAGTAATTCCTCGACGGAGGGGGGACTGCAGCTGGGTGCGCCGTACTAGCAAAGAAGAACAAATGCAGCATGGCTAGAAATAAAAAGCCAGATATCCCGAAAAGAAAAGCTCCACGGTTGCAAACTCCAAGTGCAGCAACCATTAGCAAAAATGAACACGTACGTTTAGGCCGTCGAAGTTGAACGAGACTGAGCATAGATCGAAAGTATTCAAGTGGGGCTCCTTGTCGAAAAAGGCCACTGTTCATACTGAGGCCCGTGGGTTGAACCTCACTAGCCTGGGGTAACGTGGTGACTGTGCGGTGAGAGCATATTTGCTTCTCTCGATTCGTCAAAATAATAAAAATAATAATAATGCACTTGATAAAGCACCCTTAGAGAACTCAATCTCTTTCTAGGCGCTTTACATTTTCTGCGAAGGGAAACACGATTGAATGGTGAGTAGTATCATGCTTGATAAACAACATGAATAGCATGGTTAGGGGTGACATGCACAGTGTCAGCACGCATAAGCACACGAAGAACGAATCGCAGGGACCCACTAAATGCTGTCCTAGGTGTGTTTTTAAGTTCTTTTTAAATGCGGTCAAGTCAGGGGATGTTCTGACGCAGGTCGGAAGGGAGTTCCAGGCTTTGGGAGCATACGAACTAAATGCACGGTCTTCAAAAGATTTGAGGTTTGTAGCCTTGCGCAAGTGCATCTCTGCTCTTCAGAACTGCTGGCGTTTTCCTGCATTTAGAATTGTTCTACAAGCAGCAGACATTTTATTTCATTGGTATTAGCTTCTCCACAGCGGCTGCTTCTCCTACATTTTTTGCTTGGGTTTTTGATAGTGTACTTAAAAAAAAAGCACATTTCGGTAAAGCAAGCCCGAATTTGTCCGAGGATGAGTTAATGCTCGGCGTGGCTCATCGGCCAGCTAGTGTCCTTTGTAGCATCGTCTAATTTCTCTCTCTCTCTCTCTCTCTCTCTCTCTCGCGCGCTTTTTTCTCTCCCTGCCTGTGAGTCAGTGTCTTTCATCTCATGAGTCAGGCTCAGCACGTGCTCAGTGTTATTCTGCAGTTCTCAGTCAAGCTACCGGCAGGCTCTTACAAATCCTTAATTATGAAATGGCAATAGTAGCACACCCCGTGAACTTGAAACCAGCTAGAACGGTAAGTGATTTGACATTATCCATGCTGCAGGCCAAAAGGCGACTGGCTCAGGTATGATTGATGAGAGAGTTCCCGATAGCTCTCGTTCAGGAGCTACTTGATAGCATCACAACCCACATATAAAATCCCCAGCACGGGTTCAAGTGCTGCAGCAAGCAGTGCTGCAATATTACACCTGTGGGGAGGTGACAGAAGCAAAAGCTGCTCTTCTTCTGCTGATGTAAAAATGAGGTGAAATTGAATCAACGCTGGCGTTCACTTTCACTATTAACCACAGCCTTGACTGAGCAAGAGGTCAGCGTAGTAAATATGTTAGTTTGCGTTTGTCTCGTCATTTTCCATATCGCTTAAAGTAATATACCTTGCCTTTATCTTCTAATTATTGCTCCTGGTGAAATCTTATGCAATTGTTCCCAGGTTATGGAGTGCTGGTAATCCTGAAAGATGTAGGCTATAGTTTTGATGCAATTGTAATTGTATAGCACATCCTTAACACACTTTGAGCTTTCAAGCATAAAGCCAATGTGAGTGCAGGCGGAATGGGGAATGGAGGTAGGCACATGCCAGGGGCAAGGCACGTGTTTCTCCTCATCGGTGCCAGCTACCCAAGGTCTACCCAAAATGTCACAGGGGTAAAGGAAAAGCAGTGCTTGCGCTTGTAAACACGCGCCTAAAGCCACACACACACCTGTTCCTCACAGTATTTGCTGGGTCATTGTGACTTTACCTTCGTGTGCTTATGCATGCTGGCAATATGCACGTTACCATAACTAAATTGTGCATGTTGATACTGTGCATGTTACCAATACCAGCATGGTCATGCTTCCTGTACAACCTATGTTAAGTGCCCTGAAAGAGATCAAGCTCTCCGCAGCACCTAGCTTCTGTGCGGCGTCATTAAAAGCAAACACCAATGCTGATCTGTTAAAAGCATGGGACTTTACGATGAGGCTGGCCTCGAGTTGTGCCACTGCTGAGAAACCAGGGATGAAGGCACACATCCTGTCAGCTGCCTGTCCGGTAAGCAAGCCGATCTTTTGCTGGCTTTGATACACAATGATCCGAGGTGAAATACGAATCGCGTTTCAGTGAGTTTCAGAAATAGCTCTCGCCAAAAAGACTGACTCAATCATCCCATTTGATGACGTGATTTCGAACCTACTCCTATGAGCGGTGATGAAACTGCAACTGCAAGGCCCCTAGTCGGGCGTCTACGGATGGCTAATCACGATGCAATAGCCAGCACGTGAGAAGCATCTCGAGATGTAGCAAAGTGGAGGCAGTACCCAGCCTTTCAAGAAATCACCCCGTGCTCAGCTGCATGCATTTCCACTCTTAATTCGCCACAGAAAAGTCACAATAATTTCTCAGCAACCATTAGCACGACGGAGCAATCGTCCCGACAAAGGCAATGCGTGCATCCCCAAACTCACCTTTTGCTACAAACACAGCCGACTCCTGACTGAATGGATTGCCGAGCCACACCGATCCCTCTCGGACGGTGGCGAGACCTTGCACAGGGATGGCTGCCGAAACGCTACCGTCTTGGTCATCAACGATGCTGGCAATGCCGGCGGCGGTCAGGCTGAGCCGGCCGGGCGTGTAGAAACAGCTGGAGCTGCCCAGTGTCAGATGCGTGCCATTGAAGCTGACACCGTCGTGTCGCACCAGACTGGCGATGATGCTCGTGGCGCTGCTGGTGCTGTTGATTCGAACTTTGCTATTGCCCTCTTCGAAGAGCACCGTGCCTACAAGCGATGACGCTAACGCTGAGGTCAATGCTACGGAGAGTCGACTCAGCCGAACTACACCTCTTACACCAGCCTTTAGCCACTTCCTAGGCAGATGAGTGGACCGTTCAGGGACATTATCTGGGTGCTGGGACAGGGGCAAGGTGCTAGCACTTCATGAACCAGGGTCCTGGGTTCTGGTCGTCCAGAAGGCACTCTTTTCTTGCCAGCAGCAAGCAGGGTGACAGACACTAAAGCTCTTCTGATGCCGTATAAACGAGGCTTTGAATTGGATGACTTTTAATGAGTTTATTTGTTACGGGTGCCTCAAGGTCAATCGCGAAATTGATATTAGAAAAACGAGCTAAGTTACTGAGAGCAGAGGAGAAGTCCTGCTGCACTTGAGCTTACTGCATGCATTAATTACATCGGCACATGGCAGCAAACTTTATTAAATTGAATGGTGATAAAACCAACTTACTAGTTATGGAAAGACCGAGTGTGATTCAGACATTTGAAAGGCCAAGAATCAAAATCAGCTCTGCCAGCATATCTTCTGCTCCTATCTCCAGCTGAATCTGCACGAAATCTAGTTTTATGTTCCAAAATGACCATTTATCAGACGACCAAATCAGCTCCACAGTTATGTCTGCCTACTTTCAGCTACATAAAATCGCTAAAGTTCGGGCTTGTTTAGACAGCGGTACCACATCTAAATTGGTCCATGCATTCGTGACATCCGGTCTCAACTTCTGTTACTCACTGCTTGCTGGTCTACCAGCATGTGCAGTCAGGCTGACCTTGTGCATGTCACCCTAACCATGTTATTCTTGTTGTTAATGGTGCATTCTACCACTAAACGTTGATCGTGCTTCCTTTGTAGCAAATGTAAAGTGCCGAGAAAGAGATTGAGTTCTCCGAGGATGCTATATCAAGTGTCTTGTCTTTATTATTGTTAATAAGCTGTCCAAATACTACCTATCAAAGCCACTATCACTTCCTCACAGAGGTACGAAATGCTTTTTCACAGCAAATCTCATGGACAGCAGGGCTTGTTTTCTGCAGGCTAACTTGTAGTGGGCAATTTCAAACGCTTCCATCGCCCGAGATCAGAGATCAAGATGCAGCGTGGTAGCTGCTCAATAAACAACAAGAATAACATGGTTAGGGGTGACATGCACAGGGTCAGCATGCACGTGTGGTTAGTGGCAGCATGCACAGTGTCAGCACACATAAGCTTATAAAGGACGAATCACAGGGAAACACCAGATGCTCTGATAAATAGATGTGCTTTTAGTTTCTTTTTAAATACGGTCATGTCAGAAGATATCGTGATACAAGTTAGAAATGAGTTCCAGGATTTGGGAGCATACGAACTCCAGGCACGGTCTCCCAAGGATTTGAAGTTTGTAGGAGGGATAGATAAACCGTTGGATTCCGAAAAGCAAGTGTTACGATGCTTAGCCTGGTTGAGCACTAGATCTGATAGGTGTACATGGCAAACTCCGGTAAACTCAGAAGCACTACACTGCATACTATACTATGTCAGCCAACACTGAGCCAAAGAATAAAGGGACCTAAAATTGATGGATACAACCTTGAAGTCGATGCATTGCTTGACTGGGAGCCAGGGCAGGTCGGTGAGCAGTGATGTGATGTGGCAACAGCGACGCTCACGACAGACAAGCCTAGCTGCGGAGTTTTGCACTAGCAGTAAGCGCCTGATTGCACATGCTGGTAGGCAAGCAAGCAGTGAGTTACATAAGTCGAGACGGGATGTCACAAATGCATGGACCAACGTAGACATGGTATCCCTGTCTAAATTGCCCGAATTTCAGCAACGTTATGTAGCTGAAAGTAGGCAGGCTTGATTTCGGACTTGATGTGATCGGCTAACGAAAGGTCACTTTGGAATATGACACCTAGATCTCGTGCAGATTCACCAGGAGATATGCTGGCAGAGCCGATTTCTAGCGTCAGCCTTTCCAATTTCTGAATCACACTTGGTTTGCCCATACCTAGTAAGTTGGTTTTATCCTAATTCAATTTAAGACAGTTTGCTGCCATCCATGTGTGGATGTCATCAATGCATACATCAAGGGAGTTGAGAGAATTTGAAACTCTCGAGTTCTGGGAGGGATCAAAGCTAAGGCACAACTGAGTGTCATCCGCACAGAAGTAAAAGCATTGACTGTGCTTGGCAATCACATCGGCTAGAGGAAGGGTATACACCGTGAAAAGGACAGGACCAAGCACGGAGCCCTGTGGTACCTCATATTTCAGAGGTTCCTCGAATAATCTTTGTCCATTCACATCAATACTCAATAATCAAGTCTCCCACTGAGTTAGAACCTGGACCATTGCAATGCATTGTCAGTAATGCCCATGCGAGATGAGAGGCGCTCAGGAAGAACTTGGTGATTGGTAGTATCAAAAGCTGCCGAAAGATCGAGCTAAACAAGCTGAGCTACTTTACTCAGGTCTGCATTCTAAGTAGGTCGTTGTACACTCGAAGCAATGCTGACTCTGTGGAGTGATTAGCTCTAAAACCAGATGGAACTTACTAGCAAGGTCTGAAGTTTCAATAAGTGAGTGCAGCTGGTCTGCCAAGTCTCGTTCCAGTGTATTTGATAGGAATGGTAGAAGGGAGGCTGGGCGGTAGTTGCTCAAGTTCTCTTGGTCTAGTGTCAATTTCTTGTGTAGTGGCCCGACTACAGCCTTTTTGAGAGGTGCTGGGACATGACCTGAGGCTAATGACATATGGCATATTAATATATTAATATATATTATATTAATATATATTAATATAATATTAATATATTAATATATATTATATTAATATATATTAATATAATATATATATATTAATATATAATACATTATAATGACATATTAGGCATGGCAGCAGCAGATCAATGCAACGTAGAAGCAGGACAGTGGGAATAGGGCGAAAACGACTAGTAGTCTTCTTTGATGACATGAACTTTAGGAAGAGGTCACTAGTGACCTGCTTGAATGTAGACATTGAGGTGCTGCGAAAAATTGAGGGACGGGGTTCTTGGAGGGATGGTGCCATCGCAGAAATGGACTCCCTGATCTTGTCTATCTTTAGGACAAAAAATTGAGAGAAGCGATCGGCTAGATCATCAAAAGGATCATCAGGTAAGGAGCTAATCTGGGAGTGGTTGAGGTGATGGTTGATCGTTGACACCAGCATTTTTTGATTGTGCATATGTGATTCAACAATGTTTTTATAGAAGCTAGACTCGGCCTTTGCTAGGCTCGATAGGTACCACCTACAGTAGTCTTCATATGCCTGTCGATAGACAGTCAGTCCTGATCTTTGTATATGCTTTTTCAAGCTTGCACTTAGTAGACCTAGCTAGTTTAATGTCTGTGGTAAACTACAGGCCGTCTAGGCAAGGGCGCCAAGTGCGCTTAGTCAGAGGTGCAAACTCGTCGAGCGTGTCAGCTAGTGTCGTGTTGTAGCAATCTACCAATGAGGATAGGTCGGAAGGGGGCTTAGCAGCAGGGGCGAGGCAGATGTCCTTGCATGGATAGCATCGATGTCAAGGGTCTTGAGGTTTCACAATGCACAGGTGATTTTAGAAGAGGAGGAGGAGGAGGAGGAGGGCACACACTGTAGACTGAATGAGATCTGCATGTGGTCAGATAAGCAGGATTTGGTAATAATTGGTGATGGCAAAAGTGCAGTTGTATGAGAAAACTTGATCGAGTGTGCGACATTAATCTCAAAGACTGTTGGTTTGCCTCGCTGAAACATGAAATGATAACAAAAAATTAATGAGTACTTATATTTGAATGGGGTTGGGCAAGTGTCAATTAAGAGATCTGCTGTAAAAAAAGAGGGTCTCGAGTAATGCCTCGTACAACTTTTTTTTATTGAGTCCTTGTTCCTGGAAAGTATGTTTTATTTCATAATTTTGTTTTGCTCAGAGGTCTAGGCCATTAATTCCCACCCGCTTTGCTTTTGGGATCAGGGCAATGATAAATTTAAAAACTTGCCTATTCTTCAGAAAATTGCAGATACAGCTATGAATAAAAATCTGGAGTTATAGAGATGAAATTCTCAAGTATCTTATTCAATTCATTATCATATGCAATCACACCAGAAAACCAAACGTAATTAGCTCAATAGAATTGTCACAATAAACATTAATTGGCAAAGTATTTTTTCCCGTCAACCTCTATTGTTGAATACTAGACAAAGTCGTTGAGATATATAATTCTTCAGTTGCTCAATGCATTTATAAATCGCAAATTTTAACGCCTTTCTTAATTATTCTTTCCAGTTATATGCATAGCAGCACAAACACAGCAGCCTCAAGTCTACCAGTTCAATCTAGTTCCAGCTACCTGAGTGGATACATATCTATTTTCATTTTCCTGATAAGGGTGGAAGAGGTTGAAAGCATCCGGCACACGCATGTTACCAAGCCTGCCGCCAATTTATCAAGACAAGGACGAAAAGGCGCACCGTTCTAAATATCTTCTAAGATGCATGAGGTCTGCAAGGCAATTTTGGAATGCTTGCAGGTGACGAAAAAGGCCGGGCACCAGTAGGAGTTGACAAAGTTTTGTTGCAGTCAACAGAATCCCTCAACAGTAGTCAAATGCCTCACTATAGATTTATGGTAATCAACACACTGAGAGTGTGAATGACAAGTAAAGCCGTGGGCTTTAACATAGATCGCTTTGGATACAGTCATTGACCGGCATGGGACACTTATCCAATCCTAGTGCTCTATGCATACATGAAACCCTAAACAGTGTCATGCCTCAACGAAATACAAATACCAAGGCGGGGCTCTGGGGGGGGGGCATATTTGTCAGGTGCACCCGAAGGTCAGAGGTCACGAGTGTTTTGCAAAACGATGCAGATGTATCCAGCCGCATGACATTCGGATATAATGTTCGTGGTAGGCACTCGTATCTTTTAGCATTGCAATAACTAGCATGCAGCAAATGAAGCAGCTTTTACTATTATACAGATAAAACACCAAGCAAGCAGGCTCGCTCTGTTACCTGAAGTAGAGGAGATCGTCAGGACGTCGTTTTCGGCCTCAAAAACGACGTGAGTACCGTTGTGCCGTACCCCTGTGATGTTCACGTCCAGCCTAGCCAAACTGATGCCACCAATTCCAATGATTCTGATGGAGCTATTAGAAACATCAAGCTGCACAATGTCGCCGCCTAAGCTGAGAACAGTGCACAAGTCATTGGATTTGTCAAACAGTCGTACAAGCTTTGGTTCGATTGCTGCTTGATGTAGTTTGCATCCCACTATCTGGCCCGCAATGGAACTCAGAGCGACTCCATGGGCAGCAGCACTACCACTGCTGCTGCCACTGCTGTGGCCATCAAGTCGCTGGATTGTCACTGCGGTCTTTGCAATCACGGGAAATCCTTTAAAATAAGAATGCACGCTGCACAACTTAGGCTGGTTTGGCAACCTGCAAACAGCTGATGATGCATTTCCTTTAATTTCATGTGCTTCTCGATATAAAATAGATAATAATAATAATAATAATATTGCACTTGATAAAGCGCCCTCAGAGAACTTAATCTCTTTCTAGGCGCTTTACATTTGCTGCAAAGTGATACGCAATAGAATAGTAAGTAAAATCATGCTTGAAAAACAAACAAAATGAATAACATGGTTAGGGGTTACATGCACAGGGTCAGCATGAAAATGTGGTTAGTGGCAGCATGAACAGTGTCAGCACGCATAAGCACAACGAGGACGAATCACAAGGACCCACTAAATGCTGTCCTAAATAGGTATGTTTTTAAGTTTCTTTTAAATGTGGTCAGGTCAGGGGATGTTCTGATGCAGGTCGGGAGGGAGTTCCAGGCTGTGGGAGCATACGAGCTAAATGCACGGTCTTCCAAAGGATTTAAGGTTTGTACGAGGTATTTGTAGACTGTTGGATTCCGAAAAGCGAGTGGTACGATGCTTTGCCTGATGGGGTAGTATCTCTGAAAGATAGGCTGGAGCCATAGAATGAAGAGACCTAAAAGTGAGCGACAAAACCTTGAAGTCAATCCGTTGCTTGACTGGTAACCAGTGCAGGTCGGCGAGAAGTGGAGTAATGTGGCAACTGCGACGCTCACGACAGACAAGCCTAGCTGCAGAGTTTTGCACCAGCTGCAATCGCCTGATCGCACATGCTGGTAGATTAGACAATCACCTACAGTAAAGGCTCGCTAGATGCTCTGTGTAAACTGAAGCAAGAGGAGGGAAGATATGGCACAACGGACGGCCTTGTAATTTTTAAATAACAGAACATCCCGCCCTACCCTAACTTTTTGAAAAGAAGTAATTTATCGGCAGATTTTCTGTTAACCATTAGATATTAGTAACCAATGAAGAAGATTTTCTGTTAACCATTAGATATTAGTAACCAATGAAGAATGATGACAAATACGCAGCCCTTGCTGACACGGTACACAGTGAATCATTATCAACTCATATTTTAGTGTTTCCTTTTCCAGAGGGCAGATGACGGGTTGGAGCACGAAGAGCGAGAAAAGAGATGAAGCCGCCGCTGTTGGCATGACCAGTAACTGCATGAACATCTGCTAACTAAGACCGTTTCCTAGGCCGCATTGCAATGTTGTAATGCTAGAATTGCACGTGACTTTTCATGATCCATGATCGTTAGTAGTTGATAAACCTGTTTATGTTGTCAGTGAGAAAATGAGGACAAAGTCATGGAAATCTCGGAAAAAGTGTAAAATCTCGGAAAAAGCAGTGGTGCGTGTGGTGCGGTGTGATCGCTGACCAAAACGGATAAACCATCTTTGTAATAGAGGCTGTTCTTGAGCCACATATAGCTGTGAGCCAGCGATAGCAGTTTATTATGTATTTGTACAAAAAATGAATATTAAAAATACAGGGCTAGATATCTTCTGTCTGACCGTCTTCCCCCTGTAGCACTATGCATCTTAAACCTGATAGCGAGATAATACTATAAAGCAAGATTGAATGTGCATAACATTCACAAAACATTTAAATAGCTCGCTAGGAGAGCCAAATATCTTTCTAGGCAGTAAAAGACGCAGAAGCGTGCCGATTGTTTAGTGACGAAATGCATAATTTTAGCACCCAAGCCTGCGAAAAATGTACACGAACAGAGACATGTTCATTATGAACAGCTGCATTCTAAGCCTATTTTTTAATGCCGTCTAGCCAGAATGTGCCATCATTTCAATAGGTAGTGAATTTAATGCTTTGGATAAGCATATATTGAACTAAAAAGCACAGTCTCCAAAGGATATCAGGTTCGTCAAAGGAATCACCAAACCGGCTAGAATAATAAAAGCTGGTGGTTTAGATAAGGATTCGGGCTTGATTAGATAAGGATACCACGTCTAAGTTGGTCCATGCATTTGTGACATACCGTCTTGACTTCTGTAACTAACTGCTTGTTGGCCTACCTGCATGTGCAATCAGGTGATTACAGCTGGTGCAAAACTCTGCAGCTAGGCTTGTCTATCGTGAACTTCGCAGTTGCCACATCACACCACTTCTTGCCGACCTGCACTGGCCACCAGTCAAGCAATGGATTGACTTCAAGGTTTTGTCGCTCACTTTTAGGTCACTTCATTCTTTAGCTCCAGCATATCTCTCAGATTTACTCCTCCACCAGGCCAAGCATCGCTTTACGGAATCCAACGGTTTACCAATACCTCGTGCAAACCTCAAATCCTTCGGAGACCGTGCATTTAGTTCGTATGCTCCCAAAGCCTGAAACTCACTCTCGACTTGCGTCAGAACATCCCCTGACCTGACCACATTTAAAAGCAACTTAAGAACACAACTATTTAGGATAGCATTTAGTGGGTTCCTGTGATTCGTCCTTGATGTGCTTATGCGTGCTGACACTGTGCATGCTGCCACTAACCACACTTGCATTCTGACCCTGTGCATGTCACCCCTGACCATTTCATTCATGTTGTTTATTAAGCATGATATTACTCACCATTCAATCGCGTTTCCCTTCGTAGCAAATGTAAATAGAACGAGATTGAGTTCTCTGAGAGTGCTTTAACAAGTGCATTATCATTATTATTATTATTATTAATGTTAATACTAGAGCACACAATACTCTGCCAATCGAGAAAAGAAAATGAGGAAAATCAAAGACTTGAGCTAAACTGTTGCAGATGGAAAAGTTTGTCAAAATATCTCTAAAGGAATGAGAGAGAGAATGGGCCAAGGGACAGAGAGAGAGAGAGAGAGCAGAGCGAGAGAGAGAGAGAGAGAGAGAGAGAGAGAGAGAGAGAGAGAGAGAGAGAGAGAGAGAGAGAGAAATCATGCAAGCAAACTGCCATATAAATCAAGTAATATTCCCAACAAAAGCCTCTCTTTCCGAAAGTTTCGTACACGCAAACAGCAAGTACTATTGTCCCGTAGTAATCTGGTTAAAGCTAGCCAAATTAATAAACTGAGAGCCAGGGTAGGTAACTCTACCGCTGGTTTAATTTCTTGATCGATAACCGACCCCCAGGGACTGGACACGACTGATAGGTAAAATTTGCTAGGAAGCACCGATTAGGTTCCACGGACAGTCATGCGACTCAGGCAATTCCGAAATATGCTCTTTTTTTGGCCAAGCAGTTTTCTATCGTAATTTGTTCTCACGCTCTTCACTGAATGCCCGAGCAGGTCAAGAGAGATCTCAAGTACGTGGGCACGTTCATCTCATTTTCAGCCATTTGAATTTGTATCTTCCATCAACTGTTGCGATTCAACATCACACATTGCAACACAGGGGGCAAAGGTTAGAGCGGAACCATCGGTTGGCAAAAGTAGCAGTCTACCTGCATGTATTACAGGTTGATGGCTTGCTGTGCAGCCATCCATATCGAGGCATTCCTCGAGACTACGAACTGTCAAAAGTGCGTTCGATGAAATACACACTGTGTTTCACGAACTTTCAATATTAAAGGTTCCTATAAAAGATAAGTTGATGACGATGGCATGAGATGGATGGCGAGAGGTGATGTGGATGGCGAGAGAAGCTGAAAACGTGGATGGCAAGAGCAGGGAGTAATGACGATTTGTCAGTTTCAAAAGCTCTTTGAAATATAATTAGCAAAAATAATATATATATATATATATATACAGCATTAATAATAAATCATTATGTTCATAATATAATTTTCACATAGTCTGATACGGAGAAACTGCACCCTCACGGTGACGAACAAACTGAAATCCACTGTCGTGTCGATTTACAATCTAACTTCGGCCATGGCTTCACAAGTAAACTTTTTGCATGTGGAACTCTTGACATGGCTGCACAAGTAAACTTTTTGCACGTGGAACTCTTTGACAATTGGATAATGGGATGGGATGAGCCCACTCACATAACTGAGATGCCGACGACACGAGAATGGGAGCTGGAGAGGAGCTGAGGCGGAACACAGGGCCAAGAGGTCAAGGTCATGCCTCGACCGACTGTCGCCCTCTGAGGTCAGTGTTAGTGCTTCTGGGCCTAGAGGCATCTTTAGATTAATGGAATATCGCCTCTACTTTTGAAAGGCGCCAAATCATATCCAACTTGAATGAGTGTCGACAAGCAGCACGCGAGTTTAGATCGCCATTCGAGTTGCACCCTAATTGTCCCCTTGGTATGGCGGATGCCCAAAAATAGTTCGTGTGAGCTGACCGAAAACTGACCGAAAACAATCACACAACACCTACGAGCAGTAGCTTTCGATCTCTACATAAGTGAACCGACCACGTTTGCTGATAATCCACCGGACCAGCCGCTAGACCACCTGGAGGACCGGCATCTAGCACCGACATCTACGTCTTAGCTTACGTTGAGTTACTACAAAGCCTGAAGCACATGAATACAAGAGGAAGACGCCGTGCTGAAGCTCGTGGCAAAGCAGAGCGCTAAGACGGTCAACGGACTGAAGAATCTCGGCACCTGCCCGCCATACCCGGTGCACTGTAGCATGCCACTTGGCTTCCGTTCTTTCGGACGACTATGTGCGATCCGTTGTAGTAGGGGTCTCCTAGTATGAATACTCTGCTTCCGATCCTGCCAGTCTGCTGAACGATGTCGGTTTGACCATTCAGACTTGTCCGAGGCCATCCAGATAGAAGCAGCAGGCCCGCAAGCAAGCCCTTATCTCGAAGCAGTATTTGGTCTCCATCAAAATCTAATGCTGCAGGGCCAAATTCAAATATTCGATAAACGATACTCAGACTGTTTGACAAAGTGATCGAATCGTCCGATATGTTCGACGTACCTGCAAGGATATAAGTGTTACCCTCGGTATATTCTCGCTCTCGAATAGTCAAAGCTGCAGCTGAAGAAAATTTCAAATAAACAGGCACTACAGAAAGTTTGACTAAAGTTTGAAGGCACGATGCATACTTAAGCACTCGAAAAAAGTAAGCGGGATTAAAGCCTAAGCTTTTCCCGAGTATTTTGCATGATATGCAAAATACTCGGGAACACAGTGGTATGAAAAACAGCATATCCAATATCTACCGATCTAGATTAGATGTCCAACATTATATAATGAGATTAAGGTCCCGAGGGTGCTATACAAAAATTTTATTATTACTTGCATGCTGACCCTGTGCATGTCACCCCTAACCATGTTATTCTTGTTGTTTATCGAGAATGCTTGCACTAACCATTCTGTCGCGGTTCCTTTGCGGCAAATGTAAAGTGTCTAGAAAAAGATCGAGTTCTCTGAGGGCGCTTTATCAAGTGTGTTATCATTACATGTTATTATCACGATGCTACTAAGTGCACAATTCTTCAGGAGTCGTTGAGAGCAACCATTGTTCTGAATGGTGGCTCCATCATTATTTTTGTGACACGCTTATCTATGCCTCTGTGTCTTTGTCTCTCCGTGTCTGAATCCTCAATTGTATATAGAGGTATATTGTATCTCATGCAGAATCTGCATGAGATACAATATACCTCTCTGTCCGAGCGATGCCAACGGAAAACTGGATGACACAAGGATGTAAGTATGCTGGAACAAGAAAACATCATGTGAAGGATTAGACAGTAGGCACTTTTAAGCCGTTTATTGCTCAGGATTGCCTGTATGAGTTGAAGGATGTAAGAACCTATGCATCGATTTCATCGTAATGTCGTTGCTTCATTGCACTGCAAACGTCCCGGCAAATAAGTGCATTTGAATTGCAGCAAAAATATTGCAGCTGCTGCTAACAGCTCACGTTTGCTTAGCAATAAATGAAGCGTGTCTTTATTTTGCTTAATGCAAAATTAAAGTCCTAGGGGTAAAAATTAGGACACCTATTAACTGAAAAGAAATACAAAGGAGCTTAGCAAAAGTATCTTGGACGGCATCATTTTATTTTAGCCCAGCTATAAAGGTAGAGAAGGATGCATGTGTTAAATTTTTCTGTTAGTTTTTAATAAGTTAAAATGATATGCTGCCTTCTCCTTTGATGTTTCTGAGTTTACGGAGGTCATGGAGAATAATTATAACGAGTCCCTGTGAGCTTCATGACTATTATAAATTACACAGCTATTCACCACTGATTCCCAGGAACGTGACATCATGCAAGATTAGACACGCCTTGTGACATCCGGGAAAGCCGGCACGACCGATCATGGCAGCCAAATTTGCAAATAACTAAATAGAGCTAGCTCATTGGCCGTGATTATGCATTCCCTATCTAAATAGCTTAAATCATATAGATCTGCCAGAGGAGCCACTATCAAAGTATTTTCTGATAGTAGATTATTGAACAGCATTTTACTTATATTTAGATGCCAATTTTAAAGATACAGGTTTTAGATGTGCCTCGGTCGAAAACCAACTACACTCCCTCATTTAGAACCGTTTTTATTTGCATTCTCACGATTAAACAGGCTATAAGCAGTTTCTGGATGATTCTTCGCACTTGAGTTATGCAGATTCTAAACTGGGGTTGTGGATCCATTTGAAGGTAATTTTGACAAATTTCCTTGCGTTTTATTAGAGGGATACAAAGAAAAGTGCCTAGTACCTTTTACACGTTGACGCCGAGCATGTAACGTCTAACCGTGCATTGCTTGTTGACATTGTGCATGTTACTACTAGCCATTTGACCATGCTTCCTTTACAGCAAATATGAAGTGCCTAGAAATTTATCAAGTTTTCTTAGGGCTCTGTGCAAATGTACTACTATTATTAATTAATGGTAGTAATTTCCAGGCAAGATTCCAGTACTGCAAGGGGTCGTATCGGAATATCCATACAGTCACTAACTTTAAAGTGAGAGAAAGCAACAATAACACTTTAGATTCCTAAGATTATCTCGCTTGCCTTCTCTACGTTCTACGGTTACGAAATTGGTTCACCGTACGGCAGTGCACTGCTGACTGCTTCTGACTTCCAAGTACACGACGCGTGGTACGGTCTTAAAAAAGACAGGCAATTAGTTGTCTTCTGTGCAGTACCCAGCATCCTCGAGGCTAGCTAGACGGCTGACCGCTCATCAGCTATCCTGGACAAGATGATGGATGAGACTGCGAGAAAACAGTTTTTCTTAGATAACCGAATGCTAGCACCGGGAAAGGTCGGCTATTGACAACGGCAGCCTCTGCTTTGACATGCCAACTAATGGACTGATGGCAGCATTTTCTCGTCAATGACGCCATCTGTTCATGAGGGTACAAGATAATTCTCTGCACGGTCGATCTAAAGTCTTGTATAGCTGGTTTCCGACAGCGGTTCACCCTTAGCTCGCCATCCGCATCTGAAGCTTACTTGTTGCACAATGTGTAGTGGCTACTTGCGATCTCTCTCCAAGCTTCCAGCGCATCCGAGTGGCGTCGTATATTTTGCCCGGCCTGTTTCTCTTGGGAGCCTCACTGAGAGGGGCTGATAGCAAGCATACGTGCCACCGCCGATTCGCTGGACTAAATAGGGTCGGCTGGTTTAATCAGTACTGGCCGCTGTGCGGATAAACACTAGCCAGCTGTCCAGGCACCCAAGAGCGAAGATTAATTGCCAAGATGAGCCTTAGCAGTTTGATGCAGGCTCGGTCCAGAGGTCGACTGTGAGGAGAGACACTAGATCTACCTAGCTCTGAGGCAGCGAGTGCATCTGCTCACTGATGCCTTCTTGAGCGCTGCGCAATGCCACTTCAAAACTCGATTTAGCCCCATCAGGCTAGGCGTAGCATGAGCCTCGGATCGGCATTCGAGCTAGGAAACAGTAATGACACCGGGTCCTTTTTCGGCACGATGCAGATGGTGCAGCCTTTCCACCTGAAATGTCTCCAGGCTTTTTGGACACAGGCACATTTTGCCACCGATATAGTGAAGACAGGGCTATACAAAGTCAAGGCTTTCCATTTAGTATTTATATTTTTAGACCGAGTGTTTAGCAGGTAACTTCAGTGTAATGCCCACGAGGTCTCCTGGCCATGCCAGTTTAAAGATGGAGATGTGGGCAGGCGCATGCACGCGTGCATAAGCCACTGCCAACACTGCAAAAGAGTATGCATACGCAAGCACGCTAACCTCACACTAAACGTTAATCAAAATATATGAATATTCTAGGCTATATTAAGATTGTTTTTTGAATGTGACTCTGAAATAATACCCCAGAGAGCCACCGGTTTTTTGTCAAGCCTGCACTTCAAACTAAGTGACAGACTCAAGAATTATGCGTGCTGACACTAGGCATGCTTCCACTAACCACACTTGCATGCTGACCCTGTGAGTGTCACCCCTAACCATGTTATTCTTGTTGTTGATTGAGCATGCTACCACTGACCTTTCGATTGTGTTTCCTTTGCAGCAAATGTAAAGCGCCTAGAGAGAGGGAGAGAGAGGGGAAGAGAGAGAGAGAGAGAGAGAGAGAGAGAGAGAGAGAGAGAGAGAGATAGAGAGAGGTGGAGAGAGATAGAGAGGGAGAGAGAGGGAGAGAGAGGTAGTGAGAGAGAGAGAGGTAGAGAGAGAGAGAGAGAGAGAGAGAGAGAGAGAGAGAGAGAGAGAGAGAGAGAGAGAGAGAGAGAGAGAGGTAGAGAGAGAGAGAGAGAGAGAGAGAGAGAGAGAGAGAGAGGTAGAGAGAGAGAGAGAGAGAGAGAGAGAGAGAGAGAGAGTTAGAGAGAGAGAGAGAGAGAGAGAGAGAGAGAGAGAGAGAGAGAGAGAGAGAGAGAGAGAGAGAGAGAGAGAGAGAGAGGAGGGGAGAGAGAGAGAGGAGAGAGAGAGAGAGAGAGAGAGAGAGAGAGAGAGAGAGAGAGAGAGAGAGAGAGAGAGAGAGAGAGAGCGAGAGGGGAGAGAGAGAGAGGAGAGAGAGAGAGAGAGGAGAGAGAGAGAGAGAGAGAGAGAGAGAGAGAGAGAGAGAGAGAGAGAGAGAGAGAGAGAGAGAGAGAGAGAGAGAGAGAGAGAGGGGGGAGAGAGAGAGGGAGAGAGAGTTAGAGAGAGAGGAAGTGAGAGAGGAAGTGAGATAGAGGATAGCAAGGAGAGTGGAGACGAGAGACCAGAGACGAGAGAGAAGAAGACGATAAGACAGAAACTGAGCGACAGAGATGAGACATGGAGTGATGTAGAGAGAAAGACTGGGAAGGCAAAGAAGAAAGATGAAAGAATTGAGAAGAGAGCCTTACAAAGATTGATCACCAAAAGAGTGTCCTCATTGCATACATTGAGAGGGATGACGGAGGTATACCACATGAGTTCATCTAATTGATTCCATCCAATTAATTAATAGCTCAAAGCCTAGCCAGATTTTAGTCGGCTCGTACGGTTGGAACTATTCTTTACTCGCTGTGCGGCAGGTGTAACCTGATTTGAGATTCAGCTGTTTCACTTTTTCTGCCATTTTTGGCGTTTGACCAAAATACAGAACCTTATTCCATAGCTTTCACCCACTCAGCTGACAGCCATTTAAGAGTCATTCATGACAGTCATTCACTGTCCTTTAAGAGTGGAGAGGGGAGGACTCACTTGGTTTTGAGTGATCTGCCGAGTTTGCAACGAGCTGCAGAGCTGAGCCGAGACGACGAGTCGACTAGGCTTGCATTGGTAGGACAATCAGGCCTGCCTCAATCAAGCTTGGGAAGCCTCGGTTCTGCATAGATTAGGAGGGGGTCATGATTGCACAGAAATGAGGCTATGGCTGAGTAGTAATTTGAGAGGATGGCATCATAGATATAATGCCGATGCAGACAATGCAATCCTTGGCCGTCCCAGCTAGTCTCTACTCATACCCACTCCAAGACCAAGCTGAATACTGTTGTTAAAGATGTGGAATAAGGTTAAAACTTTATTCCTACAGCTTCTTAAAAATAGATGCTCTCTGAGTACTCTGCCCGAGAGTATCTTAACGTGTGCACGACGGGCAGCTGAAGCTCGAGGCTTCAGCAATGCTAATCGAAGGCACAAATAAGTTAGGCATTTTTGACTGGAGGCTTGCGTTTGCTATGCCATCCATCTGAAATAGCATTCATTTGACACAAAGGAATTTTTTAACCTGACCCCCTTACGGCTGCCGTCTGCATGGAGAACGATCGAAATAAGGGTTTGTGCAAACAATATTACCTTAGTGCACATATATCTAAATTTCCATAGCAATGAAAACCTAGGCTCTTTATGTAATTTAACTAATTCCGTTAATCCCAGTCGCAGGCCAGAAGTTCCAGCTTTTGGACGGCCGATCTCAAGCTGGAGAGTGCTAGAATTTGTGCACCGAGTTTGGCTATTGACAAGCTGCTACCAATACTCTCTGCGATCACGGGACCTAATTTCCGGCCACAAGCACCAGGAGCCGAAGCTAAATAACAAGTATGGCATATTTGTGCCAAATGTTAGCTGCTGCGACCATGTTGGATAACCATTCTGAGGATGTAGTTCAAGCGTTAGCGACAATTTCCTGGTAAGTAGGCCCACACTGCTGCAACCGTGGGGACGGCTTCCTCCAGCCTTTCAGCTACGGTAGAAAGCTATGTTTAAGAAGAAAATCGCAAAAGCAAAAATGAAGACAGGATTGCAGGCAGAGCTTACTCGCTCCACCTTGATAGCTGCACCCGAGTGAGCAGGTTGGGTAGGGCAGAATTCGAAGGCGAATAGCCGACGACACTCCATGCATGCAACGAGCAAACGAGTGCATTTCCAAAGCATGCATCAAAATTTCCCCTCCTTCAAAACCGGCGGCGCAGTGGTATCCTAGCTCGCTCACTCGCTGCTACGCTCGGCGGTCAGCTTACCATCGACCTTGCTCGTGTAAATGATGCCTTCAGACGAATTCCTGTACAATCCCACCACTGACGAGTTGGCAAATATATAACCGGCGTCGAGACTCAGCTCATACGTAGCATTGTTGCCATAGGAATCCACAAGCCACAGTCTCAAGCTGCACACAGGGGCTACCGTAGCTATTATAAGTAGCACAGTAGCAGCGGCCGCCGCCATACGAACGCCTCCTCCCTCCTCAGCTAGCCTCATCGCCGAGGCCACCGCCAGCCTTCGGAGCAGCAGCAGCACTTAAACCGCCCGGCGGCTTCGAGCTCGCTCGCCCAGGCCACGACGGCCGTGCGAGCTGGACGAATCTCCCCCTCTCTCTCTCTCTCTCTCTCTCTCTCTCTCTCTCTCTCTCTCTCTCTCTCTCTCTCTCTCTCTTTAGCTTAAGCCTGTCTCAATCAAGTCCTTGGCTCTTTTCAGGGGCTACGAAAAATGAAGAGAGAGCGGCGAGTGCCAACACCCTAATGCCCCCCCCCATCAGCATCGCTCACGTGTCCGAACCGTCAGTGTGGCTTCACCAGAGCGGCAGCTGTCTAGGATGGACAATTAATAAGCACCCTTAACCGAACAGCCGGCACACTCTGATCCCTCGGCCGATGCACTGCACACCCATCGTCTCTCGAATCAGCCAGCTGAGCTGAGGCCCCGAGGGGCGACTCTTACCCGAGCACCCTACTGGCAAGTCTAGCAAGTAGGTCGATCGTCTGCCATTGCTGCTGCTATCCATCCATCGACAGCATCCAGTGCCAGCTGACATTTACTGCCGCATCTCGGTGCACACGAAGTTGTTCGCGCTGCAGTAGCATTTCAAATTAGGCTCCCACATACTGGAACTTACTGCCGACCCGACATCACGACATCCACTGGCTGTCCTCTGACTTGAAATTTATTACAGGAAGCTTAAACATAGTGGACTCTCCTCTTCCTCCGCCACGCACTCCTCGCAGCATTCGAACTGCCAGCGTGAATTTGTCTTTACATGCTGACGCGTGCTGAAAGTGTTCTCGCTATCCCTAAGCAACTGTAACGCTTTCCAGCACTCACCAGCTGTAACGCTTAATGTCAGCATATTTAAATTTGAGACTTTGGCACGTAACAAAGAAGCTAGAAAAACGCACCTACTCATGACAGCATTTAGCGGGTCCTTGTGATTCGTCCTTCGTGTGCTTTTGCGTGCTGACACTGCTGCATGCTGCCACTAACCATATTTGCATGCTGACCCTGTGCTTGTCACCCCTAATCTTGTTATTCTTGTTGTTTATTGAGCATGCTACCACTAACCATTCGATCGCGTTTCCCTTCGCAGCAACTGTAAAGCGCCTAAAAAGAGATTGAGTTCTCTGGGGTCGCTTTATCAAATGTGTTATATCGTTATTATCCTACAGTCTATCTTCCCTGTTCTGGTGGCCTAGCAAGCAGTGTAGAGCCACCCATTCTCATAAACGAGCCCAATTTTTTTTTGGAAACAATTCGATTGGCTGCTGCCATATATACGCAGATTCCTACTTTCGTTATACCGCGACAAGGAGATAATTATTATCGACTTGCAATGTCCAAAGAGCGGTATGTATTACTAGCAGACCTTTATGAAAACTATCAGTCACCAATGGGAAGCCGGGGATGTGTGCACTTTACGGAGAGCAAGTGCCGTAAATCGATAATGTCTTACCCATCATGCCGAACTGCAGCAGCATCACGTGACTCACTACGGTTTGTGCCTGTGGGTCACGCCTGTTTGGCAGGCTATAGAGCTGATTTTAAAAGCAAATATTTGGCAATTTCGCAGCCGGAGAACTCATGAACAACTATACATGTCTCTCAGGAGAGCCAACTCAGAACCGAAGTTCTCAAAGCCTGCCTCCCGGAGCAATGCTTTACCAACTCCCCTATTACAGCCCTGCTCTCCAGCCCTCGGAAATATGGAGCCTTAATCCCCTAATCGAAGGCGCTCCGAAGAGCCCGAAACTAAAATAGCCGGGTTGCCACATTTTCATAGAATGCTCTGAAGCTTTACTCCAAACTAGCGCCTGATACCCAAAAACCTTTTTGGACATCAAACTGGTCCATCATGTTTGGACATGTCCATCAAGTTTGGACACCAAACTGGCCACCCTCAGGCAAGAGGACCTCGCCGAAGGTGTCTCACCTCACCGAGAGGCGTTAGACCAGTCTCCTCAAGCAAAGCTGGTAGACATCTCATTCGATACATAGACTTCATAGCTCTCCATACGATGCTCATTCGAAGCGCTCCGTTCTTCTGGGTGAACCTTCACGTCAGGGGGCTGACGTCACCCTAGCGCCACCTACAATCTAGCTTGGCACTTTACAGGCTGAATGACAGGCCGATCGCCCGCTCCTTCTGAACCTGCCTTGTGCAGACGCACGGCACGCCAAACAATCTTCCCCCGTCACAGCACCGCCCTAGCCCAGACAACAGAACTGCCCCCTTGCAACTGACTCCGAAGCACTGTCCTTGCCAGCTCGCTAGCTCGCTGAAAGGCTCTCCGCTTAGCTTACCATCAACCTTGCACGTGTAAGCGAGATGTCCAGCTGATGCTAAATACACTCCGGCCACGGATGAGTTGAAAAATGCATAGCCAACGTCGGCGTTCAGCTCATATGTAGCACGGGTGCCAAACTCGTCCATGCGCCACAGTCTCAAGCTGCACACAGGGGCCCATGTAGCCGTAGCTAGCAGCCAAGTGGCGACGGCGACTCGAGCGTCTCTCTGTAGCATCGTAGCCAGCCACGATCTCAGGCTTCAGGGCAGCCGCATAACGGCCCGGTGCCTAGCTAGAGGCTTGCCGCCACCGCCAGATGCCGCGACCTTCCAATCGCAGGACGTGACTTCTACCTCGGCCTCTCTCTCTCTCTCTCTCTCTCTCTTCCGGGACCAGTTTCTAAGAAGTTATGAAATGCAAGAGGGCGCTAGCCTGGTATGACCCAGTAACGATGACACCTTCCGCGTGCCAGTATCGCCTTACCAAGGAGGATGCTATTGAGAACGAACCATTAAATTGAACTCTCAACCGGGCTTCCGTGAGCAGAACTACCGTGGGCGTGAACGTGGGAGGAACTCAAGTGGGCGGAACTGCCTACCCTCAGCTACTTAAGATGTAAATAAATCAATAACTAAAATTCATTTGCATTTTACCCTAAGAGAACTTAATCTCTATTCAGATGCTTCAAATATGCCTCGGGGCTCGAGCGCACGACTTCGGTCGGGGCGAGCACCTAAACCACTGGGGGCCAAACCAGCATGGCGGCATGTCAATTGGAGGAAGGAGTGACTGAGGCACCCGCGGGCGCCAAGTTGGTCAATGCATTTGTGAGATGCAGGCTACCCTTGTGTAACTAGCTCCCTGAAAGTCTGCTGGACGATGATGCAATTACACCTTTTTTAGACAGTGCGAAACTCTGCAGCTAAGTGTTCCGTCGGGAATATTGAGACTGCCGCCTTATGTCACGATTTCTCTTCTGCATTGTTTCTCCACCAAGCAGCCACCGACGTACGAAGCGGCTGTCAGAATCAGCTTCAGGTCTCTTTAGTCTGTTGCTCCAGCGGATACATCTAAAATACTTACCTTCCCCCCAGACTTTCACCAAACGACTGAAGCTCCTGCATTCGGTCGTTTTGCTGGGCCTCTCTGAACAACGTCAAATCCTTTGGGGCCACGGCCAGTTCCTAAGCTCTCTATTAGCGAAAGCGCTCAAAGCCTTCTAGAAAGTAACAACCGAGTAGCAACAAGACATATCCACGAATTTTCATTTAAAAGAAGCTGTAAGCCTCACACATTTTCTCTGCCAGTGTGAATTGCCATCGATGTAGTTACTTGCTCTGAAAATGTGCACGATAAAACGTCGTTAAAACGTCAACGCGCTCCGTTTCTAGCATATGCATATTGGCTAGCAGCAGTTTTAGTTCACTTAGGAAGTACTTAATATGCTTGAAGTAATGAGTCGCTACTATGATTATGCAGGTAGGGATAGCCAGCGGTCAGTCAACAAGTTCCCTCTGTCAGCCAAAGCTGCCGGCCGGCGATCTCTTAATGAGCTTGCAAGTCTAAAGATGGGTTCAAGCATGAGCTACTGGCACCTATATTCAGGCTGGCCTGGATAAAGGGCAAACTGCACTTTTTTCTGACCCCTTTTCGGCTGCTGGCACAGAACCGCTCGCTGACCCGCCCCCGGCGCCTGCTTACGTCTTAGCTGACGCAGCTGGTTTGGCCCAGTGGTTAAGGTGCTCGCCCCGAGGCATAACGTGAAGCGCCCAAATAGAGATTAAGTTCTCCTCGGGAGCGCTATATAAAAGAAGGATTTTTCTTCGGAATGCTAATGAGCAGCGAAACGTGTCCCAATTAGCTAAGCTGGCGTGCTAACAGCGGTGGCCTGAGAAGGCAAAAGGCGAGAGCGGATGCTTCAGTAATTCAGGGGTCACGATCGCCTGCCAGCTGTCGTTCATGCGAGCTGCCTAAGCAGAAGTGCAGCTGCAGATCGGGCTTCCAGAGTTTCGGAAAATGCACCCGGCTGGCTGGAAGTATGAAGTTTTCACCTTTCACCTCTGAGCAGCCTTGCCCTGCTGTTTATAGCGAGATTTGGATGCAAAATGGGGGATTATGTTACAGCGCTCGTTCGCTGCACGAAGTGGGCGGTCAATTGTTCTAAAGCACGCATGCTCAATATTTGCGCTTCGAGATTCTGAAGCCCGAAGCAATGCTCTTTCTCAGACCTGTAAAAAGCAGTCCGCCGGGACTCAGTTTGTATTGAGGGGATTCTGATGCGATTGCCCTAAATACGCCCTCCCCCCACAATGACTGGATGTCAAAAAATTCAATGTATTCGTAAGCAGACTGACTTCGAAATCTATCTTTCTCTCTACCACAAATAACCAAGAACCGCGTCTTTCGACAGTTACTAGCTATTTGGACTCGCTTACAGCATTGAATTGCAAACTGTTTCTTTTAACATTCAAACCGGAAGTGGCCCAGCAAAAGCCAAGTTTCTATATCACTCTGCTTAGCATTTTAGTAAATTAGAGCAAGTTTTCATCGAAGTACACCTGCAAAAAAGTCTCCCAATGCTTCTGCAGCTGCTCAGTACTTTAGTAATAATAATAACGACAATAAATATTAATAAAAAAAATGATAATCAATGATAAAGAAATGATAATGATAATAAAAAACGATGATAATAATAATGTATTTGTTCTCTCTCTATGCATATTAACTCTGCTGCAAAGAAAGTAAGTCAACTTTTAGTCATAACGTTAGGAATTTTAGCACTCGTAAGCGCGAAAACGACTTTGCTATTAATTTTCAAAATAAAATTCGGTAGCAGGCTACTGACATAGAAATGGCTTACTTCAAGCCCTACTATCCAAGAGACTGTTTAGGTCATACATTGAAAGCGCTTTCAGCGTGCCTGGGGTTTTGATGACTCCAAAGTAAGCCATGATTACACATGAGATGACTATTATCAACGGCTGAGTAAAAAAAGCAATGCAAAGTCAATAATGCTTGAAGCATTAAATATTTACAAATATTAGAGTTTGCCGTCTGCGTTTACCATCCTGCCAGCATGCGCTTTTATCACGGCCATCCGACAAAGCCACCTTTTATTAAAGTTTCATTATCTCTTACTGCGCCTACTATCTAATGTCCTGCTGCCTGCGACTGTGGTGCATCCTTTATAGCCATCCTGAGGTGCTACTTTCATGCTACGTCACCTCCTCGACTGCCCTCCTAACTCCGCTATGCTCTTTGCTTTCTCCTTGTTGCGTGAAATGAAGTCTGCTGGCTACCGCAAGCGTCCAAAAAGCTTAGGCTTTGAGTGTGTTAGAGAAAACAATTCTCCAGCCTAACACACACTTAGTCCTTGTGGCTTTGCGAAGTTACAGGCAAATATTTGCAAAATTAAATTACTCGTTGAGTATCTAGAACCACAGAGATCGGTTCTAGGTCCCATTCTCTTCACTGTTAATAATACTAGCAATTATGGTAGGGTATTCGCACACCACCGTAACAACAATCTTTCAGTCAACCTCTTCATTTAAAAACAAACTCTAGCAAATTTTAACCACCCATTCTTCAAAGCCTTTACTTTATCCAAATGTATGGTGCTTTATGCACCTATGCATACTGCCAATATGGATGCTATTGCTGTCTGTATTCAGCTAATATGCTTCCATCACAGCCTACACCAAGTTCCCAGAAATATATCTAGTTCTCTTCGGGTGAAATGCGAATGCATTATTATTATTATTATTATTCCCACGCTAGACAGCTTGCAAAAATACATCAGAGAGCTAGAATAGAGCAATGTGTCGGCAACGTCTGCCATTATTCGGCCACCTACCGGCCGACTCTGATTGAGTGTTAGCCGGAAGACACGTGAGTCAAAGAGAGTCCAATGTCTGTCGCAGAATATCTACAGTTTGGCAGCACCTTAGTTATGCACACTTGCTGACTGCTCTATACTAGACAAGAGTTATAAGGTACCAACACCGTATGTTCGTTGTATTGCTTGCTTTGATGTTTTTGTTTGTTCTCCAACTATCCCTCCCACTGCCTGCCTGGCCACATGCCTTGCTATATATGTGTCTATCTATCTGACTTTCTATTTAGCTACCTACCTACCTATCTGTATGTCTGTCTGTCTACCTATCTATCCACTCAACCATGAGTCAATTAAGCCATTGCAAGAAAGTAATACTGAAGGACTCAACAAAGTGAGTCATGGCTAAGTCTCACAGAGTTTAGATTTTAAAGGTTACAATTTTGTAAGACGATCGTCGCATTCATCAATTTCAAAAGTCAAACTTGACACGTGTTATTCGGTTTGTGCCAATATATATATATATATATATATATATACCTGTACAGACACTAAATAGTGATTACGAATGGACTTGCGAGTCTCGACTCTTAATGTTCTCGTAAACGAATTGGGCTTCGATCAAGGGTCAGATTTACTTGCTGTGTTAGGGTCTGGGGATACAGCTTTGCTTGGAGTAGTCTTTTCGCTTTCAAAGACTAGTGAGTCAGGTTATGAATCATAAGAAAGCAATAGCTCCAATACCATAGTTTTGTGCGTCAGCCGCTAATTGATTGGACAGTTGTCACTATGGTATGCACTAAGCTAGTAAGTAGACGAAACATTTCTCTGCGATGATCTAGCGAATGCCGAAGGCATCTATAACTTCAATGTATGTTATGCATCTGCGGTTGGAACCAGTTCCCCTCACACTGAAGCTCATGAATTTGATTGGGGGAGGAAAATGAAAGCTTAATTGGGGGAGGGAAACTTTAAAATGTCTGCCACCTGGTTCTGCTCATGACGTTGGATGAGCTAGGCTATTTCAGCGTATTACTGAGGGCTCAGCACACAACACGCTAGATCACATAAGCAACACAATGAAAATTGAGACGGACAAGTAGCTTTACCGTGTGGTTTTGACGTTGCTGCCTCCCCACCTTCAGGAGTTAGCAAAAGGCTTCCGTTTGAGCGATCTCTGCTGCTGAGGTACATGTAGATGCCATTCATTTGGTCGTCGCAGGCGCCTCGTAGGATTACGCTGACAGGGTCCATGATGGTGGCACAGTTATAGGCAGTAACCAAGAAGGTGAGACTACGTTCAAACACAAGCTTCTGTTCAGCTTGCAAGTATGTCGGCAGGCCGGTGTCCAGAAAATACATATAAATTTTGCTCGAGTTTGCAACGATGACGTGATTACTATATACGGCAACGCTGCCAGGTGTCAGAAAATTCACAGTGTCGCCGCCTAGAGAGACATATGAGCCGCTGTGTATCATTCGGCTGCAATCTGCATTGATCTCAGCAAATACTGGTAGTTGACGAATGTGTGCGATGGTGCCAGACAGCTCCAGCGGCTGCCATGGAATCAGGAACATAGTGCAATTGCGGTGCACAACTAGTGTACCCGACATGCTCACAGCCATTAATGTGGTGCCGCTTTGGCTGACGCTAAAATGGGACCCATTGTACACCATCTGCTCCTGATTAGTTCGAGCCACTTTCTCTGTGACATCTCCACCCAGATTTACATTGAATGAATTCCGAGTGACTTGGATTAGAGTCAAGATATTTCCCGTCAAACGATCCTAAAGTAGAATAAAAAGTTTTTAGGCCGTCATTCTGCAAAAAATCATTTCTGTCGCAATAATAAACCTGATCAATCATTTGCACGTCGGCATGCCGCAAGCTAACGGGAAAAAGGCAGTACAACTTGATGACCGGGCTCGAATTTTCAATTAAACGAATAATAATAAAAAAAAATTACAGCACGTTCAGAGAACCCAATCTCTTTCTAGGAATTTCGCAGGTGCTGCAATAAACATGGTTCACCAGCTTAATATTCACAACAACACGAACGTCACCTAGCACCAGCAAATAGTTTTTAAAGTTCTCGTCGCCAGAGCCAAAGCACTAGAAATTAGATGATCTTTAGCTTCCAGTTACGTGTTTTCAAGTCAGGGAATGCCATCACATTTCATGGTAGCGAGTTCGAGGCTTTGCAGCAGTTGAACTGAAAGTACGCTCTTCAAAGTATGTGAGATTGGTGAAAAAACACGCCTAACCGACTCGATTCAAACGAGTGACTGGAGCGACAGAAGAGTGAGCTCGCGATTCTGACTTTTGCTTCTTGCTTCTTTTTTTCCTTCAGAGATGTGAGTATGGAATATCGTTGGGTGTGAACTGAAAATTAGCTAGAAAGGGAAGCAAAACTGATGAGCATCCGAACAGTCAAGCGCTTTGCTAAAATTCAGGATAGCACCGTTGGAGAGAGAGAGAGAGAGAGAGAGTAGACAAAGCTTTAAGAATGATGTTAATAAGACATTTACATTGCAACTATAGAGAACAAGATCTCCTAAAAGGATCTTTACCTCAGCTGTCAAGAAAATCTGTAATTGGTTAATTATAACAAAAACAATGTTAACACGCATGTGAAAATAAGGCAAAATTTGCGATGCAAATACTATTATGGGTTGGTTTTTAAATTAGTATTTTAATATTAAATAAGCAAAATTAATAAAATAAAATAAAATAAATCAAAAAGAAAAATTAATCATGTGTTGGTTTTTAGCTTCTCTGTATACGTTAGGTCAGGAGATTTCGAGATGTCAGTCGGGAGGGAGTTTTATGCTTTGGAAACATACGAACTGAAGGCACGGTCTCCAAAAGATCCCAGATTTATTAGAGACAAGGCTTGAGTTAGAAAGGCAGATGGCAAAATTAAATCCTGAGCGATTTAACAAATGATCTAGCATAATTATTACTATTAAGGAAACATTTCGGATAGGTTGGCTTGAGCATGACAATTAAGAGACCTACGAGTGAGTGAGAGAGTCATGAAATCTAATCGCTACTTGACGGAGAGCAATTGAAGACCAGCGAGAAATGGAGCAATTTGGCAGCTGCGACGTTCACAGCCAGCCAGTCTAACTGCAGAGTTTTGCAGGAGCTGTTAAAATCTTAGAAGGCCGGCAAGCTGCGTGCTACAAATATCTAGATAGGATGTCACAAATTTATAAAACAGCTTGTATGCCGTTTCCTGTCCCGAATATCTTCATTTTGAATAGCTGAAAGTAGGCAGACTTGACTGTGGAGCTCTTTGAATGTGGTGGTCTTGTGAAACGTCACTCTGGGCACCAAGATCAGGGCACCCAGATTTTGTCGTGCAGATACTACAGGAGATACAATGGCAAAGCTTATTTTGAAGGCCAGGCTTTCCAATCTCCGTGTATACATTGGCTTTTACTGTAACTAGAAAGTTGATTCTATCATCATTCGCTTTAAAAAAGTTTGCCTCCAACCAAGCGCAAATGTCAGAACCACACGCTGAAAGAGAGATTGATGTGACAGAAGGGTACAAGGAGAGATCAAAGCACAGATATAGCTGTGTCTAATGCATAAAAATGAAAACCTAGATTGTATTTGGCGATTACAATGTGAAGAGGAGAGTATAAATTGGAAAAGTGGACCGAACACAGATTTCTGAGCTACCGAATACTTCAAAAGCTCATGATGGATGACAGCTGTTAGTTGACATCAACACTCTGATATCTTCCACTGTGACAAGACCTAAAACATAGCAGTTTAGTACCAAGGCGATCTCAAAAACCAAGGTTGGAGCCACGCCAGTCCGTTCATTCCTCTATGTATTTGTCGAAATTTCGTGAGTAGCTATGTTTTCGGCTTCCAGAATCTCACGAAAGAATGACACAGTTATCAGTCAGAAAGTATCCAAAAGATTGCACGGGTCAGAGTGAACCCTGTCATGTACATGTGATAAAGGCCACTGAAACTATTTCGTCTTTATACAAATGAGACTTCGGAATCAGCTAAACTTTACCTTTGCTCATCAATCTATGCCAATAATGGAGCCCAATACTAAGATCTGATAAATCGTGGAAATTTAGCAGGACCTTAGGCAGACATGCCTTGGTGACATTAAGGGGGGGGGTCAATATTGAATAGTCCCTACGATTCTCCAACGAATTTGCATGATGATCACGTACTCCTACAGGAATTTATCAACTAAGAAAGCTTGCAGAGTAAACCTTATATGGTCACTGTTATCTAATCTTCTGCGAAAGTTTGTAGGCAGGATTTGGCTTCTCCCCGCCTGCATCAGTGTGCACATGCAGGCGGTAAAAATGACACGAAGCAACATCACTTCGGCAGCATTTCTTGCGATGTTTTTTTCAGGTTTCAGTCCAACCTTGAAAAATCTATCAAAGCAATGCTGATACATCGTCGTGGTAATGGGCTTGGCTTCCCCTTTGCTATTTTTGCCAGCTTAGCTGCAGCTAACCTAATGACCTCGACCAGAGCTTCATAAACACACGAAGAATTATAAATCACAGTAGCCGAGCCAGGAAGGGATCAGTCGTCACCCGTAATTTGTGAAAGAGTTTCAAAATTTGGGCTTGAAAAGCAGAAGAATACACCTAAGTCGTCAATCGTATGCACGAGGTTCATCCTCCGACTTCAGCACTTTATCGCAGAATGTGAAGACAAAATGCAAACAATTCACAGACCCCTTTTGGGCAGAGGCTTCATTGCGACATGGACCCAGAAAGAGCAAGCACGTACCTGTGCACCAGACGTTGAATTTTCGACACTTGCATTGATGTAAGAACGAATTGACTCATTCAAGGCAGGAGTGACACACGAGGCATAAGGCCGAGGATGTGCTGAAACTGTTACATCGACCGTGGAGGATGAAGATGTCCTGCTGAAGCACTCGATCACGATAACCTCTTGCCACCTTCCGTAATCTAACACAACTCTGGTGCCATCTTGTGACAGCCCTCTGGGATTGGGAATACGTAGTCGTACTGTGCTCGTGCCATTGATCGGCTGCAGTTTAATTCCTCCGATGACGACAAACCCTACGAATATTGCCACACAAGTTGTTCATAGGCAACAAATTGACTCAGTCGAAGCAGGAAGCCAGCTAAAACTGAGTAAAGGTTCAAGGCTGATTCAGCGGCCTCATTCATTGGTAGCAGAAGACACCACTGCACCCTGCTTGCAGCAGACAATAAAGGTTTGCCAGATGCAGGACTCAAACACACGATCTCGGCGATGGAAGTGGCAGAACCTAAGCTCCTAATCAGCTCTCTTTGTGGCTGTGCGGTCCCTTACAGGTGGTGCAATCAATCAATACGATGATGGCAGGTTCTTGATTACATAGCTAGCAAAGACGATGCTTGAATCCCAACCGTAGTTCTCGGGCAATGCTCAGTTTGGCGGAGGGGCACAGTAGGTCTGGACGTGAAATGGCTTGACTAGTGCAAAAATCTGTTTAGATTTTCATACTAGTGTGTTTTTATGGTATCGCATGTTATCAATTTGATAGTCAGATGATCTTGACAAAGGAGTGCTGAACCTTGACATAGTCAGGGCCTCCAAGCTATTCTTAGTGAGACCTATTCTATTATTTATTTCCACTAGCCCTCAAGGGGGCAACGTGTTCAAGCAATTCTTCAATGGTCGGCGACAGACCGACATTGTGAGTCCTAACCTCGACTCTGGAACTGCATACATTTTAATAAGGACTGATGTGATAAAGCAGTTTTTTCTCTGCCCTGCATGGAGACTAAATTTTGCCTGACTTCTCATACCATTCATAACCAGATAACAAGCAGACTAGCATCGGTATAATTTGTCATGACTCATTAAGCCAACCTACGGATTAACCCAGTCGGAAAGGATATGTAATATGACGTTTCGTTGTCAGAGAATAAATGTTACAATGCTCTCCCCGACCAAGGTCCGACCTAGCTCGTAGGCTCGAACCCCGAGGCATATGTGAAGCGCCTGAATAGAGATTAAGTCTCTTAGGGCGCTACACAAATGAATTGTTTGTTATTTACAATGCAGTCTGCATAGAATAAACAATCATTTAGCGCCCTGTGGTAATATCGCATGGTCTTGGACAAGCATTGCTGCCCTACTAAGAGCAAGCGCATCTAGCATAGGCATTGCTGCAAATTCCTATCACATTACTGCGTGCGATCTGCTTGCAATGCCTTCATCTGGCCAGAGGCTCCGACTGCATTCTAAATGTCGGCTTAAGGCGACTGAAACAGGCAAGAATGAAACAGCTACAAAGTGAAGTGGCCGCAGTGCATGCAGCTTCGCATGTTATGAATGTTCCTCGGCTTCTCGCTAGAAGCTATCGCATGCGGTCTTCATAGAATGCCGTGCGACGTCGGGACCAGCACCATTGACCTTCGGGGTAATCCAAATCGAGTGTCTGGTTAATTGACACACCGCGAGGTGACAATCAAGCTGAGAGTATTTGCAGGGGAATAAAGTTGCAACAGTACGAAGCGAATGTGAGGCCGACAGCAAGAGCTGGCCAGCGGAAAATTCCAGACCCGCATAGATTGAACGCACAGCAGCGAGCATTCCGGAAACCAGTTCTCTCTCTCTCTCTCTCTCTCTTTCTCTCTCTCTCCCCTTCTCTGTCCAGCATGATAGCGAGCTGAGTGCTCAGTGAAAGCCCTCCAGCAGACCCGTGACAAATGGCAAATGAAGAGCCACGCAACTGGAAGGGCTGACTAACGACTGCTGGCAGAGAGGGGCGAGAGTGGACGATGGCAAACGGCCTCCAAACCAAAATGCAACTTCTTAAGCTCACGGGCTGCGCATATACACGAAGGAAATTGCAGAATTTGGCAGCCGTCAAGTGCAAGTGCGATCACATACGACACTCGTTAGGGCACGATTGGCGGAGTGAAGCAATGACGCACGAGCTGACACTTGTGATCGAGCGTCGCACAGCACCGCTGGGAGTCTTCGCCCAGCGCTAGGAATCGCCACCAGGGCTCTTCCGCAGGCAAGTGAAAGTGAGGCTGGTCAAACGATCAGCCTCTCTCTGGCTTTCTTTACTTTCGAGAAGGTTAGTGATCACTAGGGTTTAGCAGCTCTCTTAAGGATCTCTCTTAAGGTGGCCCGTTAGGTGTCTCTCTCGTGTTGCTATACGGTTTTCACCGGGCAGGCTCAGGCAGCGCTCAGCTGCTTGCTCTCTGCTCAGCGACAGAGTCTGACCCAAAGGTGCATAAACAGATCATCGCCGATTAAACAGCCTCATTTATCTAGCAACACGAGAGCCTTAACGGCTATCTACCTCCACTGCTTGCAGCAGTTGGCAATAAAGGATCGTCCCACTTCAGGGTTCGAACCCGCGACTTCGGTCATGAAAAGCGAGCACCTTACCTCCTGGGCTATCATGGCCTAGAATGTGTACACTGCCAAATAAAGCTGCCGGTCGTTGCTCGGAGTCGTCAACCTCAGTTGTGGGTGAGGGGGCAGAAATCAGAACCATGTGGAAGTTTTTTAGCAAGTGCAATCAGTTAAGTCTTAGCAATATTCTGTAGGGGGCCCCCCTCCCCGGAGGTCTTAGGCAAGGGGTAAGGTGCTCGAATTTCACGACCCAGATCGTGGATTAGGTGCCCACAGCAGTCGATCCTTTATTGCCCTCGGCAAGCAGGAGAGATAACCGCAACTCGGCTAGTCTTCCTTCTATGTAACTGAGGCTGTTGAATCTGCTATACTTTACTTCTGCAGAGACGGAACCTCGCGTTTGCCTCTAATAAGACTGCGCCCGTACGACTGGAAGTACGACTAGCAGTAGCTTAGGAAGTGGGTCAGCCCCGAGAGTACACGTTTACAGCTGCTGCAAAAACAGCGGCTCGTCCGGACACCCGTGGAAGCCTAAGGTTTGGCAAGGTCGCGAAGGTCTCTTGGACAGAATTGCATTTCACGCGGCCAACGACAGATGCGAACGTTACGTCGGGGCTTACGGACAAAGAGGAGCAGGCAGCATAGACTTATTTTCTAGAGAAAGAAGAGACTGGCAAGCGGCGGCGTCGGCAGCAGCAGCAGCCGACGCCGCCGCTGCACCGACGTCGAAATCCGCAAAGGGCTGCTACAAATGTAGCCTTCGTCGCATGTGAAGGTCGGACCTGTGTGGCGGGCGTCAAACTGTGAGGAGCGCGAGCCGATCGGTCTTTCTTTCGCATCGCCACATTATTTGAGGCGTCGTTATGGCGCAACGTAGTGGCCATGGCGTTCTAGCTGCACCCGAATATCTCTCTCTCGCTCTCGGCGAGACAGAGCGGTGCAGAGCCGAACGCAGCTCGAATGCGCCCGACGTGGCTCCGGACAAACAGTCTGGCGGAAGCGAGCGATCGTTGCTACGAAGCGCAAAAGCTGCCGAGCACGCTCGGCTGCGAGTCACCTTCGACGGTGAACGTGGTCGAATCGTTGCTCCGGCTCTCCTCGGCACTCCCAGCGGATGCCAGCCAAGCTCCGGCGGCGGCAGCGTCTCGGCGAGTGTCGTTTGGCTGCAGCCACGCCAACAGGACATTGCCGCCTCCTCCGACATCCTCGTCGACGACCGCGGCGGCGGCGGCGCCTTTCGGCCGCAGCACGACCACAGCTGTGGACGACAGTTCGAACGACGGCGTGCCATTCGTCCACGTAAGCCTGTGGCAGCTAGGTGGCGATGAGCAAACGGTCAGCGCTGTGGCCTCGCCGCCGGCCAGCACGGCCGCAACGAGTCCTCCGCCGTCGCCGCCGCCGGCATCCAGGCCTCGCGGGGGCGGCCGCATCACGAGGGCTGCGCGCCGCCCGTGCAGCACGAGCGGCGCCCAGCGAACGTCGCTGCCGCCTGCGACCTTCAGGAGAAAGCTGCCGCCGCCGCCGTCGGCTTCGGCCGCGGCCGATGTGGCTTCGATTCGCCAGGCACTGGTTCTGCCGAGCTCGGCGACGACGGAGTCGTCGGCAGCGGCAATCGCTTCGTCCAGCCCTCGGCCATCGGCTACGCTGCTGTTCAGCCGTCCCACGATAACGGTCCGACCGCTGCCGCCGTCGACGACGAGCGTGCCGGCAAGCGCCAGCGACGCCCTGACCGTGCCGTTGGCGGTCAGCGTCAAGTGAGTGCCGTTGTGCAGCGCCGAGTCGTATCCTACGTCGATGCGCACGTCGAAGTCGAAGGGCGGAGAGGCGCTCCCTCGGAGCTCGAGCGCTCCTCCTCCTCCTCCGCTCGCTCCGTCGACGATTCGCAGCCGTGTCGGTCCCGACGACGGCAGGGCGAGCCGCGGCTGCAACGACGTAGCGTAGCGACTCTGGAGAAAAGGCCCAACAGCCTGCAGCCGCCGGTCAGCAGCAGCAGCAGCCGACGGCAACTCAGCGATGCTGCTGCTGCTGCCGCCGCCACCAGCGCAGAACTGCTGCCGGAACGCGTCGGACTCTCTCGGTCGGTGCACGAATTCGAGAGAACGACGAGGCTCGAAACTCGATTCCGACCGGCGTCGCCGGCCGCCGCCTCTGGTAAAGACTTCGATCGAGCGCTTGGAGCAGCATGGCCGCTAGTCGCTGCCGTCCACGTGCCTCAAGCCCGCTCTTTTTTGCCTCGAAAGCACCTGCGACCGGCTGCAGGGCTGCTGGGAAGATGCGGGTGCGACGAAGCGCGACACTGCGACAAGCTGTAACTGCCTCGCGCGCTCACTGTCTTGCAGATTACCCTTCCGACACCGTCGACTAGCAAATGGGTGCCGTTGTACTGTATGCAGCCGCTCACTCCGGCGAAACGGCATAGGACGCGGTGCGGCAAAATGCTGCTGACGGTCACCGCTGCCTCTGTCAGCGTGACTGTGCCGCCGCTGCACGCTGCTACGGCACCGGCCGAGAGCAGGACGTGAGTGCCGTTGTACAGCTGGGCCGTCTCGTCGAGCAGCGAAGCGACGGCGTGGCCGGCCTCAGCATAGACGATCAGCTGCCCGGACGTGAAGTCCAGGAGACCTTCAACGGCAAGCGATCCCTCTGTCGATGCAGGGAAAATGCAGCGTGCAGATCGGCAGTCTCGTCTTGAACTTGAGGAGCACATTCACAGTCAAGTAAATAGCTGCTGCAGCAAAACTCTGCCTAGCCAGGCTTGACTGTCGCGAGCGTCGCCATGTGACACCACCTATCGCCGGCCTATGCACTGGCTCCCCAATCAAGCGTGTCGATTTCAAGGTTCTGTCACTCACTTTCAGGTCCGTTCGTTCATTCATTCATTTTCTGGCCCCAGCCTGCCTACGAAGACCTATCCCGCGGCATCGTACTACGTGCTAGGCATCGTACTGCGTGCTGCTCTGACCCAGGCGCTTTATCAAGTGCAATATTATTATTATTATAAATCGCTTAGCTGTACCTCGTGCCAGCCTCAATTCCTAAGGAGACCGTGCCTTCAGTTCACACACTCCCAAAGCCTGGATTCCCGAGTGACTAGACGAAATTTGAAATGAAGCTTAAAATGCACCTGCTGATTACAGCCGTTAGTAGGTCGTTGCGATTCGTGCTTTGGGATCTTATGCATGTTGACACTGTTCATGTTACCATACGGTATGTTATACCATACATACCATATGTTACCATACTAACCATACGGTCATGCTTCCTTCACATGTAAACTGTCGGGGAAGAGAACAAGTTCTCTGGGGCCACTACACAAGTGGATCGTAAGTATTATTAAGTTTCTGCCTTAAAGGTAAGTGCTAAAATGGCTGGCGGCAAATCTCACCAGAAGCCTGGTTTGAAATGGTCACCACCAGCGGTCACTCTAGAGTGCTTGAAATGACCCTTGGCCCCCAAGGTAACAGCTGGGATATATCGTTGGGACTCGCTGTACTCACACAGGCTGTATACTCGTGGCTGCAGGCAGTTCAGATGTGGCATTTCCCACTCAGACGCTCGAGAAACGACTGGCACTTTGAATATAAGGGCCCAAAAAATTTTAAACCGTTACAGTGCATTGAAGCAGAGCACTGCAATTCAAGCGAGCTTTTGCTCTTTTGTTCTTTGCCATGCACTCATTATGTCAACAGCAGCACGCTTATGTGCGTAATCGTCGGTCGTACACACTTATGTCACATAATGTGCTAGCCTCTCAGCCAGTGAGATGTGAAGACTAAATGCTCGAAATAACGAAGGAGGCGCAGTGTCTGCTGAACCTCGGTCTACATACAAACGGCAGACAGCAGACTCTTCAATAAGGAGTGCTCGACCTGAATCATCGAAATCTACGGCAGTTCTGGCCCCCTTTTTGAGTATCACGGGTCGCAATGTCTAATTTTATTAGTAATATATATATATATATATGTGTAATTATTACTATTATTAAATGTAAAATACTTTTTGTCGACATAGTTTTGATAATAATATACTTGAGTCTTGTATGGCGAGTATAAGCAAGGAATAGGAAAACGCATGCAAAGACAGAGCAAATGCTGCGATGAACATGTCGGCATAACTCCTTTGTAATTAATTGCCAGGGAATGTCATTATATCAGTCAGGAGTGAGCTCCAGGCTTCAAGAGCGTAGACAATCTATATAATTCATTCGTATAGCACCCTAAGATAACGTAATCTCTATCCGGGCACTCCCCATGAGCAGCAGTGCTCGAGCCAGCGACCCCTGTCGTCGAAGGAGAGCGGGCAACCCCCGGGCCAAACCAGGACCAAGGCTTACCGACTCAAGGCACCGTCTCCAAAGGATGTGAGGTTGGCCAGAGGTGAACACTGAACGGTGAACGCGATTCGATTCAATTTAGCACACGGCACGATGCGTAGCCTTATTAAGAAGTGGTTCGGTTAGAAAGGCCCGAGCAAGAGAACAAAGGCGCCTGTAGAAGGAGAGCGAGCAACGAAAGCTTGCAGTAGATGCTCGGCTCTAAGATGGGCAGCTCCAGTGCGGCGGCAGTGGCGGTGCCAAAGACACGCCTACCAGAGCGAGAGTACCGCCCAAGTCGGAACTGTAAGACGAGCGTGCGCTAGCTTACCCGGCACGTGCAAGACTGCAGAAGTGCCGCCGTCGGGCCCCGGACTCTCCAGCAGCGCGTGCGTCCCGTTGAAGAAGTACGCTCCTCCGCGCATCTCCAGCAGCAGCACGTCGGAGGCGCCGCCGGAGCTCGAGCTCTCGGGAGCGGCGGCGGCAGCGGCGGCTCTGCTCCGGATCCTTGCGCCGCCGGCCCACATTTCGACGTAATCGCCAACGGCCGCCAGCCGAAGCGGCTCGGGCGGCGGCCGCAAGCCGCCGCCGCCGGCAAAGCTCAGCTGCTCTTCGGCGGCGCTGTACGTCGGCACGCCCAGATCGACGACGCACAGCTCGACGAGGCCTGCTCTCACCGACGCCGCGTGAGACGAGTAGACGCGCCACGAGCCCAGCGCCGCCAGCACCGAGCGGCCGTCGCTGGCCACGACGGCCGTGCCGTTGTGGCGGAGCAGCGGCTGCATCGCCGAAGCGGCGGCTGCGGCGACGGCGGGAGCGTGCAGGCGAAGCTCGGCCAGAGCCGACTGCGCCGCCTGCAGCAGCAGCCGGCTGTCGCAGCTGCTCGCCAGCCGCTCGTCGAGCCACGGCACGACGGTCGCCTCGCCGCTGGCCGGCCGAACGAGCATCGTGCCGCTCACCGCCACTGTGGCGACGAGGACGCCGGCTTGCCGAAGGAGGAAGCCTTTCTCGCCGTGATACTCGACGCCGTCGTGCGCGACGTCAAACGTTGCCAGCACGGTGCCGTCGCAGCGGCGAATCGCTGCGACGGCGCCGGGCTTCAGAGCGAACCGGACGCTGCCGTCGTGGGTCGCGTTGCGCTGAAAACGACACGGAAAACGATCGAGCGCCTGCTAGGCGGTCGCTGACCGAGCCACGCGTCACGTGTGATGACGTGACGGTCGCTGACGATGCGACATGTTTGCTCGGCGGCAGAGACCAAGAGACTGCGGACGCTAGTGCTCAGAGCCTACGCTTGCTAAGCGAGATTCGCCAACTGAACGGCTGCCTAAACGGGCAGGCTGTGAATAGCAATTGGGCGCCGAGCTGCAACCGCGTCGTCTGCTGCGGTCGGCGGCTGGAGGAAGTAAAAGTTGCTCACTTACACCGGTCTAGGCAGCTGGAGATAATGCCACTTACACGGTGTAGCTGCTGCTCGCCATAGCCCTTCGGCAGAAAACACTCGTAACGGTGCTAGCCGTTGCCAGAGAGCGTGAAAGCTGCCGTTGGTGAAGCCTGAACCTCGTGTCTCGGCTAGCGATGTGTAGGTACGATTAATCATTATCGGTGCAGGGCCATAGAACGCCGACGGTGCACCGATGGGGAAAGAGCATTAAGGAACCGAAAACAATACGTCGGCAGCCATAGCCTGGCTGGTAAAGCCTGCAAGCGTTTAAATGGCTTTCGCGAAGAATCCATTGTGGCGATGCCGATGGCGATACTTGGCACTTCTGAATGACTAGGTGCACAGCAGTAAGCGTGGCCTTCTTCATCGGGATTGCAAGTGATGCAACCATTAAAAAAAACAAAAAAAAACAACGGCTGACGGCCTTCCTCGGTGAGCGATTCCCGTTCGTGTCGAGAAATCGACCAGAAGCCAGTGATATTCGCTCTAACAGAGATGCGGTCAGCCGTCAGCCCTCCCCACGAGGAGCATATATCTGTGTCCGAGAGCCTTGGGCTGCATGGCGGAAAAACTCCCACGGAGAGCACCTGGAATATCTAAATTCTTGTCGGTTTCAAAGGCTTTGACAAACGGTGACTCAAAGGGCCACAAGAGACAGCCTGGAAATGACTGCTGTCAAGATGGCTGTGGCCATGGAATTGGCTTACCGCGCTGCGGAAGGATAACAAGCACATCCGGCTAGCTCAGATCGCCGACTGACAAAAATTCTGCTTCGTCAAAGTAATCGCTGCGACTGTGGTCGCCAGGCTTCCGCTAGCGGCAGCAGGACTGTCCGAAAATCTGCTATGCAATCAGGTCGATCGAGGCCAAAAGAAGAAGGAACGAGAAGAACGAGTTTCCTTTTTTCATCGCACCAGCCATCTGTTCAGACCCTCAAGCAATTGATGTGTGCCCGACGAAGAATAAATAGCAACACTCTACGCAGAACTCGCTGTGCTCACTTGCTGTGAGAATAATATTAAAATAGTAAGCATTCAAAGTAACGAAGGTCTGTTTTTATTGCTGATCTTTTTGCTTTAACTTTAGCTTTAACTAGCACAGTCGACTACATTAACTTTTACTAGCGCTCATTGCTCCCAGCGGCCTCACATTAGGCGCGCGGATAGAGATTAGGTTCTCTCAAGCTGCCATACAAATGAAGTATTTTTCAACCAAGCTGCCGGGGAGCAGCTGCCTCTTTGACACAAACTGCTGATCTTAAGCTGCCTTTCGTGTGCTCAAACAATAGGCAGTTCTTAATGGCTGACCGTGCCAGCTTCACGAATGCTGGTCGCGTGTACGGCAGGGCTACAATCGAGCAGCTACAGTTGCTCAGTTCACCAAGCCTCTCATATAGCTTCGTGACACGAGACAGACTGGAAGCGTTTGGAAACCTCTCGTACTATTGCAACAAAAAAAAACAATCCTTTATGGAGGCGGACCTAGGTTTCCATCTGGGGGCAAGATTCGCACGATCATCATGTTTGGGGGCATAAGTAATGAAAGGGGATGGGAAACAATCACAGTATTTATTTGACACTCACAAACCCAACTCAGCAGTTGCTCGTCGAGTGGAAGCAGGACACGATCGAGTCGTTGGTAACAGCTGGGGCAAAGATATAAGAGGCGAACCACGTCGCTGCCTCCTCGTTCTGGGGGCAGGGCACAAGTGCCCCCCCCCCCCCCGCACCTCACAGCCCCGGCCTGCCCGCGGCTCCGCCACTGATCGATCGATCATAATTAGTTAGGTAGTACCTTTTTTTGGAGACTCCTAAATTTCGCTGGTCTCTCACGAGCTGCAAAGGTCAGGATAGGACAACAGAAATGTTTTGCCTGAAATGGGTTTGATAACGGCTACACTAGATCAATAGCCCAGTTGGGCCAGATATTTTCCACTTCAGTAATGCTGCTTCTACGACTGGTTTGGCCAAATGCGAGACACCCCTAGGCCGATGCAAAGGATCGGCTGCTGGTTATGGACGGGGGGGGGGGTGGTGGCGCTGTGAGAGGTCAGTGCCACTGGGCAGACGAGGAACAGTCAGACGTGCGAAACAAGTTCCACCCCCTTCGAAAACAAGCTCCCGCCCCAGCAGCAGCAGCAGCAGAGCTTGAGTGTCTCGCTCGTCGTACGAGATAAGAGCATGTCTCCACACCTAGTCGCCAGACAACTACCCAGTTGATGCAGTCAAACATGCTGCCGATGAAAGCCAAGGGCCTAGGCTGGCCTAAATATACAGGCTCGTCAAAACGGCCATATGAACTGGGGGCTTTGCGACATCGAATTCTGGAGAGCCCGAAAGAAATTTCGATTTGGAAGCAGCATTCGAATGGCTTCGCCGCAAATACCCTGCTGAGACTGATAAGACGCTCGTGGCTGCTGCTGCTGTTTTACTTGGGCCAATAAAGACAAAGAGGTCTGCCGACTGTCACACTCCGCAGAGGTCGCTGCAAAACGAACAAAGAAACAAGCAGAGGCAAAATGGGACGATCCCGTGGAATAACCAAACTGCAGTGATGCCATGCAGCTGTCAACTTTCATATTGAGCATACCGGAGATTATGCGGCTAATTTCTTGAGTCAGATAAATGCACCTTAAATTTGCATGGCTTTAGAAGGAGGATGCCTGAAACGTTCTTGGGTAGCACACAATGCATGCATTTCCGTCTGCAACTCCACAAAGCTAGAAAGGCTTCTAGTCGGTTTCTTCCAGACACGTCGCAGTAGTGAAAACTTAAATCCTACGCACTTTCGGTGCAAACTCGGTGAGGTCGGTCAGGCAGACCGGTTGTCAAAATCTACTGTGAAGCACTAGTGAAGCCGAGCAGCTTTGGACGTTACCGTTGGGCACAGGCTACTTGGGGTCCAAGCAACGGTTCAAGCAGCGGTTCAAATTAAGCAAGCATGTTCATCGAATTCTGGCTGGCCTGGAATATTAGTTTGCTGAGATCTGGCCTTCCCGAAGACTTTTACGGTAAAAAAAACTTGGTCAATCTTCAAGTGGCAATGCTTTTAAATTAAAAGTCTTTAAGAGTGGAGCTGAGTGAGAATTGCTTCTACATGAAAAGAGTTCAAACTCTTTTCCTGTAGCCAACAGCACGCATGAATACGGCCACCAAAGCAGCCACAGTAACGTTTAGAAAGCCCATTTGCGTTTCTGCTATCTACAGCGACTGGGGCGGCCTTGGAGGAGGAGGATGATGAGGATGATGAGGAGGGGGGGGGGAGGGGGGGACAGCAAGGTCTTCTTCCTCCTTCGCCGCCGATCTCTGTCTGGAACTGAGCAGCAGGTCAGCAATGGCAGGCAGGGAATTATTGTAGAGAATTACAGATAGCGTTTGCAGCAGCAAGCCGATTCTGCTCGAAAACAAACCGGCGGCTGGAATGGCTTTGCAGCAGCAGCAGCAGCAGCAGAGTGCTCCAAAGCTCATGCGGCCGGCAGCTGACGCATTAGTCACAAGGCAGCTGACAGAGACAGTCATTTATCGGCAGCAACAGCAGGAGTGCGAGGACTAGCAAGGGCACAAGGCCAACGCTGCTGCTGCTGCTGGAGCTACGATCTGAGCGACAAGGAAATTGCGAGCAGGTGTAAGGCACAGCCCCTGACCTCGTCGATGATCCACGAGCAGGCGATCCAGCCCTTCGAGATATCGACAAAGGAAACTCGCCCGTCGGCGACCTGCATCTGACCACGGCATGCAGCAATCACTCGATTCTGCTCCTGCACGACGGTCAATAAGTGGCTGCCGTTGTGCTGAATGCTACCGACGCCCGTCGCCAGGAATCGTAGCTGGTTATTTCGGGTAACGAGGCTCAGCGTACGATTCTGAATGATCACCGACCCTAAGAAATATGCCTGCCACTTTGTCATGCCAGAGCAGCAATCTCGCTCACTACATAGCTGGTTAAGAAAACTATATCTTTTTTCGAAGCACTTCAAAGAATCCTGTAAAGGAAGCATGTCAATTGGTTAGTGATATAATGTACAGAATCAGCAAACATATTGCACAAAGAACATTTAATACGGACCTACCAAACGCTGTGAGGATCAGTGTATTTCTTAACATTTTTTATGTCACCCAATCATGGGATTATGCATTATTAGTCAGGAGTGAGTTCTATGCTTTAGAAGCATACAAACTAAAGACTAAAGTCATGGCCTTTACAGGATTTAAGTTTGGTTAGAGGTACAGCTAAACAACTTGAGTCAGAAGAGCAGGTAGTACGATGCCTGGCCTGATTAGGAAGTAACTCGGATAGGTAGCCTGAAGCGTAAGAATGAAGGACCTAAAAGTGAATGACACAACCTTAAAGTAAAAAATTGCTTGATGTGGGGCCAAGGACCTTTCATTAGACGACCACATCAGCTCCACAGTAAAGTCTGCCTTCTTTCAGCTGCATAACGTTGCTAAAAGTCGGGCTTGTTCAGACAGGGATACTACATCTGAATTGGTCCATGCGTTTGTAACATCTCGTCTTGACTTCTGTAACTCATTACTTGCCGGTCTACCAGCCTCTGCAATCAGGCGCTTACAGCTGATGCAAAACTCCGCAGCATGGCTTGTCTGTCGTGAAAATCGCTGTTGCCACATCACACTGCTTCTCGCCGACCTGCAGTGGCCACCAGTCAAGCAACGCATAGACTTCAAGGTTTTGCCACTCACATTGAGGTCCCTTCATTCTTTGGCTCCAGCCAACCTATCAGATCTAGTGCCCCACCAGGCTAAGCATTGCCCCACCAGCTTTTCGGAATGTAACTGTTTAACTATAACTCGTAAAAACCTCAAATCCTTTGGAGACCGTACCATTTTGTGTATGCTCCCAAAGTCTGGAACTTACTTCCAACCTACGTCACGGGATCTCCTGACTTGTCCACATAAAAAAATCTAAAAACGACATTTATGACAGCCTTTAGTGGGTCTCTGTGATTCGGCCTTTATGTGCTTATGCATGCTGACACTGTTGCATGCTGCCACTAACCACACTTGCATGCTGACCCGTGCATGTCACCCCTAACTATATTATTCTTATTGCTTGATTCTTATTGAGCATGCTACAATTAACCATTCAATCGTGCTTCCTTTACAGTAAATATAATGCGCCAAGATATACATCGAGTTCTTTGAGGGCGCTTTATTTTATCAAATGTATTATTGTTGTTATTATTAATATTGTATATATGTACGTAAGTATCTCCATCTGTAGCTTCAGAAAGAAAAAAAAGACTATATGAGTGTTCGGCAGGAGAGTTTTGTATAGCGCACTCACAGCCCAAGTTGCTTTCGGTAGGCATTCGGCAGGCAACAGACTTCGTCTCACGCCATAAAAGTGGGAAGCATAACTGAGTCAGGAGAGCAGCTGAGGTAGTGAGTAGCATGGGAGTAATAACTCATGACGGCTGGAAAGGATGTGCCACAGTCGGCAGCAGGAGAGTCATTATCGCTGAAAAAGAATTGTGGACCTGAAGCTAAGGATATATTTATTATGTTAGTTATGAATGACAGCAGCAGATCTATGCATCGTAGAAGCAGGACCGTGGGTATCGGGTCCAGAGGACTAATAGCCTTCCTTGATTGGGAGGTGAGTTTTAAGATGAGGTCGCTAGTGGCCCCTTTGAATGTTAGACATTGGGGTGCTGCACGGAATTAAGGGAGGGGAGTCTTATGGGGTTGTTATTGACGGTCCGGGAGTCGAGAAGGGATGATGTTACCTTAGGGATGGGGTCTCTGATCTTGCCTGTCTTGATGACAATAAAGTTTGCAATTAAACGGCAAGATTACCACAAAGATCATCAGGTAAGCTGCTATTCTGGGAGGGGCTAAGAAGATGGCAGGTAGCCGACATCAGCATTACTTTTCATTGTGCATCTGCGACTCGACTCTACTTTTATAAAGGTTAGACTTGGCTTTTGCTAGGACAGATTCAAGTGGCAATCCATTTCCGGATCTTTTGTATGCTTTCTCAAGCCTCCGTTGGGTAGTCCTAGTAAGTTTAATGTCTGCAGCAAACCACGAGCCATCTGGGCTAGGGTGTACAGTGCCCTTCAGTCAGATGAGAAACTCGTTGAGATAATTGGCCAGTGTTACTTTACCAAGGGGCGCCCAACAATAAGCACCGAAGGCGATAGAAAGAATGCTTACCATTGGCCTCCATGGTAACAATTTTCTTGGTGCCATTCACTAAGAGCGTGATATGCGTACCATTGAGGAGGATGTCTCCCTGAACGTGGCACCGGGAAAGCTGGTGGCTGTGGTTGAGCATGACAACAGCATCGCCGGAACCCAGCTCCACAAAAGAGGTGTCAGTAACAGCTGCAACTAGGTAAGAAGGCGAGGCAATGCTATGAGCGATGTCGCTTGAAAATATCACCTCGTCCACGTCTAGCATGTAGGCCACCGTCTGGCTTCCGTCGGTTATGGCCACATGGCCCAGGTAAACGTTAATCATGCCGGGCGCTGACAGCTCAGCAGTTCGGTAGCCCGTGCGAAGAGTTGATCCATCGTAGAACCAGCAGCGGCTACCAGTACTGACGATCCGAGCAGTAGCATGCTCCGAGCGCAGGTGCGACGTGGAATTGGCCAGCATCTGGCTCCGCCATGCAACTACTTCAACCGATCCATCCCGATGAATGACCAGAGTGCCACTGGTAGCTATGGTCCCGAGCTGCATCGTGTTTCCCCAGAGCAGGAAGTGGGATGCGTTGTAATCCAGACGATCCCATGGTAGATGCACGCTTCCTAATACTGCATGATTTTGAATCACTACTAGCTCGTTATTGCGAACCACTGCAGTGATCCCAGCAGTGGATCCGTACTGAAATGGGAATGATTAGTTTTCTAATGCTGAACTGGAAGCATGCCAAGGCACAATAGCTTCTCTTCTCAACGAAAGCGATGAAACATACGTTAACTACTCGGCACCATAGTCAAAGTAGTGTAGCAAAAAATGTAGCATGCTGCATCTGCTAAACAGAGCACCAGCTAGTTCATCAATTAAAATAGCTCGACCAGTCAACCTGTCGTGGAATGCAGCCACCCCTATCTATCGACGGTCCAGGGTGCAAGGCCAAATTACTTGGAAACGTGTAATGAGAATTTAAACATGGTTGCAATGCATCTCGAGCCAATACGAACATAGTCGATGCCCACGCAAACTGCTTGAACGATCATTTTTAACTGCTCTCACTTGCATTACTGACACAGCGACAACACTAACTCGTTTGCAGCGATTGTCCCCTTACATATACCTCATATATATATATATATATATATATATATATATATATATATATATATACACCTGTAGCAAATATAGAGCTAGCAGATTCCTGCACTCTGTTATGGAGGCGTGAAACCTCCACTGATGGGAGGGCGTGGGAGATTTGCCCACCCCCCTTACAGCAGGGCAGCAACATAGGCTGCACCTATTTCTAAGCCCCCCACCCCCTCCACAAACAATGAAACTATGTCCTACTTCTGCTCGATAAGCAACCGCCGGGTTCGTGTCGACTAAACATTATGATCGTGGGCAATCATTTTTCATTACTTTTGGGTCTTGCTCTAACTAGATGAAAATCTTGACCTTCTTGTCTTTGATTCTCCGGGTTTCCTTGTGAAACGACTCATGTTTTCCCACACCGTGAACGGTACTAAAATAAATATTAGCTGATTTAACAGCCACTTTTGTACAGCGACAGAAGAGCTTTTACGGCTATCACCACCACTTGCATTGGCGATAAAGGATCGCCCACCGTAGAATTCGAACCCACGACATCGGAACCGAGGTCGTGAAAAGCAACCACCTTATCTAGTGTGCCATCACTTCTCACCAATAAATATTAGCTGTTTTAGCAGATTCATTAGCATAGTGGCAGAAGAGCCTTAACGCCTATCACCACCGTTGCAGTTGGCAATAAAGGATCGCTCACGTAGGATTGGAACCCATGACCTCGGTCATGAAGAGCAAGGGCCTTGCCTCCTTGGCTATCAAGAGCCCATACTACTAACCGTTCGATCATACTTTCTTTACTGCCATGTAAAGTCCTTAGGAAGAGATTAAGTTCTCTGTGGCCGATATGCAAATTCATTATAACTATTCTTATTATGATCACAGAGGGCTTCTAGTGCATAAAAGGCTCCTTCTGCCAGGATACAGCTAAGGTGCAACGAATAAAAGACTGCTGGCAGGCACAGATGACCTTTAATGCAAACCCTAGTCAGAGTTAGCTCGGAGGTAGGGTTCAGCAGAGGCGGAACGATCTTGGGCGTTTTGAATTTACCAAAAATGAGAGCTGCTGGTTAAATAGGTCCGAATCATTATTAGTGACTATACTCCGATGGCGAATGCCACAGTGCTATAATTCTCACAGCCGAAACACTTCTGCACACTCTGCTCATTTTCTATTCTGCTTCACAGCAGCAGCAGCAGGCACTGCGAATTGGACTGTTTTGCAGTGCAAGCAACGGCTGCCAGAGGCTGCGAGAGGTCCGTGCGTGGGTGTGCTTGGACCCTGGACCCTGTACCCTGGCCAGGACCTCAAGCCGTGCCCAGGGCTAGGAGCTGGTTTAATTACATGACCCATTGCCACTTGGCAGTCTTGCGATTGGTCCAGCTCTGACCGGCTCCTTGAAGCTCTTCAACGAGGAAGATTTGGCCTTGGCAGTGCTGAGGGCAGCAACGTGCCTCGGCCCCTATCCCTACCATTACGGCCAGGCACGTGTCCTTGCCAGGATTTTCTGAGTAGGAACAATGTGGCCTTTGTGTACTATCTTGCAAACGAGGAAGGGTTGCAATGAGTCACTGGATATGGTGAAAAGAATTCGGGAGATTCGTTTAACACTGCAGAGCAGCAAGGTGAAGCTAAAATAAAGATTTAATTAAAATAATGAAGAGACTTCGCCATGCAACTGCAGCTTTTCATTAACATTACGCTCCCAATGGACTAGAAATAAATCCACATCCCTAAATAAATATGAAACGTACTAGATATTAATTATTTATTATATATATTAATTAATATCTAGGCCATTAAATAAAATTTAATAAATAAAATGTATTAATACTAACATTTGCATCAGTTTCAGCCTGTTCGCGCCCCCAGGTCCTGTGTGGACAATAAATTAGCTGTCCCATTCCTCCGCTTAAAGACAGTTGGCGACAGAAGCTTTAGCTCTGCAGGTCCTAGACTGTGGAGCTCGCTTCCACAATTCTTACGCAACGACATCTACTCTCCTACTGCCGACTATGGCACATCTTTTTCAGCGGTCCTGAACTGCTACTTCTATGCTACTCACTACCTCAACTGCTCTCCTAACTCTGCTATGCTTCCCACTTTCTCTTTGTTGCGTGAGACTAAGTCTGTTGGCTAGCGAATGCGTACCGAAAGCCGCTTAGGCTGTGAGTGCGATATACAAAACTCTCCTGCGTAACACCCACATGGTCTTTATGACTTTGTGGAGTTACTGACGGAGATACATTACATTACATTACTAATAACCAGCGATTTATTCCACAGGCAGTGATTTATTTATTTATTTCAGCGATTTATTTCTTGCCTGTGGATGGCAATGGACTAGAAATAAATCCCACCGGCTGGACAGGTGAATGGTCGGACGACCGTGGAGATGAAAATGGAATGCCTGCCACATTCACGAGGCACCTCGATTGCAGCAGGCCTAGAATGCCTACCTTGGCCATCTGTGAGCCCCCGACTTATCCTTGAAATCTTCGTGCCGACTAGTGGCTCAACACAGCGAAGGCGTCACAGCCGCAGCGCCATCGGTCTGGTTTAGATTCTAGCTGCCAAAGTCGGTTGAGTCTCATTATCGTCGGGGGGGGGGCAAGGGAAGGAGGGTCGGCCCCGATACCATTGACAGGGCGCTAATCCGGTTAATTGAGCTTTTAGCCCACGGGGGCAGTACGAGTTCAGTTAAGGAAGTAGGGGCCAAGCTAAACTACGTCAGCGTGTGGCTTGCAGCGCCTCCTAATTTGCATGGCGCCACAACACCAGACAGGCTACGGGCAGCAGCGTCAGGGATAGGCGCTAATCGCTGACGGTGGCCAGAGGTGAGGCTGAAGCGGCAGCCAGCCAATCAAACCTTCGAGCCAGTGTCGAGTCGCCACGAGCAGCCAGCAGCTGCTCCGGTCGCCAATGGCCGAATGTCGACTAGGGTGCCGTCGACGTCCACTCGGCCGGAGCACGCCGCTACCACCACCACCACCACCACTGCGGCTTCCTGGTTGGGAAGCCGCAGTGCGAAGTGCGTGCCGTTGTGACTCCAGTCTAGCGCCGCCGAGCGAGCGACCAGTCTCACTTTGCCGTCCGATCCCGACAAGGCTACGCCAGTCCCTTTTGCCAGGGCTGAAAAGCCTGCGAACGGGCGGCGCATTTGCCCGCTGACAAGACTTCCGACGCTCGTCTGCTTAGCCTGCATAAGTATCTTGGTAAATGCTGTTTAGAAACTCGTTGCTGATTCAACCGCCTAATGTGTACGAGAATAAATGAAAAGACTCTAAAATAGTTTATTGTTTAATTATGCCTAGTTTTCATAGTCATAAAAATCGATAAGAAGAAAATTGTTTATGCAAATCGTCATTGATCACTGTCAGACTGTAATAGTTGTCCTTGTTTGAATACACTCATAACCCAGACTTGTAGTGGCTTTTGGTTTTCCCAATTCTGTACGATATATATATATATATATATATATATATATATATATATATATATATATATATATATATATATATATATATATATATAGCTGGCCATGTCCAAATCAATGGCTCTGGATGATGAAATTTCTAATCAATCAAATGATGATTGTCCTGGAGCTTTTACAGTTGTCATTTCACATGCCAAAAATTATTGGAGGCTAATATTGTCGCATTACAATGCTTCTAGGCTTCTTCTTCAGTCTCTAGCAGTGGTCGAGTTCGTCATAAATGACCGTATTCACCGAGTTTTGAGAGTACGCTGGTCCTAGGCCTCATCTCCGGTCTTTTTTTGTCGAGTTGGACGAAAATTGAGCTGCTGCTACTCAGTTGCGGCAGTGTGGCGCTCAGTGGATTTTTCTTTCGTTTTTTCTCATTTTTCCTCTTAAAATTATGTATATAAATTGCATTTCTCTTTTGTTTTAGATCCACTACTATCAAAGTTTGGTACTGTTTGTTTCTTTTGGCGATTTCTCACATTTATTCTTGCTCAAGTGAAATTGTATTTTAGCTATGAAATAATGTTTGACGTTTGCATTTATATTCGCACAGGCTCGTGCAATTGGTCCATTCCGGCTAACGAATCAGCAATGACTTTTGCGTGATGGTGATTCTGACTTTTATGGCTTTGGTTGATAGCGCCACCGAGTCTAGCGCAGACGCACACTGAGCAGCCACGGGATCGTCTTATAGCCAAAAAATGCTACAAAGCACCTTCAGCTACATCGAAGATAGAGACGAGCTGCAATCTGAAAAGCACATGCATGCAGATAGTCCTCCACTCATGTTTTGCTTAGAGGTAAAGTGCTCACCTTTAACGACCAAAGACGTGGGCTCGAACTGACAAAATATGCGAATAGCTTCGACAGAGATCAAGTTATCTTAGGGGGCTATGCAAATGAACGATATTTTTTCGCCAGCAATAAATATGGCATTTTTCTCACATGCAGCATCGACTGCCCGACTTAACTTATACTAGCGAAACCGGCGGCCGATGCAAGCAGCAGGCAGCATGTGATCGCTTGGCGGCGGCAGACAGACTCAGTCTTTCGCTGGCTGCGAGCGATTCTCTTACCGCAGCACGCCGTCACCTCTGTCCAGTCCCTGGATTTGATCGATTGCACCATGCTACCTAGCACCTCGAGAGTACGACCACTGTGCACCAGCACCAGCACGCTGCCGTTGCTACTACCGTCTGTTACAGCGAGCGCCGGCATGCTATCGAGTGAAACCGTATCGTTGGCCTCGAGTACAAGCCTGCACTCTGCTGCACACGACATCGTGCGGTGGGGTGAGTACACAGCAGCGGTGACATTGTACAATATGGCAGTCGCGAGACCTTGATGAATCTTGGCAGCATGAGAAGCGTACATGTTCAGCACACCCTCGGCACCAAGTGTGACTCTGTTAGTACCGTCAGTCATAATGGATGCGTCGATCTGCAGGTTGCTGACGCGAAATTCAGCTAGCACGGTGACTTTGCCGGCGAGGTGAGGAACGTCGGTGAAGTTCTCTGCGATGGACGCTATAATCTTTACAGAGCTGTTCGAACCAACGAGAATTGTTCCGGGTAGCAGAAACGTCATGTTGACGGGGCCTAGCACGGTCACGCAGAGTCCATCGTACCATATCCTGCTCTTTGAGGTGTCGGCTATCAGAGCGACACTTCCACCCACAGCGCCAACTGCGATCTCATATGGTGTGATACTCAGTTTTCCACTGGCTAGCATAGTCATGGAGAACTTCAAAGTTAAGCAAACCCAGATGAGCGAACTCTCTATCCAACAAGCTGCCCTAGCATGCATCGGCAAACGCTAAAACAAACAGACTAGCAAACTGGTGAACGCGATACCATAAAGAGTGCTAGCTGCAGCCGAGCTGCATCCAGTTACTTACTGCTGCGCCAGTCGCCAGTGTGTGGCTTCCGTTGTGAAGAACGTTCACTAGCCTAACGTTGACTATGCACACGTTACCGGTAGTAGCGCTTACTATCAAATGGTCGCTGAATATGTTAACAAGTCCCTCGCAATAACATACGATGCCTGCTTCGGTGGTTACGTGCGTTCCATTGAAGACCATTTCCCCGATGTCGTTGACTTGAGCAACTGTCTGCATACTGTGACCACGGAAGGCGAAGAGATTGTGCTGGTCAGCACGAATCAGGTCTGCAAGAAAATTTGCTTAGTATTGGTAGAGACGAGAGAGAGAGAGAGAGAGAGAGAGAGAGAGAGAGAGAGAGAGAGAGAGAGAGAGAGAGAGAGAGAGAGAGAGAGAGAGAGAGAGAGAGAGACAGAGAGAGACACAGAGGGAGACAGAGACACAGAGAGGGAGACAGAGACACACAGAGAGAGAGACAGAGAGAGAGAGAGAGAGAGAGAGAGAGAGAGAGAGAGAGAGAGAGAGAGAGAGAGAGAGAGAGAGAGAGAGAGAGAGAGAGAGAAAGAGAGACAGAGAGACAGAGAGAGACAGAGACAGAGGGAGACAGAGAGAGAGAGAGAGAGAGAGAGGAGGGAGAGAGAGACACACACACACACAGAGAGAAAGAGAGGGAGAGAGAGAGAGAGAGAGAAAGAGAGACAGAGACAGAGAGACAGACAGAGAGAGAAAGAGGAAGAGAGTGAGAGATAATACATTCGCAAAAGATAGGGAGAGGGGTAAGAGATAGAGATGCGAGAGAGAGAGAGAGAGAGAGAGAGAGATAAAAGAAAGAGAGACAAATAAAGAGCAAATAAGCACGAAAGCACACGTAACATTGATGGCCAGACCCAGTAAAAACGGGCTCACGGCTGCAAGGATCTTACCGTAGAATCCAAGCGAAGCAAGCAAGCTCCCTTCCCGACTTTCGAGTACCAGCTGAGTGCCGTTGAAGTGATAGATGCCACGAATGAGCAGCCAAACTGCGCTCTTGCCAGAAATGCTGGTATCCAGAATTTTAGTAACGCCATTTGAGATGGAGATTAAATTGCCAACTGCTAGGCTTAGCGCCGGGAAGCTAGCAAACGTCAGCAGACCTGCTTCGGCTGAATATTCGGCCAATCGCGTCTCGAGGAAGTAAGCTTCTACTTCGGTTGCAGTTGTAATGGAAACATGAGTCGAATAGACATTCGCAGCGCCGTTTACCAGCAAAACGACCCGGCCGCCATCGATCGCCAAGGCCGTGCCGTTGAAGTGCAGTTGGTGCATCTCGCAGCTCACTTCTGCGATTACCGACCCGACATCGAGGCGTGGAACCGTACTTGACAGGAGGTGACTCTGCCGAGTGATCGCAGCCACCGTGCCTGTTTGCCGAACAACCAGTGTGCCGTTCAAGGACATGGCTGCAACATCTGAGCTATTTACTCTCACGATGAGGTGAGTAGAGTTGAACAAGATGAAGTCGGGCGTCATGACTATTTCCGCCTCCACCCAACCATTCTGCTCGACAGTAGTAATGTTACGATGAACTCGGAGTTTTCCGCTGACTCTGAGATCAATTTTTTCCTGAGAAGAAAAGAATTTGAAGAACGCCACGTACTGTCACGCATGCAGACACTCAACAAATTGGCCACTATTTTGAATTGAGCTGATCGTTTAAACGCAGCCAATAAAGCATTGGAACTATACAATTGATTCATGCCATTGAGTACTCCTTTGTAAATAAACAGCGTCGAAGTGTTGCACTTTCATCTGGCAGCTTCAAAGTGTACTGCAGCTCAGGCAAAATCCGGGAGCAGCAGGAATCACTTCATTTCCATTCAAAGTTGCCGTTTTGCCCAGGGCTGATGTGGTCACCATCAACGGTCAAGAATGTGGGCTCAAGCCCCTTGGCACACGTTAAACCCCTGGATATATATTTAGTTCTCTTAGGGAACTAAACAAATGGTTTAATTTTTACTTTTTCCATAAAATGTATTACTGGTGTCGGGTTAGTCTTGAAAAATCCTCAGACATGCTTATCACGCACGAAATTTCATTAAAAGTAATTACAGTGTGGAGCTTAGGTGCCGTTCCCAGAAATCAGCAAGTGGAGCGATAAGAAGGCAGAGTACGAGGAGAAATACGGTAGTCTCAACACTGGTTAGGCACTGGTGTGCTGCTGTGGTTAGAAAGTAGGACGACTGCTACAGCGGCTTCACTTCCGGGCCGACGCTGCACAGCAGCCTCTAGGCTCAGTGAAAAAACAAAACACTTCAAGTTGCAGATAGTCAAAACTCTGATCAAGCGATGACCATCCATTCCAACATCGACAACTTGACAATTTGGAAGCACTAAATTTCCTATTCGAGGAAACGGTGTGTTTGCGTATATCGCCTGAGGAAGATTCGACTACTCGCTTGTAAGCTAAAGCTGCTGTGAAAGCGACTCACTACAACAAAACGCCTACCAAAAAAAGCACTGCTTCAGTCGCATTGCTGCAAGGGCTAATACTTAGGAGGATGTGTACGGAGTCGTGCCTGCTTTAATAATCTGTTAAGAATCACATTTGGCCTCATAGACAGTTTACAGGTAGGCACTGGGTCTGCTGTTTAATCTGCTTTTTCTTACAGAAGCTACCAGAAGGGAAGTGGGCAACCGGATTGCAGCATGCTCCTGTTGGGCGTGCAACCCGCCACAACTAGCTGGTTTAGCTAAAGGATCGCACCCTGAAAAGTGTTTTGACCTTCTTGCTACTGGTCTTTTTTTGACTTCACGCAGTTTACTGACCACCATGTAGTTTTTGCAGGGAGAGGCACAAGCCGCCTTTCACCCAATTCTTCAATTAGATTCAATTGCAAAGCATTTCAAGCATTCCATAACATTTTTTTTATTAAGATCACAACAAAACTATGTAGAAAATGCTGCCAATGATGTTTTCTTCAACAAGCATTTAAAAAGTCCAGTAACTACTCGCATATCCTGTGCTTAACTCACTAATAAAGATTGCTAGCAGCTGGTAAGCCTGGTCGTCCTTTGCTGCCGCTATTCCAGCCCAGGAGGTAAGGTCCCTCTTCACGACCCAGGTTGTGGGTTCGAGTCCTGCAGTGGGCGATCCTGTATTGCCCACTGCAAGCGGTCGTGATAGCCGGTAAGGCTTTTTCTGCCGCTGCAAAAATGACGCTGTTAAACCGGCTAAATATTTGTTCATGTTTACTTTTGAACAGTGAGTGGTTTACGGTGGCCCGGCAAGTCTCGCCCGAGTCAAATAGAGGCTCGGAGTGGGTGGCTCGAATGTTTCAAGAATCGAATGCCACTGCTCAGCCCGTGAAGAGCAGCCCGTGAAGAGAAGCATCACAAAGGAGGTCTCTTTCGGCCCCATCGTGGCGCCATCGCCTTCCCAACCCCCCTGTCTATGTGTAACTGCCTTCATTCTCCGGCTTGCTAATGCAGACCTGGCTTCCACCGGTCAATCTTATAGCTTCCGTTGGTTTAAAATATGAAGCTTCTGGTAGTTGAGGCATTGGCTGAAGCAAGATCTCTGCCTGCATGTATCGTGAATATAATATTGATATTGGCAATCAGATATTGCTGAAGCAAGATCTGCCTGTCCACGGCATAGTGAGTAGACACGTTTTCCAAATCCATAAGGTGCTGAATATTTGCTTAACTGACTTTATCTATTTGATTTTTTATAGAAAATGTCGGTAGATATATGCATCCCTGTGTCTGAAAGCAAACAAACAGACTTGTTTGTTTCCTTATGTTTCGGTGTGGAAGACCCCCCCCAGCCACCGTCGTTTGCCTCTTTCAAACCACATTATTGCATTGGTAGACGTTGTGAACCCTTTTCTTTGCAAAAACCACCAGAAAAGAGCCTGCTTGAAAGTCCATAAATATTTTACGTGCTCACTGGGAGTATAGCGAGGAGTAAATTGCTATTGGTCAGCATGTAAAAAACTATGTGCTACATGCTCACTATTTATATATATTCTCTGTATGCTATGTAGCATTTTTCATACTCCCTATGAACACTGGAAAAGCTGTAAAATGCGCATCAGCCCAGGGGAATACACAGCCAAGCATTAGGGGCAAAGGGTCTGTTGGGTCATATTCTCGAAATGACTTTTTGTCTCCAAAGATTCTGCCACCTCACCCCTCTTCTCACCCCTCTGCATACCTATTCGGCAGGCTAGTTATCTGTTGAATATTAAAGTTGGAAATCTATCAGATCATAAATTAACAATTTCTCAGTGTGAGTCCGATTGTGTATCTCACTAAGTAACTGCATTCTATCTCTGTCTCTCTCTATGTGCATGCAATACCTATACACAAGGCATGCACATCAGAGAGAGAGAGAGAGAGAGAGAGAGAGAGAGAGAGAGAGAGAGAGAGAGAGAGAGAGAGAGAGAGAGAGAGAGAGAGAGAGAGAGAGAGAGAGAGAGAGAGAGAGAGAGAGAGAGACAGAGAGAGAGAGAGACAGAGAGACAGAGAGAGACAGAGAGACAGAGAGAGAGAGAGACAGAGACAGAGAGAGAGAGAGAGAGAGAGAGAGAGAGATATATATATATATATATATATATAATTAAAGTGAGAAAGTCCGACACTTGCATCATGTGGCAAGATGGTGCAGCGTTGTCTTCCGTGACAGAACTACTATGACTAAGTGAAGCGAGTCCACAGGCTGTGAGCTGCTCGTGTGTGTGTGTGTGTGTGTGTGTGTGTGTGTGTGTGTGTGTGTGTGTGTGTGTGTGTGTGTGTGTGTGTGTGTGCAGTGGTAAATGCATGTACAAATTTACATAACCGTGTTATCCCAATTTACCAGACATATATCTGCAAGCCAAATGGGCGATCTTCAAATTAGCTTGCAAAAACATAAAGAATTAATCGACATTGATACCTGTAGCCGTGAGTGTGCACATGCACATACACATAAATAATATATATATATGCATTTATTTATAATAGACGACATAATACTTTACAGTATATCTCACTACAGCTCTGCTTCAGAGAACTTCGACAGCCATTACCATACCACAACATCCTGAAGACAGAAACAAATCACCCCACTTCTTACCGACCTACAGTAGCTCACATCGAGCAGTGAGTGCGTCAACTTTCTAGACTTGCTTGAAGGAAAAATTTAAAGGAATTTTTTTATCCAAGGCAGTCCTATTTAAACTGCCATTGTATGCTCAACCGCTTTCGAATGATGACTTGTTGCTCAAATTACTTGACAGGCCTCAACTAGGATGACAAAAACCACGATGTTCCACGGTAGTCGAGGCAGCAGGCTCAGTTGGTTGCACTACACGTCGTGCTTCCCTAGGTTACTACGTCTTTCAGCGGCTAATAGGCAGTCTTCGGTTGGAGTGCCAACCTCTCAAGTAAGGCCCCCTACATTAGTATCCGCTGTAATGCCACCACTATCCTTCAAGACCACTCGTTCAATCTCGAACGACCGTGTAATTCCTTAAAGTCACCACTAGTGTCTGATCATAAGATGGTCTCACAAGAATCTCAGCCACTTGCTTTTGCTGCTCCGGTTAGCATTTCTGAGCATTCTCGTTGTTCATGTACAACTAGACAGGCAGCGATCGTCCATGATTCAGGCCTATTGCTGCCTGGCTGCTGGCCTGCAGCCGAGGCGAGGGGCGGTGCACTTACGTCAGGGCCGAAACTAACTCCACTTAAGGCCTCGGTCAGCAGCTGATGACAGAACGATCGACAGTGGCCTCACGCTTTTGGCCGGATCTGCTACGTTGCATGTGCCTTTTCTTTCTTTCGAGGTCCAATCGGCCGCTTTCGAGTCCCTTCGTTCTCTTGCTCCGACTTTTGCGTGCTGACACTGTGCATGCTGCCACTAACCACATCTGCGTGCTGACCTGTCTATGTCACTTCTAGCCATGCTATGCATGTTGTCATTGAGCATGCTACCATTAACCATTCGACCATGCTTCCATTTCAGCTAATACAAAGTGCCTAGAAATAGATCGAGTTCTCCGATGATGCTATAAAAATGTATTATTATTATTATTACTCACTTATTTTGAAATGCGTATTCCTCAATCTGTCGGTCGTGCCAACCACAATGCCGACTCCGGTGGCTTAGTTTAGCTTTGCCTCTAACCACTCAGAATTCATTTGCAAACGGTACCGCTCTCAGCTTCTGTAAAATCCCAGGCTCCCAAATCCTATAACTAGCTTCTGACTAAGACCACGATATTCCCCGATTTTTTAAGGTTCTTACAGCATTCGCTCCATCCCGCGGACTGTCCTGTATGTGCTGAGATTGTGCATATTATCATCACCAATCAGTTGACCTGCTTCCTTTCCATCAAATGTTCAGGGCCCAGAAAGAGTAATTTAGTTTCTCTTAGGGCCCTATACAAATGATTTATTATTATTACTGCTATTATAATTGTCGTTACCATGCTAGAACCGCCCGTACACTGCTATAACTTGAAGTTGGACGTAGGAAGGGTATACAAGTGTACCAAAATACGGTCTTTTACATGCGGATCCGTTCAAGGCGAGTGCAAGATGCTATTAGGACACGGCTACGAGGAACCGAGTCAGCAGTTGACCTCCCAGCACTAAATTGGAGTGTATCGAGCGGGTAATTGACGTGCCGAGGATACTGGAGCATGCTGCGAAAGCAATAAAAGAGTGTTTTCCGGGTTGTTCAGCAGTGTAGCTACTTAGTAGCAACGTTGGCATGCAGGGCTGTGGGGGGAAGGCATTTCCACACAGTCATTAGCATCCAGGGTATCCAGGGTGCAGGAAAGCATCGTACCACTCGCTTTTCGGAATCCAACAGTCTAGAAATACCTCGTACAAACCTTAAATCCTTTGGAGACCGTGCATTTAGCTCGTATGCTCCCACAGCCTGGAACTCCCTCCCGACCTGCATCAGAACATCCCCTGACCTGACCACATTTAAAAGAAACTTAAAAACATACCTATTTAGGACAGCATTTAGTGGGTCCTTGTGATTCGTCCTCGATGTGCTTATGCGTGCTGACACTGTTCATGCTGCCACTAACCACATTTGCATGCTGACCCAGTGCATGTAACCCCTAACCATGTTATTCATTTTGTTTGTTTTTCAAGCATGATTTTACTTACTATTCTATTGCGTATCACTTTGCAGCAAATGTAAAGCGCCTAGAAAGAGATTAAGTTCTCTGAGGGCGCTTTATCAAGTGCAATATTATTATTATTATTATTATTATTAAGGCATTCCTAGACAGCCTTAAGTTTACAATGGGCCTACAGACACTCGCTAGCCCACAGCCGCGGCGCCTCATTCATCGGTCGCCGCCGGATCCCTAGAAGGGTTACCTGGATCCGAATTCCTGGATGAAGCTGTCGCAAGGGTCGGCAGCAGGGTGCCAATGATCAACGCAAGAGGTCCGATTACATTAATGACGCTAGGCTTTGGAACTAACCGAGCGAAAACAAGAATCTGCTTGAAATGATTCTAGTTCATTACTCGGCAAGGAAATTTCCATCGACTGAGAGTCCTTGCAAACCAAACATGTGACCACGCAGGCAAGCATATTTGCTGGAGTGGGCTAGGGGAGTTGCACTCTCTCTCTCTCTCTCTCTCTCTCTCTCTCTCTCTCTCTCTGAAATATATAATGTCCGATCTAGTGCCCAATCAAAAGCAGCAGCTCTCTCTCTCTCTCTCTCTCTCTCTCTCTCTCTCTCTCTCTCTCTCTCTCTCTCTCTCTCTCTCTCTCTCTCTCTCTCTGAAATATATAATGTCCGATCTAGTGCCCAATCAAAAGCAGCAGCAAGCGGACATTGCCGACAAGTTCCGGGAGGGGGATTTTTCTCGCGATACTACTAATCAAACGGTGTGCACTGCACGTGGCTATCTGGAGCAGAAATGCAAGCTGCAGCAATGTGTGCACGTAGGTGGCAGACCCGAACAGCTGAGCTAGGCGAACCGGGGCTTGCACGCACCTCATTTCGGTTCCCGATCGTGATAAAGCTGCCGTTGAAAGTAAGAAGTCCGGGAGCATGCACCTTGCACTTGGTACGGCCGATTTTTGTGTCGACAATATCTACGTAGGGTCCGCGAATCCTCAATAAACCAGCCGCCTCAACGAGTGCACAAACTGCGGCGCCGCCGTTCCCGCCGGAGACCACGTGACTGCCGTTGAATTGCAGATAGTTGCAAGCTTCAATCTCGATTACGGTGGCGTTGCGTTCGTCGGTCACCAGCAGGCGGCCAGCGTACACTATCGGCAGCCCTGAAAAGTGTAGAGACGGCTGCAGCTTACGCTGCTCCTCCATAGCGACAAAAGGTCCGATCGGGGGGGGGGGCATGGACTCAGCAAAAACCACGGACACGGACACGGTGATGGCAGACACGGCAAGTACTAACACGGCGATGGTGCACGCCCCTTCACTACTGCATCGGCCACTCTCGCTCTTAGGCTTGCTGGTTCTCGCTCGAGCCAATCGTAGAAAGCTGCGACCAGAGGGCAGAGCGACGCAATTCGGTTCCAATCGGGATGCTTTTTGCATGCGAGATATAAAAACATATACCGGCGTGTGTGCATGTGCGCATACATGCATGAAGAGGCGTAGCCAGGATTCTCATCGGCAAGGGGAAGGCCCAGAAGATTTTCATGTAGGGACAAGACCGGCAAGCAAGAACAAATTATAGCCTATAATCGTGGTGTTTTTTCCGACTCGGTGGTTGCTCTTCAACTGGAAGAAGAACATAATAATTTGCAGCAAAGCTGTAAAGTGCCTAGAAAGAGAGCGTCGCAGCTGCCACGTCACTCCACTTCTCGCCGACCTGCACTGGCTCCCAGTCAAGCAACGGATCGACTTCAAGGTTTTGTCGCTCACTTTTAGGTCCCTTCATTCTATGGCTCCAGCCTATCTTCCAGATATACTACCCCGTCAGGCCAAGCATCGTACCACCCTGCTTTTGGGGAATCCAACAGTCTGGAAATACCTCGTACAAACCTTAAATCCTTTGGAGACCGTGCATTTAGTTCGTATGCTCCCACAGCCTGGAACTGCCTCCCGACCTGCGTCAGAACATCCCCCGACCTGACCACGTTTAAATTGAACCTAAAAACACACCTATTTAGGACAGCATTTAGTGGGTCCCTGTGATTCGTCCTTGATGTGCTTATGCGTGCTGACACTGTGCATGCTGCCACTGACCACATTCGCATGCTGACCCTGTGCATGTCACCCCTAACCATATTGTTCATTTTGTTTGTTTTTCAAGTCTGATTTTACTTACCATTCAATTGCATTTCACTTTGCAGCAAATGTAAAGCGCCTAGAGAGAGATTAAGTTCTCTGAGGGTGCTTTATCAAGTGAATTATTATTATTATTATTATTATTATTAAAGAGATTAAGTTCCCTGAAGGCGCTATGTAAATGTAATTTTATTATTATTATTATAATTTTGTCGCTGGTGACGGTCTGGGGGGCGTATGAATAGGAGCAGCCTAGGTCGCTGCCCTGTTAAAAGGGCAAATGCCGCCTGGCTCCGTTACTGCATTCAGGTGTATGCACGTACATTACACTAATTGGAGCCATTGGAGTCATGCATAGATATGCAGCAAACGTCGTTCTCCGTCGTGCATATGAAAACGACCACAATGCATCTACAGCAGCTCATAGCATGCAGCAGCAGAATCGGGTGGCAACTAGAAGATGCTTATTTATAAAAAGAAAAGAGGGCTTCAGGTCTGAAAGAGTCGGAAGCATGCTTCTCAAGCGCACTCTTGCAACCGAACGATAACGATTCGAGAAGGTCAGAGGTTGGGGACTGGTGCAGACGACTCGCCCAGTCTCCGGCGGGTTGGGGAGGACGCAACGCATACCTGGGACTTGGAATCGGGCCTGAGGCTGCAAGTCATCCGATAGGAACGTTAAGTAAGTGCCGTCGTAGACAGGCAGCCGGAGCGAGACAAAGGTGGCAGTCACAACCGTTTTGTTGGCCGTCCGCTCCACGAGGCTAAGAACGGCGCCATGCCAACGAAGCCGGTCTCTTCCGGCTACAAGCTGCACTTGCACGACAGACGAGTTGAACGTCACCAGCCCATCCAGGCGTCCGTAGAAGGGCTTCGCTTCGGAGGGGATTACGACGACGACACTTCGATTGTCAGCGCTCAGGTCGATGTGTGAACCATAAACTCGAGGACTGCCAGAGTAGGCCACACTAACTGGGCAAGCAGACGACGACGACAACTCGGCGAGCAGGCAGGAGCCGTTCAGCCGGTACGACCCCCTCGTGCGAACGCTGACGATGACGTCGCTCTGCTCGAGAGCGTAGCCCTGTAGGCTTTGGGGCATCCTTCGCACAGCTGCCACCGTGGAGCCTGCTGCTATAATGGCAGTGGTGCTGTCGGTGGCGACGTAGGCAGAGCGGCCGTCGGCCGATAACAGAATGAAGTGGGTCGAATTGTGGTGTATGCTAGACAGGTTCACGTGAATCGCAGCTGCCAGCTGACCGCTGCTCATAATCTCTATTCCCGACGCCTGTATGAGCACCTGCGTGTTGTGCCCGACAAAAAACACTCCGGCGACCTACAAATACAGCAAATATTTCCTTATATTACAAATACTTCCTTCAGTCGGGCAATTCGATCTAACTTACCATGTGCAGCATGCAGCAGCATATAAACGAGATGTCTGAGAGAGGCAAAGGTAAGTGGTATGGATAAGTGATCGATAAGTGATCGATAAGTCCATGATCCGACCGACGTCCTTTACAAGTTTCTCAGCCAAGTTTTTAACAGCAATGCAAAATAGAAAGATCTAATTTCGAGTCTTACAATTGAGTTTTGCCCAAAGCATTTAACATGAATAATATCGTTTACCTACAGCTACGTACGAACCTTCATCCTTTGGGGAGTGTGCTTTTAGTTCCCGTGCCCCCAAAAACCTGAAACTCGCCCGGACTGACGTCACATCCTGTAACTTGATGACATTTAAAAAGAAGCTAAACAATGCAACTATTTATCACAGCATTTAGTCGGTATTGTGATTTGTATTTTGTGTGCTTGTGCTAGTGCTGACACAGTGCATACTGCCATTAACCACATTTGCATGCTGACCCTGTGCATGTCACCTTTAACCATGTTGTGCTTGTTGACATTATGCATGCTACCACTAACCATACGATCATGCTTCTTGTCCAGCCGATGTAAACTACCTTGAAAGAAACTTGAGTTCTCTGAGGGCGTTCAAAGTTTTGTCGCTCACTTTTAGGTCTCTTTATTCTTTGGCTCCAGTCTACTTATCAGATCTACTGCCCCACCAGGCTAAGCATCGTAACACCCGCTTTTCGGAATCCGACAGTCTACAAATACCTCGTACAAACCTCAAATCCTTTGGACACCGTGCATTTAGTTCGTATGCTCCCAAAGCCTGGAACTCCCTCCATATCTGCGTCAGAACATCCCCTGACTTGACCACATTTAAAAAGAACTTAAAAACACACCTATTTAGGACAGCATTTAGTGGGTCCCCGTGATTCGTCCTTCATGTGCTTATGCGTGCTGACGCTGTTGCATGCTGCCACTAACCACATTTGCACGTTGAACCTGTGCATGTCACCCCTAACCGTGTTATTCATGTTGTTTATCAAGCATGATATTACTCACCGTTTAATCGCATTTCCCTTTGCAGCAAATGTAAAGCGCCTAGAAAGAGATTGAGTTCTCTGAGGGCACTTTATCAAGTGCATTATTATTATTATTATTACTTCACAACTGAATACTTTCCGGAGGCTAGCACACACACACACACACACACACACCACACACGCACGCACGCGCACACACGTGCTCGAGCGCAGTTTCGCACACACTTTCGTCTCCCAAGCCTAGTAGCGCCTCTGCCGACCAAAGCGGATGCGGAAGAGGAAAAACAGGCCAAAGTCACTCCACAGGAAAGAAAGTCCCTCGCCTCCTCTTTAGACATCTCTGCTAAGTGCGGTAGCACCAACCTATAAATCTTGTATCACACCTTCGGAGCGGGCACCTAACGACTTTTTGCAAAGCTAAAAAGCTGCTTTCTCCAATGAAGACAGGAAGACCTCTTTCTGTCGTAAGTTTGTAAGGTTTTTTACCTTCCGCTGGGGTCGTTTTTATGTTTACCTACATCGATTGCTTGTTGTGGGACGCAACAAGATAAGTAACGAACAAACTGGATATTCTAAATGCTCTAAATAATTAAGGACTGGTCAATATAAGTTGACAGGCAGAAGCGGCTTGCGAAAGTGTGTTGTCTTACATCTATCACAAAACTCCTAAACCTCTACGCTCTGTTAACCGCTAGAAAACCCCCAGGGGAGGAATTAGTCTTCGAGTCAACGATCTCATTTTCCAGTGTTATTCACACGCTTTACCGGATATCCGGACCAGGAAAACTACAACAGGTGCTGGAGTTTTGGCAGAAAACCGTCTCCAAAATGCCTGAACCGACCACTATCTCCCTGGCTGTCAAACGTAATTGGCTCGTAGCTTTAATCTGCTTCCCTCCATAGTCTTTCATGGTTCATTGTCTTTCTTGTAAGACAGCATTTTAGCAACATGCTTGCCCGTTTAGGGAGCATACTACGCATGACTTTTTAAGAGCTGCTCGAGCGATAAAACTTGGAGCGTACACTGAAAAGAGCCACGAGCCTCTTAAGCGGCTGGCTAATTCAGGATTGGCTCTTCGATTCCCGATCTAGCCAACCATGCTTTACACACCGCCAATCGAAGCAAGCTTGGCAAAGGACACCAGTTGAGGGCAGCTTCTACCCGGCTATTGGTTGGTCGGCTGCATACTGGGAGCTTAGGAGCTGAAAGCAAAAGGTGGAATGTAGAAACATACCTCGAAGTTTCGTATTGAATCTTGCTCCCTACATAGTAGGCGATAGGACACGTTTGCAATGGCTAATTGCAAATGGCACTCGTCGCTGATGTAGATCCGAAGTGGCACTGCATAGATATGCATAGTTATGGGCTCACTGTCGTAATGCGAGACTCGTGACTAAGCTGTGGCCGCAGTCAGACCTGCTCGTATGAGAGACTTACGCTAGAGGCTGACGCTAGGAGATGCCTATAAGCAAGCATTGTGGCCTACACACTTCCGTATTCCTCAGCATCTTCGGGCACTTGCGTTCGTCAAACCCGAATGTAGATGTGCCGACCGCTGAAAGACCTTTGCCAGCCACTCCTCCAGCAGCACGACCCAGCTGCCCACAGACGGATACGAAAATGGCCGCAGACGGGCACAGTCGGACACACGCCAGTGCAGACACAGATGCATACGTGCATACAGGGGGCGAGATCACACGTGAACGAAGGCACGGGGAAATGTAGCAGGTTAAATAAGTTTAATAGTATGATAAGTTTAATAAGTTCTGTTTGTATCTAGTTTTGTTTATATGTAGCTTATATATATATGTGTGTGTGTGTGTGTGTGTGTGTGTGTGTGTGTATGTGTTGTTAACATATAGTTTAATAAGTTTTGCCGTTCCCAACCATTTGCAGGAATATGTTCCCCCACAGAAACCTAATAAACTCGACCGACGGCAACAAAGCGAATGTGGCGTTGCTAGCACACTAGCAGCAGCGCTGGTGCTGATTAGCTCCACTCGACGTCAATACGTCCATCGCCAAGAGGGCATCATAGCCAACGAGTACCTAAGTTGAGCAAGGCTTAAGGAACCTACCACCAACCAAGCAAAGCAACAAGAAATCCAAGGCATTTTGCCTAAAATGTGAATAGCAATCGACTGTATACCTGGGAGGCATGCTTGACCATTAAGTGAGTTCCATTAAACTCCAAGTCACCGGATGCATCAAGGTGGCATAAGATTAAATTGGTGTCCTTTGAAATGACCTCAATTTTGTTTGTCTTTATCGAAATGTGTCCATTAGCAATGACGACGATCCGAAGATTTTGATCTTTAAAAAACATCACGTGACTGCCATTATAAATGGGCACTCCAACCTCCATTATCATCGCTCTCACGTTGCTTTTATCGTCAAGTATGAACATCGTATCGTTGACGACATGTGGAGTGCCTGCAACGAGATGCAAGCTGCACATTATCTCAAATAATGAGTGCTAACAGAAAAGCTTTAGCAAAGTAATCCGATTTAGGAATATCTTCGGGTGACTATTGACGATCTGCAACCAAGAGAAGCATCTGCATCTGAGTCCAGAAGAGGATCGGGTGTGAGCCTGCAAGCCAGCATGACCACTCATCTCTGGGATAACTTCTTTCGAGTTTGTTTGCAGAAATATGTGCACAGCCTGCATCGGTCAGCTATGTACCACCAAATTTGCCAAAGCTCACCAGACTGGTAAGTATCGATAGTCAATCACGGATATACAAAATCAGCTGCTCCGGTCAAACTTGGGTAAAGCTAGGCTTGCAACATTGCATTTAAGGCAGAACCGCAGCAAAGAGTTACAGAAATAACAAAGATGCATGAGTTCGTACAGGAATTTCAGAGCACGAGATAGTGTATGTGTGCGCATGTGACTCGAGTATGCCTGACTGAGGCATGTGATGGTCGTACTAAAGCAATGAGAACTTGAAATCCAACCGTTAAAAGTGAAAGTAAAGAAAAACCCCATAGCCTCTTGGTCTCAGCCCAGGCCAGAGTGCTTGCACTTTGACGATCCAGGCTGTAGATTGCATGCATGCTCACCATTGTACACATTTAAGTATGAAATATGCGCCGACTCAAAGCCATATCTTACAAAACGTATAGGCAAATTTGCAGCCACATGATGATCTCGTTCACTAATAAGGTCTTCCAAAACACCGATCCGTTCTCAGTACATACATTTTCCACAGAGTAGCAAAATAAACTGGGATCACGTCCTCAATGACGGCTAATGACCTAAATCGAATGTTTTTAATAATAATAATAATACATTCGATATAGCACCCTCAGAGAACTCAATCTCCTTCTAGGCACTTTAAATTTGCTGTAAATGAAGCACGATCGAATGGTTAGTGGTGGCATGCTCAATAACAACAAGAACAACATGGTTAGGGATGACATACACAGGGACAGCATTCAAACTGTTTTCTCTCTCTGCGATGAAGCACGTAAATTATCAAAGTCTACAGGTTCCAATCAGGAATGCGTGAAAAAAATTTCAATAATTTTTTATAGCCATATTTTCGACAATGCTACATCTACACGATTAAATCTGTAAGTAAGCATAAACTCGATACTAGATAGATACATCGGTAATGCTGGTCTTACCTTGCCATCCTCCGAAACTGCCACACTCTAATAGCCGACAAGGGCTGCAATTATCCCAAATCAAGCACAGCTCTGTAGACTACACAACTTAGCTTACTACTGCAGCAATAACCAACAGTAATTCCCAAACTTATAAGCTACTGGAACTTGCTGCTTCTTCTGGAAATATGTGCATCTCTTCTTGTAGCAGCTCTGTCAGCTGCTGCAAGCATTGCAACAGCAGCAGAGCAGCAGCAGCAGAGCAGCACAGTGACAGCAGCAGCAGCAGCAGCAGTGGAGCAGAAGGAGAGCTTGCACTAACTTAGCACAACAAAGACCTCCAGAATTCAGAGCACCACCTCCTGGCCCTGGTGCCTGGCCTGCTACGTGCCAGCAAGCACTGATGGGCACTTGCTCGCTACTCGCACTGCCTAGTCATTCGGCTGCACGAGGGCACGCGCACTACCTTCGCATGCTATCCATTCCTTGGCGCTCAACCCTGCACCGTTAAAGACGGGCACTCCAAAATCTCTTAGTGTCACCGTGGTCCTGCCGTTCACACGGAGATGGGCCTTATTGCTTCTATCCAACATCCACAATGACCTCGGTGGCTGGGGCTGCATGGCCGAACAAAGCAGGCAGGCCGTGGTGACGAAGAGAATCTTCCCCGTGTACATGTCGCCGACCATACCGGTACGACGAGTGCAGACAATTTCTTTGCGGCACTGTCAAGCCGGCCCTTGACCCCTTGGGGGGGGGAAGAGCAAGCTGGTGAAGCTGATTGGCTGGCTCTGCTGAGCCAATCAGCTGCAGCAGCCGCATGAACGCTTTTTAAAGAAGCTGTTCTGCGATGCATATCGGCACTGTGAAGACGTGCTAGAGACACGAGTTAGGGCACTTGTCAACGGTCAGTCAAAGCGCTGCGGTGGCATCAGTGATAAAGCCTGTAACGTTCGCTCGCTCTCACCAGGTGCCACGAACACTGCCACGAGGCTGCTTCTGGCATGCATTGGCACGTATACGTGGGTTCCGTTGAATGCAGCTGTGCCTGAGGTATCTACCACAGCCAAGCATAGACGAGACGTCGAATAATCCCCACATCTGCAGCCACCTACAAACGCCAGCAACAAGCGCTGTGAGTCATTGCACGCAGCTCACTTTGTCGAAGTTTCACCACATTTTTTTCTTTCCAAAACATGGCACACCGCATGGCACTGCCAAGTCATTAGTCGGGTCGCAGGCTCATTAGTCCTCTGCAAGCTCAGCGAACTGGCAACCTTTGCAGCAGTGGCTCTCTTTCCGTTTCTCTCTTTCTCTTTCAGCACACTCACACTTCGTCTTTCAGAGGCCACTCTCTGTCCGTTGGCTACGGCTGCCACGGCGAAATCGGCTGCTCGGCTCGCTCAAGCTCCTGCACCGAGGTACGCGCACCATTGCTAGCTAGGCAGCCTTTGACACTGAATTAGCCACGGCTCCTACTAGAGACGTCAGAAAGCAGCAGTCATCAGCATTCGGGGATCACTTTGCAATTTTGGCGTATTGAGTTGGCGATTTCTGCACGCACGGCTCGGCAGCCGTCGGCACTGCACTCATACTAGCATTTCCAGCTGCTGCTGCTACATTCATCAGCTGTGCATTTTCATGCTACAGTAGCCTGGCCGGACGAGTACTTTCCAGAGAATGAGAATGAGGGCCAGCAGACTCAGTTGACTTTCTTGTAAAAAAAAAAGCCTTTGGCTCCTTGTGGTGCCCTCAAGGCTCGCTGTATTTTATGATCGGTGGGGGGGGGGGGTCGATTCGATCTCTTGTTTCTGCAACCAATCGATTGGGACGGCCATCTGCTGCGTGCCGCGGTCGGGAGCGAGCGAGCGAGCCACAGGCCACGGGGAAAGAAGAAACAGCATCAGCTGCATGCTTCTGTACCGCCGAATGGTTTGGCCACTTTTAATGCCCCAACCTGGAAAGGTCATGACTACAGCACGCTGCTTATTCAAGTGACTCGATTACTGCTTTCTGCATTTGTCGCTTAATTAACGTGACATTGCACCAAGACAACGTACTAAAGTTACATTGCACCCACCCTCTCTGCTGGCAGCGAGTGATGTAGAAATGACTTGGGGTGTAGAAATCTACGCCACGTCGGAATCGAAGGAGCATTGTACTGGGTTCTGCTCCTGGTTCGCAAATGGTGGCCAGCTGAGAGACATGCTGCAACTATCTCGTTAGGGATGCTTCCACGAAATGTTCACAGCTGATGTTAAGCGATGTCTGCATCCGACAGGGGAGCAGCCCCTCATTTTCTCTGCCTATTTGCCTCTCTCTCTCTCTCTCTCTCACTATCTCTCTCTCTCTCTCTCTCTCTCTCCCTCTCTCTCTCTCTCTCTCTCTCTCTCTCTCTCTCTCTCTCTCTCTCCTCTCTCTCTCTCTCTCCTCTCTCTCTCTCTCTCTCTCTCTCTCTCTCTCTCTCTCTCTCTCTCTCTCTCTCTCTCTCTCTCTCTCTCTCTCTCTCTCTCTCCCCCTATGCTCTCAATCTTCGCCCACCTTGCACTCATTCTCCAGTACCAAAATGGCTGAGTCCATACATCAGTTTCAGAATTTCCTGCTGCAATTTTCTTTACTTCTGATCTCAGAGATCCCCATGCTGCCACTCATCGCGGATGTTAGTTACTAGGGGCACTGTCTGGTTGTTCAGCAACGGATGTAGTAGAATGATATTTATTTGCTTGCCCAGCTATGCCACACACTCGGCTCTTCTCTAGATAAGCAGCCCCTGGGCAACAGCTTTTTACCATTGCAAAAGCCCGTGGAACTGAAAGCTAGCGGTAGGACCTTGAAGAGACTGCTTACCAGCTCGAGCCATTCGGCAGTGGCAACTCTCACACGATGTCTTTTTCGATATTACGGCAGCTCATCGTGCAACAGCAGCAGCTTGCACCCCAGGAACAGTTTACTGGGCCGGTATCCGTATTTGTGGCAATCGCAACTGGTTCTCGTTCAAGTGCTTCTTTCCGATCAATTTTTCGGCTAGCTCAGCAGCACGTTGCGTCTCGGGCCTACGGAATTAGGCGCCATTAGAGGACGATCTTCGGAAATGGGCTTGCAGGCAGAGGCGGAACGGGCCGAAAAAGGCTCCCAGGATGGGAGGACTCTGGCTACGAAACGTCTACTAAACCTGATCGCAGCAAAAAAAAAGCCTGCAGCACTTCACTTCGGAATGCTTGGCCGCAAGATTTGGCTCGCACCTTTGGCTGGACCACCTTCGAGCCGAAGCGCCAGCAGAGGCTCATTTAATTAGGGGTGGCGGTCGCCTGAGAAATGCTCGTGTGCCTTCCGTGCGGTCTGCCGTTGCTTGGCACTAAGCCGTAACTAGGTAAGGCGGTTGCCTTTCACGACCTCGGCCCCGAGGTCGTGGGTTCGAATCCTGTGGTGGGCGATCCCTTATCGCCACTGCAGGCGGTGGCGATAGCCGTCAAGGCTCTTCTGTCGCTATACAAAATAGGCTGTTGAATCAGCTAGTATTTATTTATTTATCTATTGTGCCCATCGCGAGCACCGAGTCCGGTGGCAACCACCACCATGACGCGTGCGTCGCCGGCTGCTATACATATTCCTTGATTTTTTTTAGCGAAATTATCGGCGGGCAGTTGTGGTAACTTCCAAGAGAAAGCGAACCGGGGAGGGCGGATTCTCGGATGCCAGAGCATTTCCACACGGCCAAGCACACACACACACACACACACACACACACACACACACACACACACACACACACGGAGCTGCTGAAATCGAAGGCGTCGACCTTGCTCGGATCAGGTCCAATGGCGGAGCACACGCATGCATGCACGAAGGCCGAGACGAGCATCTGGACCGCTCCGAGCCAGCCTCGCTCCGAGCTGGCGGCGAGAGATCTGATTCGGACGCGAGCAAAAGGAGCAAAAGCATCGAGCTCTGCTCACCTGCTTGGCCTATGTATGTGCACGACGAGGTCAACACTGCCACTCCGACAGCAGCGAAGCTCGCTTCCGAACCGTCGCCGGATACCGTCGCGTGGGTCCCGTTAAACAGGAAACCGGCGTAGGGCTTCAGAACAAGGTCGGCCATACCGTTCGAGAGGAAAAACGTCACGGCCGTCCCGCTAAAATGGGGCACGGCCGATCCCACGACTGTCACGAGTGCGCGGTAAGAGGCGAAGCTGCTGCTGCTGCCGCTCTGGCTGCAGATGAGTGCGTGCGTGCCGTTGAAAGTCACGCTGCCGCGCAAGTTGACAGCCACATTAGGCGTCTGCAGCGACCGCAGAGCACGACCGTCGTAGTTCAATCCGCCGCTGCTCTGAACCCGTGCGACGATCTCTCGACCGCTGTGATAGCTGAAGAGGCCTTGGTCGACTGTTACAAACTGCCCTCCTTCGAATGCCAGACTCTGGCCGCTCTTGTAGAGTACGACTGTCTCCGAGGCGCTGCTATTGACGTATAGCAAAGGCAGAACGATAACGGCTCTAGCGGCGCCTTTCGAAAAATCCGTAAGATTCGTCCTATCTTCGCCGATGCATAGCGTGCCGACAGCCGGAACTGCCAGCCTCGTCTCGGGCTCCCCAAATAGGAATCTGCTCGCTCGGAACGAGAACCTGCTCACGGCTCCGCGAACGACGGCAACATTTGCCCCGGTTCGCCGGCTGACGATAGCGACCACTTCGTCCGAATAGGTCGGAGTGCCTTCGGCGAGAAACCTGCCGGCCGTGCTGCCGTTCGCCGCTACGAACTCGATGGCATCACCGTCGTGCTCGGGCGTGCCGCTGAGCTTAAACCGGACGGCGGTGCGTTCGGAAGCATCGACGTCGACTATTCTGACGTCTGCTCCGTCGACGACGACTCGACCCCCTCGAGTCTCGACCGCCAGGCAATCGGCTGCAAACGTCACTCTCGAACCAGAGAACCGAGGTTCGCCCAGCGTCAAGTTTACTACTGCGACCAGTCTCTCGCCGTCCACGATCCTCGGGCTGCCGCTCTCAAAAAATGGCACGCCGCTTACTTCAGCAACCACAGCGACTCGATCGCCGTCGAGCAAATATCTAACCTCGCTCCCGTTAATGCTGATGCACGCAGCGGCGCCTGCACTAACGACCCACCGCCCGGTGTCGGCGTCGCCCGAGACGCCGTCCCTCGACAGTGTCGGAACCCCTGAGGTGTGAATTTCTAAATCGGCGACGTATATTCGATTGTCGCCTGCCGAGTACCGCGGGATGGCGCTGAAAAAGAACTCATTTCTGCTGACGTCAGCATGACTTAAAACGACGCGGGTCCGGTTTCCGGCAAAACTTATATCGACCGCCAATCCGTCGGCCAGCGAGCAGGCGGCAAGCAGGCAAACGATCAGCCACCAGCCCGGAGGTCCTCGAGTCAGTGCCGAGTGGCGACTGCGGCTTGCTGCTGCTGCTGCTGCTGCTTTGGCCGCCGCCACCGAGCTCCGAGCCGAGAGAGTGAGGAGCTCGGTGCTCGGCTGCAGCAGCAGCAGCGACGGCGGCCACGACTGCGTGCATTCAGCCGTCGCCGGCGAGCGGAAACTCGCTCGAGGACTTTCGATCGAGCAGCGCTTCGTCGAAATCCCTCCGTATGATGCGGATTGCTCGGACTGTCGAACCGTCGCCACTGCCGGCTGCGGCAGCTGCGACGCTCCGGCAGGGTCTCGGCTCGTGTCTGCAACAGGAGTTGGAGAGATGGAGTTCGCAGCAGCCAGCGGTGGGCGGCAGCGGGTGCCTACACTCGAGGCGTCAGTCTTGCGGCGAGCGAGGATAGCCCCAGGCATGGCAGCAGCTCCGACTTCTAAAAAACATCGGAGAGCGCATCGCAAGAAATTTGCATCCATTACCCTCCCCCTCACCTCACCTTATCTGCCAAGCGAACAGGAGGTGCTCCGTTGGACGCAGCCACTACCGGGGGGGGGGCGACTGTGAGGGAACTCCATCTCTCTCGGGTTAAGGCGAGTGCTTGCACGCAAGCATGCTGGCTCAAGCACATATGTCAATGACTTCCACGGGGTTCCGTGTTGCTAGATTGCTCAGTGCACACACTCCACTCACTTCCAAAATGTGTAGGATTCAGCTACGCAATCCATCTTCAAGGATTAAAAGTAATCTGTCCTGCTTAGTTTGGGACTGGCCTGCTGCAACTAGCCTGGTCTTGAGCGACCGAAACGTCGAATTATATCAAAGCTGAGACATGAAGCGCCAGCAAAATCTTGCCAGCACGCATCGTGACGGCTAAGCAAATGTTCTCCCTTTGTGTAAAACGGAAATGCACTGACTGCTGCTACCCACGAATAGATAAATACACCGATGGGGTTTCACACACGAATTTGTTTTCAGGGGTTCAATTTATGCTCAAAGTTGCCTTTGGAGTAAGTAATCCTATTCACCAGTGTGTCTGTAAATTTGCACAAAAGAGTGATGCGTATTTCTTATGCACATGAAGCACTTTCACTAAAGACGGGGTAAGCAGAGGTGGAGATTTTCATCTGGGCAGGAACAAGCTGGGTGTTCTTTGAGGGGGCAGGCGAACAACTTTTTGTAATCCATCCGTGTGCCATACCATCCAATGCCACGTTGGAGTTGCCACAAGCGAGCCTTGCAGTTTAACTGCAGAGCGATCGAAATCGATGTTTCTGGAATAGATCCATTACGCTAATACGCGTATGGGTATATTTTTGTCACATTCGTGAAGCAAAGGAAAGGTCTTGCGGTATTTTAACGAATTCTGGTCGCAGCAGTGGCAGGCCTAAAGTTCATTCATTCTCGGTGCCTAGCTCTAGCTAAACTGACTGATGCACTAGAATGCATGCATCAAGTTTCGCTGTTGACCACACCTTGCTAATGCACTCTTTACTGCCATTGGAATTCACTGCAAAAGTAAAAAAAAAAAGCAACCAGGACAGAAGTTAATTGGCAATTCTGGCCCATTTGCAACAGCCACGTGTAGCACTCGCTTCGTCAATTAGGTGCTTCGGGCAGGCAGCGCTACCTGCAGTGGCCATCGCCTGGGCACAGGCAGCTACACCCATGCAGGGTCAGGCTACCAGCTTTGCCTTTGCAGCACACGCAGAGGAGAGATGGGCGAGGCAGAGATGACAGCCGCCGGATCGCGAATTGGCTTCGGCTCGGCTTGACGCTTGCCACTTCCGACGGCAGCTGCTAAAATTTTCGGGCAACGTACGGCGCGGCAAGCGCCGTGTCAGAAGCGCCTCAGACGAACAAGGGCTATGCAAGACACAGAATCGAAGGCGAGGTTTTCTCATTCCCATCTTCACGGCCACATCCGTCGAGTGAGTGAGCCCTCTCGCTAAGCTTCAGGCGAGGCCGACACCGACCTGGGCGCGAAGGTGCTATGCGCCAGCCTCCGACCACCACCAAACTGACCGTACATCCGGACCATCGTGGCATGGCGGCTCGCTGTGAGGCTCGCCGGTTTGCTTACCGTCGATCCCGCACGTGCACGCGAGTTTTCCAGACGAACTGCAAGGCCATGCGGCCACCGACCGCTCGTCGGCAAACGCTGAGCCGCCGACGCCCGATTTCGGGTCGCGCCTGCCAGGTGCGACCAACGCAACGACAACTGCTCTCCTACTGCCGACTATCGCACATCCTTTTCAGCGGTCCTGAGCTGCTACTTCAATGCTAGTCACTACCTCAACTGGTCTCCTGACTCTGCTATGCTTCCCACTTTCTCTTTTTTGCGTGAGACGAAGTCTGTTGGCTACCGAATTCGTACCGAAAGCCGCTTAGGCTGTGAGTGAGTTCGCACATGCAACACTCTCCTGCGTAACACCCACATGGTCTTTATGACTTTCTGGAGTTACAGACGGAGATACATTACATTACATTACAAATAATCCGCACACCTCAAATGCAAGCTTCGTCTAGCCCAGAGGCGGCGGCGCAGGCCAGTGGCCAGGAGGTAGACCCTGTGCATCATCCCAGGCGAGCGAACAGCCACTAAACGGAACCCGGTGACTTCAAGCTCGCTCGCCGAGGCCACGGCGGCGGCTCTTCTCGCTGGACGACTCTCTAGACTCGCCTCGCTCTCGGCTCTTTTTTGGGGGCCGCCGCAGAAAAAAGAGAAAACGCTTGCAAAGCGGCGTCCTGAGAACAACCACCCACCAGGGGCATCGCTCATGCGTCCATCCGTAGGCCCCGGTGGTGCCCTACCGAATCTATCGCAGCTATTTGGGATGGACGATTACTACTCGCCCTAAAAAAAAAGCACAGCAGCTTCGGCTGCAGCAGCTGGCTGCTGCGATCATTCGACCCTTGCAGACGCTTCTTGTTGCTGAGCGACGCTGAGCCTTCGAGCTGGAAGCTGGCGCCGAGGAAGCAACAAGCGAGCAGCGAACGGATCTATCCATTTAGATATCCATATTTAGATATGTGCAAATCTCCTTTTGAAATGTAGCTCTCTCTCTCTCTCTCTCTCTCTCTCTCTCTCTCTCTCTCTCTCTCTCTCTCTCTCTCTCTCTCTCTCTCTCTCTCTCTCCCTCTGCATGAAGGCTGGCCGTTAAGCGTAGCTGATAGTAAGTAGCTAGCAAACCAGTCGAGTTTGCATCAAAGCTTGATTTTGAAAAACTTGAATCGGATCTTTTCAGAGCCTCATCCGATCTGCAGTTTTACTTGATCATGATTCCATTTAACCGAGAATTACATGCTTGCCACTAAGCACGAGACAAAAGACGATTGGCATTGCCCACTCGTAATCGATGTAGAGCAGCCATCCAATTGACAGAGAGACGTTCCTCAGTTTTCCTTACCAGCAAGCAAAGTTGAAAGCATAAATGAATGAACTGCAATTCGGCGATGATGCTTTCAAAGACTAATTCACGTTTTAGCCGGGTTGTGCATGCACTCAGCCCGAGAGTCCCAACTAGCTATTCAAGAAAAATCTCTAGTAATTCAAACCGAAGCCTAGAAGTTACTTGACCGAAAGTCACAATCAGAAATACCCCTTGAATAGTGCAGCCGCAAATAAACGACCTGGGTGATTTGAGTAATTTTACCTCCTACACTTACAAGGTGATTTTCAAAGACCAGTGCATCATCTACTCACACCCCACGGCTCACGAGAAAGTGAACGAGCTTACATGAATAGTAGATACTAGTACTAATAATAATGGGTCGTTTTCCTATAGCAGCAACAGATTTAAACCTCTACCTTTTGGCTGGGCTGCCAAAGAAAGCTATGATGCCACTACAGCGGACTATGAATATGGCTGCAAGGCTGGTCTTCAAGTCCCAGCGGTTTGAGCACGTGTCACCTTTGCTGGAAGAGCTAGGATGGTTGCCGGTTGAGCAAAGGATACAGAGCAAAGTTCTTACGCTGACCCACAAGGCCCGCCACGGCTTGGCTCCTTCGTACCACGCTGAACTGCTGCATCAGTTTCAGCTTGTTCGCGCCCTCAGGTCCTGTGTGGACAATAAATTAGCTGTCCCATTCCTCCGCTTAAAGACAGTTGGCGACAGAAGCTTTAGCTCTGCAGGTCCTGGACTGTGGAACTCGCTTCCACAATTCTTACGCAACGACAACTACTCTCCAACTGCCGACTATCGCACATCTTTTTAAGCGGTCCTGAACTGCTACTTCTATGCTACTCACTACCTCAACTGCTATCCTGACTCTGCTATGCTTCCCACTTTCTCTTTGTTGCGAGAGACGAAGTCTGTTGGCTACCGAATGCGTACCGAAAGCCGCTTAGGCTGTGAGTGTGCTAAAAGAAACTCTCCTGCATAACACCCACATGGTCAATATGACTTTGTGGAGTTACTGATGGAGATACTTTAAAACTCGTTGTAAGAGCTTCAATAATTAAGGTTAAATGACATGCACGATATCAAGCTTAGATGGGAATGTAAGAGCAAACTTGTATAATGCTAAGGCGGCCTAAAGCATGAAAGAAGATACTCTCGGCCACCGGTTTATTTCATTATACATGCGGCTAGTACTGTACACTAAATTATGCGCATGTATAATGATAATAATAATAGACTTGAAATGCGCCCTCAGAGAACACAATATCTGTCTAGGTGCTATACATTTGTTGCCAAGGAAGCGCGGTCGGATAGTGAGTGGTATCATGCTCAATAAACAACATGAACAACATGATTAGGGGTGACATGCACAGGGTCAGCATGCAAGTGTGGTTAGTGGCAGCATGTACAGTGTCAGCAGGCATAAGCACATAAAGGAAAAATCACAGGTACCCACTAAATGCTGTCATAAATAGATTTTTTAATTATTTTTTAAATGTTGTCAAGTCAGGAGATGCCTCGACGTAAGTCGGGAGTGAGTTCCAGGCTTTGGGAGCATACGAAGTCAAGGCATGGTCTCCAGATTTGAGGTTTGTACGAGGTTTAGTTAAACAGTTAGATTCCGAAAAGCGGTTGGCACAATGCTTAGCCTGGTGGGGCAGTAGATATCATAGGTAGGCGGGAGCCAAAGAATGAAGAGACCTGAAAGTGAGTGACGAAACCTAGAAGTCGATGCATTACTTGGCTGGTAGCCAGTGCAGGTCGGCGTGAAGTGGTGTGATGTGGCAACTGCAATGCTCACGACAGACAAGCCTAGCTTCAGAATTTTGCGCCAGCTGTAAGCGCCGAGTGGGCAGGCCGGTAGGCCAGCAAGCAGTGAGTTACAGAAGTCAAGGCGGGATGTCACAAATGCATGGACCAACTTAGACGTGGTATCCTAATCTAAACAAGCCTAAATGTAAGCAATGTTATGTAGCTGAAAGTAGGCAGACTTGATTGTGGAGCTGATGTGGTCATCTAACGAGAGGTCGCTTTGGAATATGACACCTAGATTTCGAGCTGATTCAACTGGAGATATGCTGGCAGAGCTAATTTTGAGAGTCAGCCTGTCCAATCTCTGAATCATACTGGGTTTCCCCATAACTAGTAAGTTAGTTTTATCATCGTTAAGTTTTAGAAAATTCGCTGCCATCCATGTGCGGATGTCATCAATGCATGCAGCTAGTGAGTTTAGAGAATTTGAGGTGCTCGAAGGCTGGGAGGGATCAAAGCAAAGGTACAACTGATAGTCATCTGCATAGAAGTGAAAGCCTAGATTGTGCTTGACAATCCCATCAGCAAGAGGGAGAGTAAAAACTGTAAAAAGAACCGGACCAAGCACGGAAGCCTGAGGTACCCCATATTTCAGAGGTACCTCAGACGATCTTGGTCCATTCACATCAGTACTCAATAGCCTCCCACTGAGATAGGACCTGAACCATTGCAGAGCAGTGCCAGTGATGCCTAGGCGAGATGAGAGGCACTCAAGAAGAACTTGGTGACCGAGTATCAAAAGCTGCCGAAAGATCAAGCAAAACAATCACAGACATTTTACCGATGTTTGCATTCCTAAGTAGGTCATTGTACACCCGAAGCAATGCTGACTCTTTGGAGTGATTAGCTCTAAAGCCAGACTGGAACTTACTAGCAAGGTGTGAGATTTCAATATGTTCAGCTGGTCTGCCACGACTCGTTCCAGTGTTTTCGATAGGAATAGTAGAAGGGAGACTAGGCGGTAGTTGCTTAAGTTCTCTTGGTCTAGTGTCGCTTTCTTGAGAAGTGGCCTGACTACAGCTTTTTGAAAGGTGTTGGGACATGACCTGAGGCTAATGACATATTAATTATGTTAGTTATGCATGGCAGCAGCAGATCGATACAACGTAGAAGCAGGACAGTGGGAATAGGGTCCAGACGACTTGTTGTCTTCTTTGATTGAGATTCGAACTTTAGGGCGAGGTCACTGGTGACCTCCTTGAATGTAGAAATTGAGGTGGTACATGGAATCGAGGATCGGAATTCTAGGCGAATGCTTCCATCTCAGGGATGGACTCCCTGATCTTGTCTATCTTCTGGACAAAGAAGCTAGAGAAGCGATCGGCTAGATCATCACAGTGATCATCATGTAAGGAGCTAATCTGGGAGCGGTTGAGGAGATTATTGATCGTCGACATCAGAATCAGCATGTACGCACGCAAAGTGCACAGGAACAAAAATATTTCAGGTTCACGGGTGAGCCGGTGGGGTGAGCGAAGGCTTACCGAAACCGATGCTTCTTCATCTGAGACTTAAACGATGCAAAGTCATTGCAGGTAGTGACCGAAGCCAGAAGCCAGTTCCAGGCTTTTCATGTATATGAATTGAAGTCCCTATCACAGACTGACTTCAATTTATTGCAGGGGGAGGGGTGCGGTCGTCAAGGCAACTACAAGCCGAAGAGCAGGTGGTTTGTAGGAGCCGGAAGAGCAAGACTTTCGGATAGGTAAGTTGGCAAAAGTGCGTGAAGCGATCTGTAAGCAAGAAAAAGGATATTGAAGTCAATTGTTGGCTTAATATGGAGCCAGTCAAGCTCAGAAATATGTAATATGGTGTGGAAAATATGCCGTTGACAAGTTCTGCACCAGTTTCAGACGATTGAGGCGATGGCCTGGAGTCCTGAATTAAGGGAATGGCAGTAATCCGTGTGAAATTTCACAAGCAAATAAACTAGCTTGGGTATCGTACTCCGGTCAAAGCAATCCCTAATTTTAGAAAATCGCCTTGTCTGAAAGTAGGCTGACTTGATAGTGGAGGCAGTGAGTTTATCTGATGACAAGTCGTTGTGAAATAGCCCTTACGGACTACTATAGCTTAAGTAACAGAGCAATCCAAGATGAAGAAAATCTTGAGAGTGAGGTCTTGAAACTTGAGGATGACGCACGATGTCTTATCGTCATTAGGCTTCTGCAAAAAGTGGCCCTCCAACAGCAAATGTCGGCTATGCCGGCATCAAGGAAATTAGTTGTCAGTTACTGTGTAAGGCATACTCAAAAGTTAACTGTCATCAGCATAGAAATCAAATAAAAGATTGAGTTTAAAGATGAAATCGGGCAAAGTGAGAGTATTGATAGTATATAAGTGGCCATAAGACCAAACCCTGAGATGTCCCACACTTTGAGTTTTATCATGATGATAATAAAATTAACATATTTGTATAGTGCCATCGGAGAACTTCTTTTTCAAGGCACTTAACATTTGCTGCAAAGGAAGCATGATCGAATGGTTGGTGGTAGCATGCTCAAAAAACAGCAAATGTACCATGGTTTGGGGTGACATGCTTAGGGTCAGCATGCTAGATGCACTAAGCTTGAGATAATGAGACAATGCAAGTTTCCAGCTTCGATTCCAGTTGGAAGTTTTGAGGCGCCTCTCGAGTTGTAATGGCACACATACATAGCATACAATTGTGCTTTCGAAGCTGACAGGCAAAAGACAGCCGACAGAAAGACAGGTCGAGCAGACACCTAGATGAAACAGTCGATCAGACACCTGGATGAAACAGACATCGCTTGTTGCATGGATTAGTGGCCCTCGGTAAAGCCTCTCTCGCCTTTCAGTTCGACTAGCTTAAAGGTGCCCTCGTGAGCGTAAACGGCTAAATTTGTGCTCTCCTAGGTTCATCCTCAGGTTTGGCACGAATCCGAAATTCTATTTTTGCACCGATTTTGGTGCCTAACTAATTTATTGGGCACGAATCAGTCCACTTGCTTTTCTCGTACGTTAAGCAAACAGAGCCGCATCCTGAAACGTACCTATGCAAAACGACGTAGCAGGAAGAGCACGGCTCAGTGCACGAGACTAGCTACAGGACATACTAAACCTCGGCGACGAGGGTCTCCTCGTTCGCTTCAGCATGCAGACCTAAGCTTGATTGCTTTTAGATGCTTGATAGCCTGTATGTCACCAATCTCTCGGTGCTGATTCTCTAAAAACTAGCTGCAAAGCACCTGGACTGAGATTAGGTTGGTCAGAAATTTGAAGTTTAGCTGAGTCAACAGCTTTACTAACTTAGTGGCAGAAGAGCCTTAACGGCCATCACCACAGCTTGCAGTAGCCAATGAAAGATCGATGACTTAAGCATTCGAGCCAACGACCAGGGTCACCAAGGGCGAGAGCACCTGACCCTGAGCGCTGCTTCTCTGTAAGTGCTCGTACGCTGCAATATTAAAGATTCGTTATCACTATTATTCTTATTCTCATTATCATTATTATTATCATTGCAGAATCCTGACATGCCGCACCATCGGCCAGCCTTACGCAGGGTCTCGTTCGCTCGAGCCGCTTGCCTGTTGCTTAGCTGACAGGCACTGCTTGTTTAGATAAGGATACCACATCTAAGTTGGTCCATACATTTGTGACATCCCGTCTTGACTTCTGTAACTCACTGCTTGCTGGCCTACCGGCACGGGCAATCAGGCGATTACAGCTGGTGCAAAACTCCGCAGCTAGGCTTGTCTGTCGTGAGCGGTGCAGTTGCCACATCACACCACTTCTTGCCGACCTGCACTGGCTCCCAGTCAAGCGACGGATCGACTTCAAAGTTTTGTCGCTCACTTTTAGGTCACTTTATTCTTTGACTCCAGCTTATCTCGGAGATATACTCCCCCACCAGGCCAAGCATTGCCAAGCATTGCACCACCCGCTTTTCGGAATCCAGCAGATCACCAATACTTCGTACAAACCTCAAATCCTTTGGAGACCGTGCATTTAGTTCGTATGCTCCCAAAGCCTGAAACTCACTCTCGACTTGCGTCAGAACATCCCCTGGCTTGACCACATTTAAAAAGAACTTAAAAACACACCTATTTAGGATAGCATTTAGTGGGTCCCTGTGATTCGTCCTTGATGTGCTTATGCGTGCTGACGCTGTGCATGCTGCCACTAACCACACTTGCATGCTGACCTTGTGCATGTCGCCCCTAACCCTGTTGTTCATGTTGTTTATCACGCATGACACTACTCACGATTCAATCGCGGTTCCCTTTGCAGCAAATGTAAAGCGCCTAGAAAGAGATCGTGTTCCCTGAGGGCGCTTTATCAAGTGCATTATTATTATTATTATTACTGCCAGCTTTTTCGGTCGGGACTAGGTCCACGCGGGCCAACTGCTGCTGCACGCCGGACGCTCTGCACCTCGGGCATGGGCGGCCAGCTCGCCGGCGCTCCCGGCCACCGACACGCGAAGAACGACGGTGAGACGCATGCGGCCTGGCAGCAAACGACGGGCACCTGGGCATGCTGGGATGCACGCAAGAGGACCAAAATCGAAGGAAGAAGCTCGAGCAGCATCGAGCAGACGAATCTCTTCGATGCAGTCGCAGAATACGCGCTGCACCGAAGCAGTCGGCAGCCAGAGAACGCCAGCCGCTGCCGGTTGTTCAATTACGGCCGAGCGCGACTGCTGCCGTCGAGCTGGCTGTCGGCTGACCTGGCGCCAAGGAAATAGAGCCTCTCGGGCATGCACCGCCGCTTACCGTCACCGGTCGGCATTGCCGCTTCCGGACGAGCTTTGCTGGTCGGCGGTGGCGTTTTTGTTGGCCCGTCGGCACGTCGTAGTGGCCTAGCGAGCACCGAAAAGGAGTCTGACGTGTCTGACGCTCGTCGTCTGCAGCACCAACCGGCTCGCTGCAGACGGCTCGCTGGCCGACGGCTCGCTGGCTGACAGAGTGCACTATGCGAAGCTTTGGCGAAGCCGCAGGCTCGCTCGGCGAAACACAGACTCACTCGGCGCTGCGGCAAGTGCATGCGCGTTGGTTTTTCCGGAACCGGGGCGATTTGGTGGCCTCAGCGACCCGTCGACACCGTGCTCAAACCGAATGCCGAGTCTGACCCTACGTACCGTGGCAAGGTCTTGTCAAGACAGAAGCCACAACCATTGGGGGGTAGACGCACTGCTCGAGTGCTGCGACTCTCAAGGCTTAATATCGAACACTGCTCAGAAGCCTCGGCAGCGAGTAAACACGTAGATTGCAGGCACCAACAGGATGCTTCGGCTGCGCATGTGCCCTCTAAATAACCTGACGACGGATTGCTGGCGAAGCTGCAGCTATGCGAGCATCTCGTCCCATCTGCTCCCCTCATCGCCAACGACGGCCACGAACCGCGGCCGCTTGGTGACCCAGCCAGGAAAGCTGATTCAACAGAAGGCTGGGCGAGAGAAAAGTAGCTGCTGCGGGCGGCAACAAAGATTGGCGCACAGCACCTTGCTCAACCTACCGTCGAAAGATCTCTCCTCTCTTGCTGCTCGATATTTGCATCGAGAAAAAACGACAAAAACGCCTTGACCTCACACCGAGACTGACAAAGCGCTCGACGATTGCCAATAGGCGCGACGCAGAGCCTTGAATCAGACGGTGGGGGATTTTCTATCTGCTGCTCCTAACATTGAACTTTGCTAAAAGTGCTTGTACGCTTTAATGGTGGCTGGCGTGGCAAGGACAGATTGGCGAGTGAGGAGAGAATGCATAGGTGCATGTCAGCTACGGCAGAACAAGGCAGCGTGCACGTACAGGCAGATATTGTGTGGAGAGTTAGTGGAGAACGTCAAAAGCTGAGGTTGCTACATCAGCTTGCCGGAACTGCAGGCTGACTGCATGAATGAGCATGCTGGTTAATCCCTCGTTAAAAACCTAATGGCACGCGAGCATGGTATTCCTCTTCACAAGCTGCAAAGCAGCTAAGACTACTTCCCAGGCTGTGCCAGCCAACAGCGGCGCTCCAAAGCGACGACCGTCGTGGCATACCTCCCTCCATTCATCCCTTCCTTTGCAGCAAATGCAAAGCGCCTATAAAGAGATTGAGTCCTCTGAGGGCGCTTTATCAAGTGCACTACTATTATTGTTTTCAGCAACAGATCGTGCCGTAAGTATTCTTGTCGGCCAGCCACCTGCCAAAGCCGGCAAACACCGCAGGAGACATGACAACTCGCCGCTCAAAGTTACCACAGGGAAGCTGCAGTAGCAGTAGTCAGCTACACTGGTTCTGTTCACAGTGAGCAGCAGCAGCAACCGCCATGTGCCAAAGGTTTAAGCTTCTTCAAGTTCATGCCTAGTAAGACTGCTAGGCACTTTTTTGACAGAAGTGCAGAAGCCATGGCTGCAAGTTGCCATTGACCGCTACTCGCGGCGGTAGTCTTATGATCACGTGGCTCGGTTTAATCATATTCTTCTGCTGAAAGTCGCATCACACCCAAACCTAATCGTTAAAAGTTCCTACTCCACAAGAACCTTAGAATATGTCTGATGCAGGAGACTCTGCATGGCTATGTTGTTGTCATATGGTTTATCCGAGGCCAGACTTGCAAGTTCTTGGCTCAGAACAATCCTTGCAGCCACGTTGGTCAAAATCTGGAAAAGTGCCATAACGGCAATAATTATCGCTGCCAAGTTGCACAACATGAATTAATCCCACAAAGCAATGTTTTCCCTTAGCAAAACGAATGTCTAGCTACTTAAGAGATCAACTGGGGGCATAAAATATGAAAAATCGATCAGCAACCTAGTTTGATATCGATAGCTGTTACGTGCTTATCGTACTGTTGATGAATGTTTACCATTTTTGGCAAGCTATCTCCAAACGCTAACAATCTTTGAAGCAGCTACACGTCTTAGCACATAATGTATGTAAAGAGGCTCGAGCTGGCAATTGGCTTATGGTTGGCCAAGCCCCCTGGAATCGACCTGATATATAAGCATCCTGTTGTCGTGCCGGGTCGTATATGATTTATCTGCACAGCCTGCATCCCTTGGTGTGGCTCCAAAACTGGAACTGCTTGCAAGTTAAAACATCAATCAGTCATCAAACCAAACAAGAAGCTAAAATATGCCTAAAGGAAAGTATGACCTGATCTACATTGTGTAACTTATCACTTATTCGGCACTATTTTCCTATGGAATACGATTAGTACGCGTACAATGGCGATATCAAAAGAAGCTAGGCTTGCCGCCCTCTCAATTTTACAATGCTGAGCCTATCGTTCGGGCGGATGGCAGAAGGCGCAGGTCGATATTCGGCATTGATGCAATCTAGGAACCATCCAATGGAAGAGAAATGCGGGATTGTTTTAAAGCACGTGGTACTATTCTAAAGTTTTCAAATGTCTGCATGCAATGTCGTTAATAGTTCGAAATGCAAAGATAGTGTCCCCTTTTTGCAGCTCTGACTGAATGGGGGGCACTCGGCGGTCGCGTAAATGCGATCGGTTCTGGCTCAACACTATGCTACTACGGTTTTAAAGCACGTCAATAGAGTCAGTGAGAAGGAGTTGGTAGCCCGGCTCAGTAAGTACTATTGATTTGAACTGGATAATGAAACCAGATCGGGACGGGCTAAAGAGACCTAACGGATCCCAGTCGGAATAGGCGGCCGATTTCGGACAGGCAGATCATGCAATGCTCTAACCTTTCGCTCTGCGATGGATGATTAAAATACTTGTGAAAAGGCTCTCATCTCTATTAAAAGGTAGCCTCGCCAGCTATCACATCAACTCACCCGCGTAATTTTAAAACCTACTTCGGATTTCCTTCAAATGAATGTTTCTCTTATTGGTCAGCCTTCGCTCCGCCCCTACGACCATCTTCGGTTATTCCTACTGCTCGTCAGAGTGGACCCGCTGTTTCGCCGTCGTTCTCGATGTTGGCCTGCATTCGTGCCTCATGCGTAAGTCAAAACCTAGATAGCAAGCGTCATTTAAAATAGGTCTGTCAAATATGGGAACCCCGATTTTTTTAATACCTACAAACTCTGGATATGCAGTGCACACTAAAAATTCGCGTTTAGCAGCGTCAAATACCTCAGGTATTTCGGCAGAACTCCGAAGATCCCTCACGCCGATGCACACCGGTCGGCGACCTGAGCCCCAATGCCTTGGCTCCCTCTCTCGCCTCTCTGAGACTCCTCCCCGTGCTAAATCGATCAGCCGGCGACATTGCCTGCCCGGGACGTTACTGCACTCCAATCCCTCACGCCTGCTGTACCGATTTCGGGCATCGCAGCTCAAATGCCACACGGATCTAGGGGCGGCGGCGTTGCGGTTCGCTCGAATGCCGCATCGAAAAAGGAGCGGCAGAGGCAGTCCGACCCCCGACGTTACGCCTTGCCGCGCATAGGCCGAACTGCAGATTTTCGAAGGCTCGTAAGCCACAACAGCTGAAGCCCTTTACCGCTGCACAATCTCAACCACACTTACGGCTCGCATAGCGGTCATTCTGAAGCAGCCTCTGAAGTAGGCGCTGCTGTGCCGAGCATCCGAATTACTATGGCACGTATTTCTCATGTCCCGGTTGTTTGATGATTTGTGTCCAGACACCATAAGCAACAACAGCAGTTCTTGCAACAAACTGCCACAGAGCCCACACTTATTGGGTCCACGTCCTGAGCAGCAAGGCCACCTCCAATAGCAGGCCGTCACTGCACCGTGTCTTCTTTTGCCGGTCCTAGCACATATAGCGAGATTGTAGGGTTTCCGAAACCGCACAGCCAGCACTGCAATTTCGGTAGTGGGTCCGATCGCTCTCATATCCCCTTACGATGTGAGTCTTTGGGGGTCGCAGCAGCAGCACAGCCTTTACCAAACTGCCAGCGGGTGGGGGACAACTAAAAATTAAGACAAACCCTGTACAAATGTACAGACGAAACTGAAGTTTGACGCTGTGACAGCACGAAAGTCGTTCCGCCTGTGCCTGTGAGCGACAGCTCATCAACCGCGGGTTGGTGGACTACAGCTTAGCGCCGGCGTATATCTAAGCTACGCGCAATGGCTAATCAACCGTAGGTTAGAGGACGGCAGCTGCACATCAGCCTTCGTTCAAGCCACAGAAACTGTGGCAATGTCATACTTGCTGGTTTGCTGATTTTTGCACGCATTCTGATGGACCATCGAATATCCGTCTGCCCGAAGTGTTCTCCTCGTGAGGCTCGCAGGTCTCTTCTTTCCTTGATGCTAGGCAACACGAACGAGCAACGACTGCTGCAACTATGAACTGCTCTTAGCCCGGGGCATCGTGTGCATTAGGTTGCTGACGTCGGTTTGTTGGTATGCCTGTCGTCGGTTGGTCAGCAGCGTGCTCCCAAAAACTTGTTTATTGTGCCTTGACATCAGGCGAAAAAACAAGTGTTTCTGTTCTAGCTAGAATAAATGTGTGTGCACTGAATTTCCAGAAATTCTCATGTACGATAGACGACCAGTGGGCTTTTCGGAGGCCGATGTTCTTCTCTACATAATGGAACAGTAAAGTTAGTGAAGGCACCTTCCTTTACTTGGCTACCTTTGCTGTTCTTCAGTTGTGTTAGCTTTCTTTCTGGCTGACGTAGCGACGGTTCTGTCAGCTGATCGAATGTGAGCTGTCAGCTGACAGAACGAGAGCATCGAACGTTCCAAAGCCGAGTTCCATAGGCGAGTCGTTTGACGGCAATCAAGTGCTTGTATGGCTGTGGTGTAGCCCCATTGCGGATCAATAATGATAATAATAATAATAATGCACTTGATAAGCGCCCTCAGAGAACTTAATCTCTTTCTAGGCGCTTTACATTATTGCAAAGGGAAATGCAATTGAATGGTGATTGAAATCGTGCTTGATAAACAAGCAAAATGAATAACATAATAAATCCGCTTAGTTATCTGATGACATAGGAGAACCTCCACCCAATTCTCTGAAGTTGGAGAATGAACCGTGCGCGGCATAGTGCTCTTCCGGGGCAGATAGAATAGCGTGCCTATGATTGACATTGGCTACCTTTTGCTACAACCTCCATCGATCCTGTATCCACCGTCGATCCTTAATGCTTTATCGTTCCTGGATCATGATTCCTGCATGCACCCGCTTCTTCCCTAGAAAGAGCTCTTTTGCCTTCTCGTTTTTCGTACGGTATCATTTTAAGGTGAGCCGTGATGACACACTAGGTAAGGTGGTTTCGAGGTCATGACCGAGGTCTTGAGTTCGATTCCTGCGGTGGGCGATCCTTTATCGCCTTTGCAAGCAGTGGATGTAGCCGTAAAGGCTCTTCTGTTGTTGTAAGAAAAGAGGCCGTTTAATCAGCTAGGATTTTGCTTAAGTGACTACGCACTACAGTGCTGTATGTCAAGATGAAAGATGTGCCCTAGAGGCATTTTTTCAGCTCCTCACACACGCGGCAAGTTTAAAGCCTCAGGTAAAGTTAAAGTTAAAGCAAGTTTAAAGTTTAAAGTTAAGTTTCCTCAGCACTTGTTGAACAAAGAGAGAAGTGCGGCAAAAGTGAATTCCGGCACTTTTGCTCCGCGCCTGGTGCCTGGCCAAAGCAGGCGGCTTGGGGGGGCGGGGCGCGCGCGAATGTAAGCTAGCAAACCGACTAGCTGCTGCTGCTGCATACTGCGCTGTCGTTAGGAAAGGAGAGATCACGTTAAACATAAAACAAAGACTCAAGGACAAATGGCATGCGTACATAAAAGAATTTGATTGTGGTGCTAGAAATTATATAATAGCGGGTGCTCAGACCTGCAGTAGGGAGCCTTCGTAATATCAGTTTCGAGAAATTGGCGTATGCCTTTCTCTGCTGGTTTGTGGCATGATTTTGATGGAAGCCTGTTGCTCGCGGATTCTAGGTACAGTAGAGTTGCGTCTGCACGGGGCACGGCCTATGACTACTAGGTACGAACACTGGTCAAAAATGATTTTGACTTTGTTTATTCACACCGATTGCAATGCGTGTGTTAGATCATGTACTTGTAACACCATTTTGTTCACACGTAGAAAGAAGCCGTATTACCGAATAACAGCTTATGCCTCAGAATCATATTAAACGGCCATTATTCTCTAAAAACGTAAATTGTGTGACCAAAAAACCTGTTCTCAGACGCGACTAAGACTCATATTCTATATAGTGATTAACCTTTCGCATTGGCAGTCGTCATAAGAAATCTTTATTCTTTAGCTTGCCTTTGATTTATACTTGAATCTCTCTGTATGTGTTGCCTCCGCAAGACATTTTTTCTTGAATACCATAAGTTAATGCGTGCGAGAAGACCCAATCGTAATCGGAAATGCGGTGAGCACGCTCGTTGGTTTCACGTCTCAGTGGCTACTGGAAGGCAGGCGGCCTGATCAAGGCCCACGAGCGACAATAACGATCGTAGATGGACAAAAACGCAGCGCTTTAAAAAAAATAAGAGTTGGGTACCGCCTGCACGCTAAGTCGGTCAGATTATAAGTGCGTGAGATTATTGGCGAGTCCTGAATCATGAGCATTGGGAAACGGGCATGTCCTAATCAATGGTTTATCCCGCATGAACTGGAAACCTGTAGGGATAATTGGTCAGCGTGATTCGATGCTTCAAACTTGCCAGCTGTAGGCTACTGCTTATGCTGCAAGCACGCGTTTCTCTGTAGCTTTCTATTATACCGGCTACTTTAATGATATGGACCTCTTATATTAAAGTATGAGCGCACTTGATTCCTGCAGCTCCTTCTTATTGTCCGCATGCCTGCGTGTATTAGTGCAACAACTACGACTCGCTAGACGTGCTTTGAGGCACCAGTTCTACCGGCATTTGTCATACGCAAGACTTGCTCCGATACACGCGCCACATGTTTGCGGCAAACGAGTTATGGAGACGCTTTCACGTTCATACAATTTGGCGTCAGGAGTTTTGCATGTTTGTTTTGTGGTGACCCTCATTGGTCATCTTGTGCTAGACTCATTGTTGCTTGTTACTGTGTTAGTAAGCTTTATAACCGAAACTTGGCTTTCTATATTGGCTGGATTAAAACATACGTACTGGTAGGCGAATGGGATGCCTCAACGAGTAATACACCGCTTTCTCTATAAAAACTTGTGATTCAAAAGAGGAAATGGCTTGCCGAAATTTGCCAACTCCGTAGGTACGCTTAACCAAAATGAGCGAATTGATATTTATGCTTCGCGGACTCTACACGAATTAGAGATCAACGCCCATTTCAAATAATTCAGCAGTCGGCACTCACAGCTTCGCACCATCTACGAAGAGGCGTTTTAGACATATTTTTGTTGAGCGTTTTGTTACCTTGAAGGCTGAAGTACTTCGATGTTTGTAGTAAAAGTTAAGAGTGCGTAAATTAAAAGGTCGCGGCTAACCAGCAATCTGCTGAGCGGACTTCTGAGACAAAAGCGAAGCTTGAACTTGAGTGCGCTAATGGCGGCAGCAGACAGAGAAGCGTTTTGGCTCTCGGCACTTGGTTTTTGTCTCTTCCCGTTTCTTTCAAGCGGAAAAGCAGTTCTCTGGACTTGCCGAGCCGAGCTGAAAGTGCATCGTGATTGCCGGGCTCGTTGCCCGGTCGCCCAGCCAGGTTGTGTGCCGGCCTCTGGGCGTACGCTGTGCGCTGGGAATGAACGGTGAAGCGTTTGGTCTGTCACACGGTCGAGACGACAGGGCGTCCGGTGAAGCGGAGGGAGCATCGCTCACTGAGTGACGGTGAGGGTTTCTTCGCTCACTGTGAATTGTTTACACCGTCACAAGCAACGGGTCGACTTCGAGGTTTTTTAGCTCACTTTTAGGTCGCTTCATTCTTTGGCTCCATCCTATCTCTCGGATCTACTCCCCCCACCAGGTCAAGCGCCGTGCTAGAAAGAGATTTGAGTTCTCTGAGGGCGCTTAATCGAGTGCATTATTATTATTATTATTATTATTATTATTTCAACCTCCATCTGACTTGCTCAATGTGCAGTCTCGGTTAACAAAGTCACAACAGAGGTTTCGGCTAATTTCCGAAAACAATCTGTACCTTTGACTCTAATACAATCGAACTACCCACAACCGAGCGTGGTAAGCGATATAAATGGAAACGCTGTACACGTCGTTAAGCAGCTGTCCTGCGTCAAATAATCGGGTGACGCTCATTGGCTGCTAGGTCTCCATTCTTGCTTTCAAATCCTCCGGTACGCTAGAGCTCTCCACCTTTTAAGAAAGCATTCATGGCCAGTCAAAACATAGACCCTATGGCTATGAGCTCGCGTTCTGCGAATACTAAGGACGTCGAGGGCGTTAATGTTAGGCAGAAAGACAATCATTCCGTCAGCAAAAGGTGAGTGCCTCCGCTAGTGCTGGTTGGTCGTGAGGGGAGGGTTCATGGGTTCGGTTGGACGATGCTGACGACTTGTTCGTTCCTCTTGTCTGTGTGTGCGTGTGCATGCGCGCGCGTTTGTGATGCGCTCGCGAGTTTGTGTAGGAGGCACCGACGAAGCGCACTAGCTTGCATCCGCAATGTAATTTTCCCTAACCCGAGAGTGTCCGTTCATCGAGTTCTTAGGTTGACCTGTCGATCTGATCGATCGTAGAAAAAATTTGTCACTCGCCATATCGATCTCTTTGAGAGAGCCCATTTTTGGGCTCTTGCGTACTACCTAATTGACATACTACTGACGGATGACATACTAATGACGGACTTCAAGGTTTTGTCGCTCACTTTTAGGTCCCTTCATTCTATGGCTCCAGCCTATCTGTCAGATATACTACCCCATCAGGCCAAACATCGTACCACCCGCTTTTCGGAATCCAACAGTCTAGAAATACCTCATACAAACCTTAAATTCTTTGGAGACCGTGCATTTAGTTCATATGCTCCCTAAGCCTGGAACTCCCTCCCGACCTGCGTCAGAACATCCCCTGACCTGACCACATTTAAAAGGAACCTAAAAACACACCTATTTAGGATAGCATTTAGTGGGTCCCTGTGATTCGTCCTTGATGTGCTTATGCGTGCTGACACTGTGCATGCTGCCACTAACCACATTTGCATGCTGACCCTGTGCATGTCACCCCTAACCATATTATTCATTTCGTTTGTTTTTCAAGCATGATTTTACTTACCATTCAATTGCATTTCACTTTACAGCAAATGTAAAGCGACTAGAGAGAGATTGAGTTCTCTGAGGGCGCTTTATCAAGTGAATTATTATTATTATTATTATTATTACTGGATAGGAGACTTGAACTCAGTGTTAAACGAGACTTGAGCGATGCTTATTCCCCTACTTTCAGCTACACAACAGTGCTAAAATTCGGGCTTGTCTAGATAAGGATACCACGTCAAAGTTGGTCCATGCATTTGTGACATCCCGTCTTGACTTCTGTAACTCACTGCTCTTGCTGGCCTACCGGCATGTGCAATCAGACGATTGCAGCTGGCACAAATCTCTGCAGCTAGGCTTGTCTGTCGTCAACGTCGCAGTTGCCACACCACACCACTTCTCGCCGACCTGCACTGGCTCCCAGTCAAGCAACGGATCGACTTCAAGGTTTTGTCGCTCACTTTTAGGTCCCTTCATTCTATGGCTCCAGCCAATCTCTCAGATCTACTCCCCCACCAGGCCAAGCATCGTACCACCCGCTTTTCGGAATCCAGCATTCTACAAATACCTCGTACAAACCTCAAATCTTTTGGAGACCGTGCATTTAGTTCGTATGCTCCCACAGCCTGGAACTCCCTCCCGACCTGTGTCAGAACATCCCCTGACCTGACCACATTTAAAAAGAACTTAAAAACACCTATTTAGGACAGCATTTAGTGGGTCCCTGTGATTCGTCCTTGATGTGCTTATTCGTACTGACACTGTGCATGCTGCCACTAACCACATTTGCATGCTGGCACTTTAGATATGCACAGGCACATGATATGCATATGTACAGGCACTTCAGATATACCTCGGGGCTCGAGCCCACGACCTCAGCCAGACCTTGGTCGGGGCGAGCACCTTAACTGCTGGACCAAACCAGCTCTGGCGAGTGATTCTTAAGCTCCATTTGGTTAGCAGCTGAGCGATAGTTGCCCTCGTGATTTATCATATTTCATTAAGGCATCTTATGTTTTGCTGGTGCCTAACTAAATATGCAAATCTTCCTATATAGCAGATTTAAGCTGCAAGCAAAAATGGAAAAACTCGTTTCTGTGGTGTTGTGGATTTTGGTGATTTGGCATGTTTCAATGTTATTTGCCCCAACATCGAACCGTGTGTGCCTCTCGTATCTGTTGTACACAAATTTCCTTGGCCTTTAGCCAGGACCGTGCGCGACTGTGCATTAGGACGAGCCGCCCGCGAAAGTTCCTTGCTGCGTCTGAGTGACCGCTGCGTGCGGAGGCTGCAGCGGATGCTCTGCTGCAGCTCATGCTCAGCGCTCGATCTGAGCGCATGCTTGCGCAGGCTGAACAGCTCGCTGGCTGGCTGCTTGCTGGTCAGCTGCTTGCTGGTCAGTGCGAGCGCATGACAACCAACTGGAAAGCGGGGACGCGGCAGTGATTGCTGTCTGCTTGCTAACCGTTGTAGACTTCAGCAGGAGCTCATGGATCTCATGGTGAGCGAGGCAAGCGCCACAGCGAGGCCCGGACTGCGCCGCTGTGGCCGAGCTAGCTACTTGGCTGCATTCATTGGTTCCTCATACCAATGCCATCCTACGTCGTTGGCTCCTAGGCTGTGCAGAGGTTAAGTGCCAGCAGGGCCGTGTAATGCGTTGCTGCCTGCTTCCTGCTTCAGTCCTGGCATCTTAGCCAGCCAGGGCTTGCCTAGGCTAGCACCGGTAGCCAGCAGACTGCTGGTCCGAAATAATAATAATAATAATAATGCACTTGATAAAGCGCCCTCAGATAACTCAATCTGTATTAGACGCTTTACATTTGCTGCAAAGGGAAATGCAATTGAATGGTAAGTAATATCATGCTTGATACACAAACAAAATGAATAACATGGTTAGGGGTGACATGCACAGGGTCATCATGCAAATGTGGTTAGTGGCAGCATGCACAGTGTCAGCACGCATAAGCACATCAAGGACGAATCACAGGGACCCACTAAATGCTGTCCTCAATAGGTGTGTTTTTAAGTTTTTTTTCAATGTGGTTAGGGGATGTTCTGACGCAGGTCGCGAGGGAGTTCCAGGCTTTGGGAGCATCGACGCAGCTGCTGCTGCTGCAGCCGCCGCCTCGCCTTCCTGCTGTCTGTATAATGCTCCGCATGCTGGCGCCACGGACGCATGGGACTGACGACAACGCACCAGCAGCAGCTCATCTGCCGGCTGCCTGGGGCAGACGAGCTGCTGCTGCTTGCTGTGGGCCACCGGAAAAGCACGTAATCTGGTGCAGTGGCAGCGAGTAAGTCCTGCCTCCCCCGTGCCGTGCCGCGCAAACACCACCCATCCTGCGGCTTTTTTTATTTAGATGTCATGCCCCGTGGGCGTCTCAGCATTTCCTGACGGTGACAACCTGTTCAAATGGCGGGGCACCATTAACGGTGCTGTGGGCACGGTGAGTGGCATCGCTGGGCGCTCACTCGCTCTGTCTGGGCGCAGAGCAGCCGTGTGGCAAACTTGCTACCACCACACCCCACGTGTTGCTGCCACTGCCGATGGTGGGCCGTGGCACAATGGATTGATTGCGTACGCTGCCAGTCACCGCTGCCGGTCGAGTGCACGCTCTCACGCCGCCGCTGCAGGTGTACGAAGGCCTCACGTACACGCTCAGCCTGGAGTTCCAGGAAGGCTATCCGTGCACGCCCCCGGTGGTTAAATTCACGACACCGTGCTTCCATCCGAACGTTGATCAGCACGGCAACATATGTCTTGACATACTCAAGGACAAGTGGTCGCCTTTGATGGACGTGAAAACGCTTCTGCTGTCCTTGCAAAGCCTGCTAGAAGGTTTGTGGGCGTGTCCCGTGGCACAGAGCAGGCACAGCCATGCGCGCAAGCGGCACGCAGTGTGGCCGCAGGCAGGGTCACTCTCCCTCTCTCCATCACGTGGCCGCCTTGCAATCGCCCATAGCTCGATTGATGGCTGCCATGCTTACCACTCTCTCCCTGCCCCGCGAGCAGCGTGGCAGCGCTGTGCAGTCCAGCCTGTGGACCTCTGCAGTGCCCCTCCCGCTTCCCCCCCTCCCACTGCACAGGCCGCAGCGCCTCCGACAGGCACTGCTTGGCGCATTGGGCTCTTTGCTGGGTGGCACATGCCTTCTGGGTTGAATGTGCAAGGCACTGCAGAGGACACCATGGTCAGACGGCTGGAAGCGCTGCTGTCAGCAGCTTCCAGACCGGAAGGAAGCCGAAGTCAGCTGACTGCTCGAAAGGAGCTGCGTGAGATCACTCTGGCGGTGTAAAGCCACTGTTTAATCCTTGAAACTCCGAGCCGATGTCGCCCAATTTTCATCCATCGGGCGTGCCTCAAGTGCTGCCACTAACCATGATTGCATGCATGCTGACCCTGTGCACGTCACCCCTAACCATCATGTTGTTTATCAAGCATGATATTACTCACGATTCAATCGTGTTCCCTTTACAGCAAATGTAAAGCGCCTAGAAAGAGATTGAGTTCTCTGAGGGTGCTTTATCAAGCGCATTATTATTATCACGCTTCCTTTGCAGCATATGTAAAGTGCCTAGAAAGAGATGAGTTCTCTGAGGGCACTATAACAAACATATTATTGTATTATTATTATTATTAGGGCGTCGGTTTTTTGAGATCCTGCCTGCTGCTAGGACGGCATGCCAGTTGCTCATTGTGAAGCGGTGTTCTCCGGCTACTCTCTCGGCTTTGCCGAACGCTGAGCTTTCAATCGAATGCCACTGTGTGCTCGACATTGCGTTTATACTGCTTACATTAGCTCGTTCGAGTGTAGTAGCTGGTATAGGCGACTGCCTGAAAGCCGTGTATGAGAAAACCCCAACGTTGTACATTTACAGACGCCAATATCGCCAGTCCGCTCAATTCTCATGCCGCCGAGCTGTGGCCCAACAGGGAAGCCTTCAAGAAGTACCTGCACGAACAGTACAAGAAGGGCGTCACAGCTTCCGAGGGCGCTGCTTCAGGAGGCCCGAGTCGGCCTTGACATTATTGACTTTCGCGGGCGTGGGCTGAGCGACAGTGCGAGGAATGCTGTCCCGTGCACGAGGCAGCAGCGCGAGTTGGCTCGGTGTCGCCGAGAGATCTTGGCCGCCACCGCCGCGTGCCCGGGTGGTGCGCGCAGTCGAACTGTGCTGACTCGTCTATAGCAGGCTGTGTCGCTATTTAATAGAATGCGCTGCTGCAGGAAGTCGGCGCCTTGTGCGCTGATGCTTGTTAGACAGGACTGATGTGCCTCATTCTTGTGAATGGTGAGTAATAAATTATTATATTGTCGTAATGTTGCAGTCGTTGCTCTGCTACCACTTTTGACACTTCCACTCTGCTACCCGTGTGAGCCAGGACCGTCACGTGCCGACTCGCCGGTGTTCGTAGCTCTGCATAGTCGGTCCTTGTTTCTGGCTAGCCGGTCAGTGTGAGTAGAGGCATTTGCAGCTTTCCATTTGATGGCATTGACCCACTGGCTATGATGCTCTAGCTTTAACGACCGAGGTCAAAGTAAAGGCATTTGATGACCGATCTTCATATATAATATATATATATATATATATATATATATATATATATATATATATATATATATATAGTATATATATAGTATATATATATATATATAAGTATATGTATATATATATATGTATATATATATATATATTTGAAGATGGTATATTATACGAGTATATATATATATATACACGAGTATAAGGTATATATATATATATATATATATATATATATATATATATATGTTAATATTTAATAATTATTCTTTATTTATTCATTTAATAATATACACACACTATATATATATATAGTGTGTGTGTTTGTGTATTATTAAATAAATAAAGAATAATTATTAAATATGTTGTTTATTAACATACTCATTATATATTATATTTATTTATAGACAATCTATATATATCCTGTTCTAGAACAATAAAATAATGGAGCCTCCAACTTTCCCGGTTTCTTTTCCCTACTCGGTCGAAGCCCTCGGTTATTGGGCGATCGACCTCCACTGAGGCACCCTGAATGCGAATCTTCGTCGTCAGGCTAGCCTGGCATCCAGGACCCTGAGCGATGGTGGGTTCAAATTCATTGAAGGGGTGGCAGAAGTGGCGTCTGGCTTGTGTACTGTAGGTTGCTGCTTGCTTGGTATCCCAAACGTACAGGCTGGGATGGATGAATTTTATTGACCGACGGATGGACAAGTGGAGGGTTGGACGGACGCCCAGTAGCACTGGCGATGAATGTGCTGACTTTAAACGTGGCACTCATGTTCTCATAGGCTGTGCAGCAGTTCTAGCATATGTAAAACGCCTAGGAAAAGGCGAGATTGCATAATTGTGTTGCAGTGCGGATGGCTAGAAGCATGGAGCAAGAAAATTAAGAGACCCAAAAGTGAATGACAAAATCTTCAAATCGATGTGCTGCTTGATGGGAAGCCAGTGCACGTCAGTGCAACGTTCACAACAAACAACAACGCTAGCTTCCGAGGTTTGCTCGAGCTGTCTTGCAGAGGATTACTTGTCTATCGCGGCTGTCGCAGCGTCTCGGGTCAGCTGAAACATTCGAGAATGCAGCTGCTCGAAAGAAGAACTGCTCGAGTACCGGTCGGAATGGATGCTAGCACACCCACTGCCTGCAGGTTTCGGTGAGGACACAGTCGGGGCTTCGACCGAGAGAGCTGGCAATCGTGCAAGCTGTTGCTTGGACCAGTGACCTCATCCCACTGTTCCGTGCTGTAGTGTCGGTCTTACCGACGTGCACACAAGGTGCAGCCCGACTCTTCATTGGCAGGTTAGAGTTTGGCAGCAGCTTCATGCTGTTCTGACCAGCTCTATCCGGAAATCAGGCAGTGACTCGTCGATCAGTGGACGCACATGCCTAGCATTTGTGTGGCAAAGGTCGTTTCACTACCTAGACATCATGCAGCAGTTCCTTTGAATGTCTCATGTTCTAAAAACGTCTTTGCAGTAGCTTGAGGACTGCTACGCTGCTGGCCGGACGGCGACAGTACGGGCTGGAGCAGCAAAGCATCCTCGTATAGAATGAGCTGAGTCTGTCAGCTTGTATTTAATGCATTGCTGCATGATTCCCAGTTTTGCATATGCAGTCTGCTTTTCTTGTCTGACTTGCGATTCCGCACCTCGAATACAAACTATGAATATGAAAAACTTATATCATCCTATCGAACGGCATTTAGTGGCCAAAGAGCCTCATGGCCGGCTTCGAAGTGCTCGCTGCCCAAAGTCGTGCACCGGTCTAGTCCTTCGTCGGTTCTTTTCATTATCTGCTGCTGCCTGCTGCTCGAGAACGAAGAGCTGCTACGGCAATTTCTCAGCTATTCAAAGGAGATTGTTAAATTAGCTGCTCTGATTAGATCTCAATCAGAATTCCACTGTGAGCAGGCAATTACGAATTGACTGATCTCAGGATCTGGACACTAGAGCTGGACAGCAGTGAAGTGAGAGCAGGCTACTCACCGCTGCCTCAAGTTCGACCAGGAAAAAGAATTGAACTGCCTCATGCACATCTACGTAGCTGCAGCAGAGGAGCCACTGCTGCTCTCCCTCCGTTGCAGCGAGCAGTGCAGAATTGCCAGCTTCAAGTCTCGAACCCGTGACATGGATCGAGAAGTGTGGACCCCCTACCATTAAGAATAATAACAATGATACATTTGTATAGCGCTCTCCCAGAACTTAATCTGTTTCTTGGCGCTTAACGTATGCTTTAAAGGAAGCATGATCACATGCTTAGTAATAGCATGCATCACGTTAACAAGGATAACATGGTTAGAGGTGGCATGCACGAGATCAGCATAGTTGGTGGCCGCATGTCCAGTGTCAGCACACGTAAGCACACAAGGGACGAACCACAAGGGCCCACTAAATGCGTGAAAAATAAGTGTGTTTTAGCTTCTCTTTAAATTTTGTCAAGTCAGGGGATGACGTGACGTCAGTCGGAAGTAATTTCTAGGCTTTAGGCACATAATAATAATAATAATAATACAGTGGTGTTGCACCATCAGAGAACTTGAATCTCTTTCTAGGCACATTACGTGTGCTGCAAAGGAAGCATGATCGAATGGCTAGGGGTAGCATTATCAATGACAATAAGAATATGCTAGCTGATTTAACAGCCTCATCTGTATAACGACAGAAAGGCCTTTACGGCCATCACTACTGCTTGCAGTGGCACTACAGAATCACCCACCGCAAGATTCTAAGCCACGTCTTTCGGTCGTGAAAGGCAACATCACCAATGACAACAAGCACAACATGGTTAGAGGTGACATAGACAGTGTCAGCATGCAAATATGGTGGTTAGGGGCAGCGTGCATAGTGTCAGCACTCATACGTACACTCCTTTACTTCTGGAGAGAACTGAAGCAACTTTCGCCCAGTCTCACTTCCACAGCTCTTATCAAAGTCGCCGTACTGAGTAGTGGCAAACTAGCTACAACCAATTGCAAGGCAGTCAGCTTGTACTTGCACCGCTAGTATGCTGTCACCGATTGCGGCAGGTTCAGTGTGCACACTGCAATGACACTGCTTCTGCCAAGTAGGCAGCCTGCTTTGTCATTCAGCGAATCTTAATTCGCTCTGCCCTCACTTCATGTTCACGCCGACCTAATGTGCCAGGACTTGCGATGCAAAGTGGCTGTCTCTTTCCAGTTTAAATCCTCCCAGCCAGAGCTTCTCTCTTTGCCTCGTTAATTTCTCATGTGTCTTGGAGCTCAAGTACTTGATTGTCCATCACTCCTCGAGATCCTTATTCTCGAAATGGCCAGAGGGCTCAAAATATTAGCATCTCTAAAGCTTAATGGCTTCCAGTTGATCAACAGATACAGAGCGAACTGTTTAACGCTGACCCACAAGGCCAAGGCCACGGACACCACAAGGCCAAAGCCACGTCTTGGTTCCTTCATACCTAGCTGCACCAGTTTCAGCCTCCTCAGGTCCTCATGGACAATAAATTAGCTGTTTCATTCCTCTACTTACAGACCGTTGGTCACAGAGGCAATTTTTCTGCAGGTCGTAGACTGTGGAGCTCACTTCCACAATTCTTTCTCACTTCCACAATTCTGCCGATTGGCACGATTTCCTGTGCTTTGCCTCCTCTCTAGCTGCCTTCCACGCTCTCGCGAGTCGTATCAGCCGATGGATGCAAGCCCTTTCCTCTAAGCAGCCGGGCGAGCCTGCGAAAACCGCTTCGAACGTCGGGCTGGAGCTCAACGTTCGAGCTGCGTTGCGATGGCTTCGAGCAAGCTGATTCTGACCGGCCGCCGAAGCCTGCAAGGCATGCAGCCTCAGACTCAGCCGTCGAGATCTCGTCCGTGTACGGTCAGCGACGACCGCAACTGCAATATCCCCCAGTAGCATTAACATAATAATGTACTGTAATTAATTTCTATAGCGCCCTCTGAGAACTTAATCTCTATCCGGATGCTTCATGTGTGCCACGGGGCTCGAGCCCGCGAACTCGGTCATCACGTGCATTCATCGTGACCTCGGTCGCTCGGACTTCAAGCGATGTTGAAGTAAACGCGCCAGACTCGTTGCACGAAGGTTCAAGTCTCGCTCCTCCTGGAGTCCGAAAATGCGTCCCAGCCGCCGCAGCCACCGCCACCGCCGGTTTCTCAAAATGCCTGCTGACGCAAAACCAGAGACGTCCTCTACGTTCGGACGACCGCTTCGGCGTACGTGCTCGCAGCCACTCGTCAAGTGCGGAGCGCCCTGGGCGACGCCCCCTCCCCCCGGTTGACCCAGTGGCAGCATAACCACAGCGAGGGCGGGGCGGGGCTCGCGCAGGCGCTCTTTGGCGGCGTTGGCGACGCATGGCGACGCGACGCCTGCTCGGCATTCGCGGGACGGTCGACGGGGCGCGGTAGAAGGCAACGGCAGCGGCTGCAGCCGATGTCCGACGCTGTCCGCACAGACTCGGCAAGGTGTCCGCTCGGGTTCGTATTCTCTAGAGCACTGCTGCGGCGACTGACCTGTGTCGGTCCGCGACCAGCGACTGCTCCGCCCGGGGTATGGCGGGCGCGCACGCGCCCGACGCCGGGCGCGTACCGCCCGGGGCGGGCGGGGGGAGTAGCCGGCAGCGGCGAGAGGGCGTCGGATCCTCGCGGGACCTCTGACGCGCTGCCGGCGTCCGTTTGTGAAGCTGCTGCCTGAGGTTATTGGCATTTCACACGAACGGACTATCGCCAGCGCCCGAGGCGTGCGTCCGAGCGCGGCTGCCTCGTCTGCGGGCGACGCCGGACGGCGCGGGTCGCGGCGCCGGCGCGGCGTTCGCCCGCCCTGCCCCGCCCTCCTCGCCCCCCCCCGGTCATCGCGTCGCGCTTGTGGCGGAGCCAACGGAAGCCGAGAGTCCCGAGTCCTGCGCAATGTGGGCGTAGGACTCGCGAATGCGCACTAGTCGCTGTCGGGACGCTGCGCACTGGGGCGAGCCGCGGGCCGCAGGCCGCCGCCGCCGGTAGCTCCTCGCGACTCGCTCGTCCGGCGCCGGCCGGCGGCCTGCGGCGGCCGGCGATCGAACGCTAGCCGCGGCTTAATGTGCGTGTGCACGCGCTGACCATTTCACGCCCTTTTATGCCTGCTCGTGGGCGATCCACCGAATTGTGGCCTTTGATTTGGGCCACTCACTACTCTTCGATGTGTATCAGGGGCGGGTCCTTGTTCTATTAGCGCCGGCCCGCGAGCTTAAAATGCGCCTCTGAGGACTTGGCGTGTAGTGCGGCCGCCCTGTATTCGCTGACCGTCGGCGCACCGTTGGGAAAATACATATTTAGAAATAATATTTAGAATAATAATAATATTTAGAAAGTTATTCCGGCGGCTGCGCGGCCTACAGCAATGCTGATTGAGTACTTGCACGTCCGCGACGGCTTCGTAAATAGGCTGCTTATCACGGAGCGCAGACTCGATGTGCTCCCGTCCGAGAGTGGCTTAAGCACGTCTATGGCCTGCGCCCTTATCAACACTTTTCTTCGTCAAAGGACCAAGCTATAAATACACATCAGAGAGCAGTTGCCGCCAATCAAAGGCAATAACTCTTCAGTGGCTGGTCCGCAAGCAGACATCAAAGGGTCACAGAATGCACGACGCATGAACATTAGGCCACAGCTAGCCTCATTCGCAACGTCTGGTTGAGCGTTATTCCAGATTCCCCCTATGACCCAAAAATGGCATCTAATCGCCGAATAGCCAACTCTTGGTTGGAGTAGATTTCAGCGGTGCATGCAAGATTTCGACGCGACCTCCTCGTACTTCTTGCTTGTATCCTTCTCTGCTAATACTAATACTAATAATAGATAGATAGTTTGAGTAGCACCCTGAAGTGAGCTTAATCTCTATCCAGGTGCTCTACAGCTCACTGCGAGAGCATCAATAACCAAGGGTCAATGCCATGCACAATATTGTGCTTACAGACACATGCAGAACGAAGACAGTATTGATACATTGGTGTTCAAAAGATCAGCAGATTATGACTGCGAGATATTGCGCGTTGTTTCTGAATTAGAATGAGTAGGAGTATGTTATTTAGCAATCTACGTTTTGGCGGCACAAAGCCACGTACATCTTTAGTGAGTAGGGCACGTATCGTTAAGCCAAATAGTTCCGCGTGACCCTAGACGGCGTACCAGTTGCTTCTCGCTACGACTGCTGGCGCTAGACGCCCTTTAACCCTCGGTCGCTGTCGATTGGATTTCTTTACCTAGCAGATTTGGATAATATTAAATTTAATATTAATATTAAATAATAATATAATTTAATATTAACATATATTGATAATATATTAAATCTATCTAATAATATTATTACCCTTAGGTATTAACGTTTTTCCATGCATTTGTGACATCCCCTCTCGACTTCTGCAACTCACTGCTTACTGGCCTACCAGCATGTCCGATCAGGCGATTGCAGCTGGTGCAAAACTCAGCAGCTAGGCTTGTCTGTCGTGAGCGTCGCAGTTGCCACATTACTCCACTTCTCGCCGACCTGCACTGGCTACCAGTCAAGCAACGGATTGATTTCTAGGTTTTGTCGCTCACTTTTAGGTCACTTCATTCTTTGGCTCCAGCCTATCTCTCAGACCTACTCCCCCACCAGGCCAAGCATCGTACCACCTGCTTTTCGGAATCCAACAGTTTATGAATACCTCGTACAAACCTCAAACCCTTGGAGACCGTGCATTTAGTTCGTATGCTCCCAAAGCCTGGAACTGCCTCCCGACCTGCGTCAGAACATCCCCTGACCTGACCGCATTTAAAAGGAACGCAAAAACACGCATATTTAGGACAGCATTTAGTGGGTCCCTGTAATTCGTCCTTCATGTGCTTATGCGTGCTGACACTGTGCATGCTGCCACTAACCACATTTGCATGCTGACCCTGTGCATGTCACGCCTAACCATGTTATTCATTTTGTTTTTCAAGCATGATTTTACTCACCATTTCAATTGCATTTCCCTTTGCAGCAAATGTAAAGCGCCTAGAAAGAGATCGAGTTCTCTGAGGGTGCTTTATCGAGTGCATTATTATTATTATTATTCATTGCCGACGCGTTCGCACCCGTCGGCCCAAGCGCAGGCGCAGCCGCACTGCTGGCACTTGCTGCGAGTCGGCCATGATGACTTGCACAGCGACCAGCGCTTTGCTTTGTTTGCGCCATCAGAGCCGCCACAGCAGCAAGTTCGTGTCATTCGGTGCCGGAAGTGTCGAATAATTGCCGACGACCCTTAGCAACAGCCATCTTACGCTAGTCTAATTGCTCGCGACAATAGCGGCGAGCAGTGCCTGCCGGAACAAGCGGAATATACTCCACATTCGCTTGATTGAGGCAGAAGCACTGACGTTGGTATTGAGCGCCTGAAAGCTGAGGCCTCCGTGGCTCTGAAGCTCCGGCCTCCGTCGCTCCGTCGCTCTGTCGCTTGGCGCTTCGACAGCTGGAGCACATTTGTACGCCAACAGGCGTAAAGTAAAGGCCAAGCTGATTCGACAGCCTCATCTGCGTAGCTGCAGAAGAGGCCGAGCAGTTATCACTCCTGCTTTAAGCGGGTACCAAGGAGTCACCCCACACTCATGACAAGATCCAGGGGCTACAGTGTTCAACATATTAGTTTGATGTCTAAAGCACACCTGTCTGGCTTGAAGCCACGAGTAAAACCGATCTCCTGTCTCTGGAATGGGGCTTTTTAAGGACTCAGGCGAATCTATTGCTGAACTTGTGCGAGTTGAGAGCCGTGCTCAATCGTACTCGCTGAGAGAATTGCTGGATAGTTTCGTGCTGACGTTGCCCCGGCAACTGTGAAGTCAAATGGCAGCTCGATGGGCAGCGAGACTCGCAGCTGAGCGGCGTCCTTAGGAAGTACTCTGCATACCTGCCTGTTACTAGAGTGGGCTCAAAGCGTACAAAGCACACTAAGTGTACGAGCTCTAAGCATACTAAGCTAAGCGTGAGTCCAGAGCAAAAGTTGAATGAATCCCGAGTTCCGGCTAAAGGCCACCAGCATTGGGTTGAGAGTAATGCTGAGATTACTACGAGTTCGGAACTAGACTGATGACGACATCAGGATTAAACTCACTGCAATTAATCTTGGTGTCTAGTGCGACAAGTTGACCCCTGTAGCACAGGTGAAGGCCTTAGTTTACTCTTCACTTGGTTAAATCGGTAATACCGGTGCCTAGCATGGCGGGAAGTAGTTCGGCTGGAGCCAGAAAATGAAAGGATCTAAAAGTGAGTGACAGAATTCTAATGTCGATGCGCTGCTTGACAGGGAGCCAGTGAAGGTCAGCAAGGAGTGGTGTGACGCAGCAACTGCGACGCTCGTGACAGGCAAACCTAGCTGCAGAGTTTTGCACCAATTGTAAGCTCCTAATTGCACAGGCCAGTAGACCAGCAAGTAGAGATTTGCAGAAGTAGAAACGGGATGTAACAGATGCATGGAAAAATTTAGTATCCATGTCTAAGCATGCCCGAATTTTAGCAATGTTGTGTAGCTGAAAGTAGGCAGACTTTACAGTGAGGCTGATACGCTGTCTAGCTCAAGGTCACTTTAGACCAGGACATCTAGATTGAGTGCAAAGCAACACGAGATATGCTGGCAGAGCCCGTTTTGAGCATTAAGGTTTCAATTTATGAGTCCCACTTGGTTTGCCCATAACTGGTAAGTTGATCTTACCGCCTTTTTTATTTGAGAAAGTTTGCTGCCATCCATGCGCAGCAGTACATCCAGAAAGGGAGTTGAGAAACTTCCTAGAGCTGGATGGCTGGAAAGAATAAAGCAAAGGTACAGCTTAGTGTAATCAGCATAGAAATGAAAGCTTATGCTGTACATGACATCGGAAAGAGAAAAACTATAACCCGTGAAAAGAACCGGACCTAGCACAGAGTCCTGATTTACCCCATACTTCGGTAGTTCGTCGGATGATCTTTGTCCGTTCCCATCAATACTCTGGATTCTCTCACTGAGATATGACTTAAAACAGCGGTTAAGGTGCTCGCCCCGACCAATGTCTGGCTAAGGTCGTGGGCTCGAGCCCCGAGGCATATGTGAAGCGCCTGAATAGTGATTAAGTTCTCGTAGGCTGCTGTACAAATGAATTATATTTACTTATATATATTTTTTTAACCATTGTAGTGCAGTGCCAGTGATGCCCAGGTGAGATGGTAGGCGCTCGAGACGTACTTAGTAATCAATGGTATCAAACGCTGCCGAAAGATCGAGCAAAACAAGCAGTGAGACTTTACCTAAGTCTGCATTCCTGAGAAGATCGTTATAAGCCGCAGCCAGTGCTGAATCTGTGGAGTGATTAGCTGAATCTGTGGAGTGATTAGCTGAATCTGTGGAGTGATTAGCTGAATCTGTGGAGTGATTAGCTGAATCTGTGGAGTGATTAGCTGAATCTGTGGAGTGATTAGCTGAATCTGTGGAGTGATTAGCTGAATCTGTGGAGTGATTAGCTGTCCAACAGATTGGAGCTTGTTTGCTATGTTTTAAGTTTCAACGTAAGAGTTCAGCTGGTTTGTCACAACCGGTTGCAGTGCCTTTGGTTGGGACGATAGTTTCGAGACCGGGCGGGAGCTGCTCAAATTGTCTTGGTCTAGCATTGCTTTCTTCATTAGTGGCTTAACGACGGCCTTTTTGAAAGGGACAGGGGCACGATCTTGAGGCTAATTACATATTTATTACGTAAGGTATGCTTGGAAGCAGCCGATCTATGCATCGTAGAAGTAGAAATGTGGGTATGGCGTCTAGAGGACAAGTAGTCATATTTTATTTGTAAATGAATATCAGGATGATGTCACTAGTGGCCTCTTCGAATGCAGACATTGATGTGTGCCTGGATTTGACGGAGGAAAGTCCCGCAGGGTTCTTATTGAGCGGCAGTGATGATATAGACGTGATGCTGCTACCTGAAGCATGGACTCTCTGATCTTGTCTATCTTGCTGGTAGCTTAGGGATAGACTTTCTGATCTTGCCTTTCTTGCTGACAAATAAACTAGAGAAGCAATTAGCTTGATCGCCACACGGCTCACTAGGTGAAGAGCTAACCTGAGAGCGGTTAAGGAGATAGTTGATCATGGGCATCGGAATTTTTAAATTGTGCATCAGTGATTCAACAATATTTTTGTAGAAGCTTGACTTAGCCTTAGATAGATTGGATTGATATGATGTACAGAAGTTTTCATATGATTATCGGTGGAAATTCAGTTCTGATTTGGGTGTGCTTTCTCGAGCTTTCCCTTAGTAGACCTAGCTAGTTTACTAAATCCGGTAAACCACAGGCCGTCTGGGAGAGGGCTCACGAAGCGCCTAGTCAGAGGCTGAGTCTTTGAGCATGTCAGCTAGTGTCGTTTTGTAGCATTGTACGCGTGACGACAGGTCGGAAGGGGGATTGAGCAGCAGGGGCGAATAGGATATTCTCTCTCGGGCAGCATCGATGTCAAAGGTTGTCTGAGGTTCCACGATTCACAGGAGACTTTTGATTCGGAGGAGGGCGCATACTGTAGACTGAATGGGATTTGCATGTGGTCACATAAGCAGACTTTGGTAGTAATAGGTGACGACAGCATACAGTCGTTGGGGAAAATTTGGTTGCCTGTATGACCATTAATGTGAGTAGGGTCGTGCACATGAGCCACAAGAGAAAGCGAGTCAATTAGTTCACAAATTTGGCGCTGAAAGCGTCAGATAAGTTCGCAATGAATGTCAAAACCACCCGCTACTAGAAAAGATCAAATTCTTGCACGCAGAATCAAAATGAAACCAGAACAATTGAAGTGAACCAGGTCTCGGTTCCTGGGGGTGGGGTGGGCGATATATCATGGCCATCAAGGGCAGCTTGTTATCGGATGAACTCAAAACAAGAGATTCGAAGGATTCGAACTGCGAACAATTCGAATTTGAGGGAGGAACGAAATAATGTCTTGTGCACCCTCAGCGAATCAACTCGTTATGCGGGTGCCTTGAAACTCGCCTCGAGAGAATAAGTTTCAAATATCACGAGCCCTTGCTGTCTGCTGCGATCGTATTCTTGGCAGTAATAAATTAAAGGTCAGTAAACGGGGTCACGCAACGAGCGAGCCCGCAAGGCTTTGCCGAAATTCACAATGAGAAAAAGGGTTATGCCCAATCAGTCCCGAGAGGGAGTATAGGTTGTTGAACACATGCTTCCGGTGCTGAATGTAAGCATTGTTTCAATTCTCGCATTCCAACATTTGACTCACCCTACGATGTCCGAATACCTTCGGGCATTGTCTATCGCAGAGGCAACCAACCGAGTATATGCTCTTGACGAGCACTTGCATCGGGCACAGACAGATTGAATCCCAGCAAATTGAAAGAGCCGAGAGACAGAGATCGAGTTCTCTGAGGGCGTTTTATCAAGTGTGCTGTTATTATAATTGCTATTATTATAAGCAACTGGGTTCGGCTGAATTAATGATCTCAAAATCTGAGACATCCCGTCTGCTCTAGTACGTAGGTGCTTGGCTTATGCGATCACCCCTGTGCAGCGGTCAGCTTTCTACCGCGATTGCCGCCACTTCAGGTGAACCTTGCAGAGTTGAAGCCAATGGAGTCAAGGAAAGTGCACCCGGCAGCCGGAGACGGAAGTGTATCTGGTACTACTGAAAGCTCTGACTTTCATCAAGAACAGCAGAGTAGCCAGCAGTCTGTGCAAAAGTCGTTGGGAAAACGCGAATCGATATTGCACAAACGAAGTGAGTTACCGTGACCTTGATAAGTAAAATTTTTCTTCTCCCTTACCCTATGCTGCGACCAAGACTTTTGCCTGTCGACGACCTCTGTCGGATCTGTTGCAGGTTGCCCGGTTGCTCGCTGCTTGCCTATGCTTGCGTCTTTCTACTTTTATTAAATGCGCTAGAAAGCGTTGCATGCATGTTTCCGCAAACGCTAAAAGGCTTCGAGATTTCATTCGAAATGAGACTCGTCCGTAAGCATACGTTTCATGCCACGATGGAGCGTCTAGTGCAAGCTAGTACCATGGATGTTCCCCATAAGCGCTTCGCTTACACGCGTGCCCCACAATGAAAAGGAACCCCGACGTATAACCGGTGGGCGGTTGCAATTCCTGTATATTATATGCGATGTCATACGCAATAACCTGTAGAGTGAGAATGCACTGTCCAATTTTTGAAAGGAAACTGAAGGCACAGGGAAGCGTCTCTCAGCTGGATTCCGCGAACGACCTTAATTCAAGTGCGGATTACATCTAATTATAGTGACCGACCCTTCACTTTGTTTTGTGTAGGCACTTTGCTTATGGCTGTCGTGGTTAAAGTTATTAAAGGTTGGCTGATTCAGCTTCAGCAGCTTCGTTTTTGTAGCGGTAGGAGAGTCTTAACGCCATCACTACCGCTTGCAGTGGATACATAAATAAATAAATCCTAGCTGATTAAACAGCCTCTTTTCGTATAGCGACAGAAGAGCCTTTACGGCTATCACCACCGCTTGCAGTGGCGATAAAGGATCGCCCACCACAGGAATCGAACCCACGACCTCGGGACCAAGGTCATGAAAGCAACCACCTTACCTAGTGTGCCATTACGGCTCACCAAAAAAGGACCTGCCACTGCAGGCCGTAAACCCGTTACCAGAATCACGTGATGAGTGACCATCTTGCCTGTCTGCTAAGATCTAGGAGCGTGTGTTACATGCTTTACTCGTTGAGACAGTGAACCCTAATTCCGACTTTCTTCGGCAGCTTAACTAGAGTAATGTAACGTACCGCCAGACGCTGCCCAAGCCTTGTACTACTCTGCCCTCACCATGAATGAGCTCACAAAAAGTGTACGGACTGTCATTTCTTGTTTTTGCAGTGTCGTCCTAAAACCTGCTACTGTAGACATAAAAGAAAGAAAAATTCACAGCCATCGAGATCATGGTCAGCCGACATCGAAGGCTTCTGAAAAAAATATACTAAAATTTAGAATGCTCATCAGGACGGCTAAGATGTGCCCTAAAAGATCAAAAGAAATCTCCCGAACAACCAATCAGAGTAACCATGTTAAGAGCAAGCTTTCGCGTAATTCTTAAAACCGTATAAATTAGTCAACGACGAATCGGAGCTTCTTCAGCCTCTTCAGCTTTCAGCAGCAAAGGAAAATAACGTGGACGGACTTTGTCACGTTCGCGGGGGGGGGGGGGACCGGGGACTTTTTCATTTCGAAGGATTTATTATAGGATTACGTAATCTCAGCTGAGATTACGACGATTGCGGTGATTGCATTCCACCCAAGGCTTGAAGGGTTATAATCCGTATATAGTGGGAGTGTGACTGATGCACATCCTTCCTTTTCCTGTCTAAGGAAGCTCGATGCAAGCTCTTCGACGACGGCTCTCCTATCACCGCTTCGCACCAGCCTTGCACCAGCACAGTTTCTTCCATTGCGTTTCTCTACCTCCATGCCTGGTGGCTGCATTTCGGGGCACCCGGCCGCTCTGGTTGTCTGGCTGGCTCACTTCTCCGACTATCGATTAAGTGCCGGCTGCCCTTTTCAACGAATGAAAAGAATTCTACTGCCACCACGATTTGAGCCCAGGACCCGAGGACTTATAATTCAAGCCATTAACCGTACCGCTACTGGGGCCTTATTGACCTGAGTGCGATGAATTTGTCGCTGCCTGATCCAAACAAAAGAATGAGAATGCACTGATCTCTCTTAGAAAGAGTGCGACCTGGTCGACGAATAAAGATTTCAGTCTAAATGGAGAACCAATAATTAGTTGATATTTACGGTACGTTGACTGTCAAAGCACTAAAGCAATTGCTGGCAGCATTTAAAAACATTATTTATTATTATTAAACATTATTATTATTTAAAAACATTATCGTGACGATTCCTCGTCGAGCTTTCTGGCCATGCGAAAGCTGGAAGGTGGGAGTGGGCTACGGCGATAGCTCAGCGACGTCCTATTTTGATTCCCCTCCCTAGGAAAACTGCACAATCCTTAACACCACATGTAACGTGTCGAGAACGAGACCTAGTTTTCTTAGGGTGCTATACTAATATCTTATTACGAAGATTGTTATTACTATTATTAATTAATTAATTCGGCTCAGTCAATCGTAAAATATTCTTGGTCTCGTCTGCAGCAGAATCTGTGAGTGAACGCTGCTCAGCGCGAGGAAGAAGAGCTCCCAACGAGAACTTTCCAGCGTTCCAGCGTTCTCAGCACGACAATGTAGCCTGCGTGCGTGCGTGCGTGCGTGCGTGCATGCACGCACGCACGCACGCACGCATTCTTTTTGGAGCGTGAATTTATACTTGCGAATGCGCTTCTCGGACTGCACTGCAGAGCCACTCTTTTTTTTTTGCGTACTGTACTTGGTTTTATCGCGCAAACTATTCTATAAGCATGTCGCCTTTTTTCCAGAATGGGAGCCCGGTATGGGCCGCAAGTCCGTGCACTTCCAGGATGAGCTACCGAAGACTCCACCAGTTGATGATCCGGACGCCGAACCGCCCGCGGTCGTGCCCGAGGAACTATCCGTGTTTATACCTGGTTATGGATCCCTATCTTTTAAGCAGGGTAAGAAGAAAGCTAAGTCTGCTATTTCCCGTTTCACTTTCAGCTTCGTGAGCGAACCGCGAGCCAACCAACTCGGGTTTCGACGCAAGAGTCACGTGGTTTGGACTTTTGAACCTCTTGAGCCGCGCCTCAAACCCCAATACCTTTGCCAATACCGGCTTAGATGGGCCGCAACGAAAGCTTGGATGGGCCGCAAAGAAAATTGGTCTCAAATTCTTGATGCAGAGATCCGGGCTCGAGGAGCCGGGCTAGATGTTCTTGTAATCTGGATTCGTTTTGTATTCAGTGGTCTAGCTTCGCCTCAGAATTAGTCCAACCGGAGGGTCAGCTTCTTTTCTTTGGCAGCATGCCAACTATCGGCTAGTTCAAAGCTTCAGTGGAAGCAAGAGTGAGTTGACAACTACGCTTTGAGTAGGCTGAAAGTTTTTAGTCCTTACGGCCACTGACGGAGCCATTATTTTCATCGGGGGGGGGGAGGAGGGCAAGACCTACACAATTTGTTATGTGGGGAGCAAGACTCGCAATATTTTCATGTAGCTGGAGCTAGACCCGAATTAATTGAAAACTTTTTTCACAAAAGTATAGTGTTTATTCGACACGAACTCAGCGGTTGCTCATCGAGTGGAATTAAGGCCTAGTTTTGTCGCTGGCGACGGTCGGGGCGTAAGAATAGGGGGCGGCCCAAGGTCGAGGCCACGCTCTGGAGGGGATGCCCCCCACCCACTGCCTCCGCCACTGCTTGTTATGGCCCATCTTGCTGCATCCGATTTAGGCCGACAAATTCTATGCTTAGGTAATGAAGCTGAACTGTATTTTATAGGGCAGTCTAAAAATTGGACATGGTGTAGAAATGTATAACCCAAGTCTGTTCACCGTGGCACTTTGATCATGTGAAGGAAATGCTAATAGAAATGCAATTGCACCCGGTATTTCATTGATGTCCTATTGCACATCATTTGCAAGGGACTGCATCTACGCATATGGCTTTCCACCGCAATATTGAAATGCCAATGAAAAGTGATACCAACTATTTGCTGACCCTTCTGCTGAACTTCAAATACTAAAATTCCTTTTCGTTCTCCTTTTGTAAAGCGAGCTCTTTTAACTTCGTCGTTTTTAAGTCTGTTGTTTCTTGTCAGCACCAAAGCCTTTTACATCAACGTCTTGGGTGCATGTCTCATCACAGATTAATGGCGGTGTTTGTGCCCTTAAGGTTGGTAGTCATTGATTATACCAGATTTGCGGTAAAAGTGATATGCATACCTCTGGAAGAAAAGAGAGTCATGTCATGTCACGTATCTCCGTCAGTAACTCCAAAAAGCCATAAAGACCATGGGGGTGTTAAGCAGGAGAGCTTTGTATAGCGCACTCACAGCCTAAGCGGCTTTCGGTACGCATTCGGTAGCCAACAGACTTCGTCTCACGCAACAAAGAGAAAGTGGGAAGCGTGGCAGAGTCAGGAGACCAGTTGAGGTAGTGAGTAGCATAGAAGTAGCAGCTCAGAACCGCTTAAAAGGATGTGCCATAGTCGGCAGTAGGAGAGTAGTTGTCGTTGCGTAAGAATTGTGGAAGCGAGTTCCTCAGTCTAGGACCTGCAGAGAGAGAGAGAGAGAGAGAGAGAGAGAGAGAGAGAGAGAGAGAGAGAGAGAGAGAGAGAGAGAGAGAGAGAGAGAGAGAGAGAGAGAGAGAGAGAGAGAGAGAGAGAGAGAGAAAACAAGCAAGGAGAGTGGAGAGAAGAGAGAAAGAGAGAGATTAATGAAAATAAGAGATTCGGAGATGTGGAGAGAGAGGAGAGAGAGAGGAGAGAGAGAGACTTTTGGGTGAATCCAATGGCAAAGCAGTCTTGCTCAGACCATGCATGGCCTATACTTCACAGGAGCCTCGTTTGACGTGCCTTCGGAGCCCGAAGACTTGGCTACTGCAGCCGGCGTAGAGAAAGAACCGCGGGATTTCGAACGGTAATGTTTAAAAAATATTTTAGCCTCTTCCTTAACGAGAGCGTTGTGCATAGCATCTGCTACACACCACTGCTAAACTGGCAAGTGCTGTTGGGCCTGTTAGCTAATTACATGCACAGTCCTTACTATTAAGTGGTTGTGCAATCAGCTTGTGGCTTGATTAGGGCCTTCCATAAACTATTGGCGGTGTGGTCGTAGGCTACTCACTCTTACCGAAAGCGAGGTACGACAGTCTATGCTGGACTACGCAGCTCAGAAGCAGTGCTATGGTGCCACCTGTGCAAAGGAAATGGTGATCACATCGATTCGACCAGCGCACAGCTTTACGGTGAGTCGGCTCAAGTTTGACTCATACGACTGCTAAACTCGGCGGTATGCTGACCTTGGTCCCGTTTCTCTACCTTAGACTCATCTAGCCTTGCTGAGGACACAGATCTCTTTCATATCTCCTGACAGCTACTTTTTGCTGGCCGTGAGAATAGGCATAAAATAACGGGGGGGGAGAGCAGGAGGGAAGGTGCCCACGTCGATATCCTTTAGTCGATGATGAGCAGCAACCTCCGAAAAGACACTCGAGCTACCAAGAAGATACTGTGCAGTGCCCCCATGCAGGCGGGCTAGAGGAAGATACTGCGGCCTTGCTCAGCTCAGGATTCGAGCCTCGTGCTCTCTGTCTGGCTCTTGCAGCACCGACGCTTCCCTATCAGCAAACCGACAAAGCTACGGTCACGCGATGACACGTCGCAACTAGCCTCTATTCCCCTCCTGCACCAGTGATCTCAGATCCTCCACTGTGACGGCGTGACGGCTCACATTCAAGTGCTGAGTTGGAGACTACTGACCTTCACTGATGCATGGATAACCTTCAGTATTGACTGACATTAGCTAGGATATGGCTGGCTCTGTATATTCTTTCCAAAGTTTCGAAACAGTTTTTAGTGAAGGCAAGAGAAGCTGTGGGCCGTTACAGCATAGTGAGAAGTAATACTAATAATAGTCTGATTCTAGAACAGGCAGAGCTGCTACCAGCTACCTGAAAAAACAGGCTTTGACCAGCGAATTTTGGTGGTGATCGCCTCTCGTCATCGCGAATATATTTTTCCAGTGTCCGAGGCTTGCTGCAGCTCACTGCCAGCATTCCTGTCAGCAGATTTCTTTCGAGATTGTCACTCGTCTATGGCGCATCTATCGTCTGCTGCTGCTGTCACTGCTGCTGCTGCTGCTGCTGCCACTGCTGCTGCTACCGCTGTCGAATCCACTGCTGCTGCTGCTGCTGTTGTCACTGCTGCCGTTGCTGCGATTGCCACTGCTACGCCTGCTTCTGCTGCTGTGTTTGATATTTGTCAGCAAAAATGCTTTACACGAGCCTCACCATCAACTAGCTATTACAAAGTTCGATGCAAAACTCATGTAAATCTTAACTGACTCCAAATATCTTGGAGACTGTGCCGTCAGGTGCTACGCTCCTAAAGCTTGGAAATAATTTCTCACTGTTATCACCTCATCTCCTGATTTAACGACATTAAAAAAGGAGCTAAAGGCCAACCTGTTCCACACAGCTTTTGCTCTGTCCTAGCGAGTTGTCATTCGTGGGCTTGTGCATAACGAAACTGTTCACCTCGCAACTAAGGGCACACAGCTTTTGCATAGCACCAGAGGTAAAACTGTCTCTTTTCTTGTGCGATTTGCTTACGTACACGCGATTCAGTGCATGTTATTAACCCGATGACAAACTAACCAGTGACCGTGAATGTGTCCTTGTGCACTTTTGCATTTTAATCAAAGTATAATCCTCCGATGCTTCTGTGCGCATGCGTAAGCATGGTGCCTTGCTTGCGATTCGCTACTGGTTGTTGGTTCTCTTGCAGCGAATTGTAAAGCGCCTTAGCAGAAACTCAGCTCTGTCAGTGTGTGATTCAAAAGCCTTATTATTAGTATTACTGTTATTACATTTAAGAATTCTGCTGGTGCGTGGGAGCCTCCAGATGCATGGCTGCGCATAGTCGTGCGCACAGTGTGTGGGACCCTGGCAACTGTCGTTGGCTGGCGTCGTCCATTTTCAGTACTCCCTGGAGTCGTTCTACGAGACTCGCTGTGCTATGCTCAAGGAGATTCCGTTCAGAGGGGGCACGGTGGATGGTCCGCAAAATGGTGCGCCCCCTTCACCCTGGGAGATCGCCTGCCTGCCGGAGGAGATGTTCGTCGACAGCACCAGGGAGTTGCAGGTGCCGCACACGTCCGAGGTTCGGGTGAGCAGTCGGCGTCTTCATCGGAACCCGACATCGACGCTGGCTCGACGTCGGCTCGATCCCTCCCCTCCACTGTTCAGGCAACGGCACCTGCTGCACGGCTCGGGCGCTGTCATGGCTAGCTGCAACGACAGATATGGCTCCCTACCAAGCTTTTCCGAGAACTCTTCCCTGCAGCAGGGTCAGTGGCCCCGCTCGATCGATTTGGTCGGTCATTGGCCCGGCATTGCACCCCAGCGAGCTCAGGTAGCATTCTGCACTTCTGAACCTGCTGCCGGCAGTGACATTAGCAATAGCAATAGCTAGGCTCGGTGAAATGACACTTGTCATTCTGCCAATGACTGCTTTCAGTATGACTAGTTATTGCTCTCAGTGGTTCGTCTAAGGAGCCATTTAAGTGTGGGTTACATTAGGCATCTGTCCCCCAGAGTCTGGAACCACAAATGCTTTTCACCATCTGTTCTGTCCCTCTGGCTGATAGTCATCACCGCACACTCCCACGTTTTAATTTTTATGCCAACAGCACTCAGTTCTGCCTATGCTTAGATCCTTCCTAGCCTTGCTCTTCACCCTTGTACTTGTATCTCCGTCAGTAACTCCACAAAGTCAAAATGACCTTCTTTGGTAGCCCAGCCAAAAGGGAATTACAATAATCAAGCCGAGACAGAACTAAAGAGCTAGTTACATTTTTTACAAGCCACTGTGGGAGATACCTTCTAATCTTGGATAGGGATCGGATGTGATGGCTAGCTGTAGAGGCAGTCTTCTGAATGAAGCTTTTGAAATTGAGGCAGCTGTCGAACACGACACCTAGATTACGAGCACGTGGTGAAGGTCGCACAATAGCATCACCTATTAGAACGGCAAAGCCTTTTAATCCAGCCACACGCTTAGGGTGTCCTATGAGAAGCAGTTCGGTTTTATCGTAATTTAATTTCAGGAAGTTTTCCGACATCCAGGATCGAATATCGGCAAGGCAAGCATTCAGTTTCTCAGTTGCTGCAGCAGATTCCGACGGTTTAAATGACAAATACAACTGAGTATCGTCAGCATAGAAGTGATATCCTATTCCATGGGCCTTAATCACTTTTCCCAGAGGTTGTGTATAAATAGAGAACAGCAAGGGACCAAGTCCAGACCCCCTGCAACCTGCATTAGAATATTCTTACTTAAATGACTACTTATTGCTGGAGCTTCGTGCTGATAAGACCAGATTGTGAGCAAACCTAGTGCCACTCCAAGGTTGGAAGATCTCACCTCAAGATTGGTTCATCAAGCATCACTCCCCTGACGTCATCCAGTAATCTAGGTGTGATATTTTGAAACGACTTGACTATGGGATGAGCACATCCCCACAAGCTAGTCGGCACGCTTCCAGCTAAGAAACTTCGCCCCAAATTAGGGCCAGCTTAGATAAGAGCAAATTAGTCAAATGAGATCATCCATTTTTGTGACATTGAGTCGGAATTACTGAGATTCCCTTTAAAACAACTCAGGACTCAAGCCTGTGTCCTCAATCGCTTATTACTTGCGTAACTCTCCGCAGCTTGTTTGATATGTCGTCAACAGGATTGCTGCCACATTCTGGCACCAATTCTGTCCGAGCTTCTGTCCGAAGCTGCCAATCGAGTATAGTTTTCAAAATCCTTTGTCTGGCTTGGGGGGTTGCTTCACTGACCTCTGCACCCTCCTCCAACGACTGTTCGACCTATCTGCTCCTCCTCCTCCACTGTGCACCCGCCGCACTGCGCCCCCTGCCTAGTCATCTCGGTGTCCCTCTCACTAAATAGAAATCTGTTGGTGATCAGGCCTTCAGCTCTTAATGCAGCAAAAGCCTGGAACTCGCTTCTGGCTACACTCTGCACCATGCTTTGCATCATTTAAGTCTCAGCTAAAGATGCATCTGTTGCAGTCAGCTCGCCCTTTGCACCGTAGAACTCGTCTTTTTAGCTCATGCGTGCTCTTATCACTGTCCTCAACTCGCTCAATTCTACTCTTTGAAATTGAGATCTCTAGAAACTTGCCAATGACCTCATGTTGAGCAGTAGCACCCAGCCAGGGCGGATTGATTTGCACGAGCAGCCATGCGCACGCTGGGTGCCATGCGCTGCCACTTCAGCCATCCTGCACAAGCAGTCGTCCCCGCAGTCGTAGAGGCTGCGCAGAGCGGTGACGGTTCTGCAGATCTGCTGCTTCGCTTGGTTCGCTCGAATTCGAGCGCCATCGCTCTGCCACGTGTCGCGTGGCGCGACCAGGCAGCCGGTCGTCAATCTGGTTCGACTGGCAAGCGCTGAGTGCGCACCGCGAGTCTGCAAGGCAAACATCTACGCAGCAGTCAGATGCAGCTCGCTGTTTCCTCGACAGCCGGCGTTCCAGCGACCCTCTGGCTGCTCCGTCTTCTGCTGCGGTTTTTGCTCCTGCCTTCATGCTTCAGCGCTCATTCCTCACCGACCGACGATGCAGCTGCGCACGGCGGCCTCGTGTGCAGCTGGTGCCCCCCCCCCGACCCCTGCTGCATCCGGTGGGGGCTGCACTCTGGCATCTAGACCCACGGGCGGCAGCGGAGAAGCTGCGTGCGTGCGAGTGAGCATAATGGCTGCTTTGGAGGTGTTACCACGGCTGAATCGATCGAGCAAACGTCCGGTATCGCTAACGACGAGAACCATGCGACCGGTTGCTGTGGCATGACCGGAAAGAGACGAGAAAATGATTGCGCCGTGTACATTAGCCTGTGGCGGCGAGCTCTGCCGCCCCCTTGCTTGAGGTGCCTGCTTTTTTGCCAGCATGTTACTTGTGCACCGGATGTCCCGAGAGACATCGGCGTTAGAGACACGGCTCGCAGACATGGCTGACGCATCGTCTCAGCGAGCCGCACCAGCGGATCGGCCAGAGAACAGCCCTCCTTCGCTCTTGCCCGCCGCCCTGCTCGCTGCACGAAAGCTCCAGGCTCGTGGCAGAGCGGCTGCATTCCTGGCCTCACCGTGTGGCTCCGCAAAGAGTCTTCTGCACGGATCCTGCTGAGAAATCCTTCTGGCCATGCCGCCGGATCACGATGCACCTGTGGCATGGCCGGCAGCCTGGTGCATCGCGCACAGTTTGCCGAGAGCTGTATCACGCCGTCTGCAGTGCTCAACGGACGCCGCTGTAACGGCCGCCGCCACCTCTTTCTTTGCTCTCGTCGCATCGTAGGAGTGCCAGCAGTGTCGCGGCCACGGGTCGCTTCAGTGCTACCGCTGCCACGGCCACGGCGAGGTGGTGTGCGGCTTCTGTCACGCCACGGGCATGCACATGCACTACGATGTGGAGGGCATGATGCGCAAAGCCAGCTGCAGCCACTGCAAGGGCAAGCACCGCATCACGTCAGTACGGCGGCGCCGTCAGGCTGCATGCGACGGCGCTCGTTTGCGCAGCAGCTGCCGCCTCCGCACGAGGCCAGCTTCCGGCGGAGGTGGCCTGGCCACCCGCAGCCGCCGGAAGCGGAAGCGGTGGCTGGCTCATGCCAAGGACTGCTTGTCGTTGGCTTGGTAACTCTGCCGCCTGCCTTGTAGCAAGGACTTGTTTGGCCTTTCCTATCCTTAGCAGCGTGCTTGCAGCGGGGCTGCACGTGCATGCGGGTGCACGCAGGTTTCCCTTGCGGCTTCATGTTGCTGCTCTCTCTGTTGTTGCCACATCGATTGTTCACTTGTCTGTGGAGTTTCGTCGTGGGGGCAGCGTGGTTCTGCTAAGTAGAGGCCAAGTTGCTAACCTATTGGCAAAGTTAAAAGCGAACCCAAAGGGCTTCAATCAACGAATTTCTGCAATAATCACTCAGCCAAACTCAAAAGCTCAGCTATCTGTCATCAACAGCATAGGTTCCATATCACGCACTACGTCTACGTGAGCTTACACTGGCTCTCTATCAGCGATCAATCGAGTTTTGACTTTCAAGATCCCCTGTCTGGCCAGAAGTTAGCTCAACTTGCTTGCACCAGCCTACCCGTCGGACCTCCTTCCTCCTCGAGTGTGTGTGCTCTCACTCATCACCGGCGCCTCGGCACCGATGTAATATAATATAATTTAGTAATCTTGCAATGCTTTGCACTGAATCGAAATCTTTTTGTGATCGGCGCTACAGTTCATATGCACAGAAAGTCTTTAATAAGAATAATAATACACTGAATAAGGCACCCTCAGAGAGCTCGATCTCTTTCTATGTGCTCTACATTTGCTGCAAAGGAGATTGTAACTGGATTCCTGCTTTTGTTGTGACCTGACATGACTTTGTATCATTCAAATCTAATCTGAAATGCTACCGTTCTACTAAGCTTCTTCTCTGCACTAGTCAAGTAGCAATTTTTGTTGTGTGCGTTTTGCTTTGTTACCTGTTAGTGTTTCTGTACGTGTTACTCTCCTGAGGTCCTACTAACCTGTGGCTCCTTGTGCTTTATTTAGCATGCTGGTGTGTCTGCATAATTCTTGTCTTCTTTTTCCTGATTGTCTGAGCATGATGCCGTGCGTGACAATTATCATCAATTTTATTGATTTTCTTGCAGCAAGTGGTAAAGTGCCTAAATAGAGATTCCGTTCTCTTAGGGCACTATTCAGAACACCTCTTATTATTATGATTACTCACGTTATTATGAATTTATTATGTGGCCTAGCCCATTGACCACCATATAAACGATACAATTCGAAATAGATATGACATGTCATTCAACATTTGGATTTGAGATAATAGCCCCTAACATGCAACGAACAAAAACACGCCTACTATTTGTTGCTATTCAAATCCGTGGTTTCTCGAAGGTCAGCTTCTCAATTTCACGTTTTGATTATGACAAGCTTTACTGATACGTGCAAAAATCTGCAGTCAGGGGATCTACGTCAACTCCTGCTTTCTACCGTATTTGTAAGTTGTCATGCGACACCTGCTAAAACGCCATTTAGGACTGTAGTCTCAGCACCCCTGCCACAAACTTGCCCTCCCCGAGTATGCATTCGTACTCGTGTGCTTGCTCATGTGAGTGCGTCAGCATGCTCATAAATCGGAACTCGTGTGTAAATACTCGCGTGCGTACGTAGGGTGCATGCAAAGTGCCGATTCACATAAACGAGCACACGCACCTGCACGAATACGAGCTCACGCTCACAAGCGCACTCCCGAGCCCGAGCTCAAGTATGCCGCGTGTGAGCATGTGCGGTCACCGGCCTGGCGCCTTCGAGTCCTGGGGAGTGCTTGCACACGGCGAGTACTCGTACTCTGCGCTCCGATGCTCGATCTCGTGCTCGGGCCACCCTCGTGGGCCTGCGTGCAAAAGTTCGGCCCTGATGTGCCTTTTTTTTATTTCTCTAATGCTCACAGTTGCACCTGCTGTAACTCCGAAGGCAGGCTTATCTGCAGTCGCTGCGACGGATATGCCTCCGTAAAGAGCTATGTGCTGCTGCGAGTAATCTTGTGAGTATTGATCCACTGCCAAGTGGCCCGACGGCACGCCATGGCAGCAGCAGCAGCAGCAGCTGGCGTGTGGCCCTGAGAGTGGTCTGCAGTAACACTGGCCTTGCACTTCCTGCACTCCTCCGGCCGATGTCGCAGCAGCAACGGCAGCATTGGCAGCAGCAGTGGCAGCGTTGCCAGAGCCAGAGACGTATCTCCCAGGGAGTTGCTAATGCTGCACAGCACCACCAAGCTATCTCCTTCCCGAGGTCGGCTGCCCCTGACCGCTGCCCCTCTCTCTCTCTCTCTCTCTCTCTCTCTCTCTCTCTCTCTCTCTCTCTCTCTCTCTCTCTCTCTCTCTCTCTGTCTCTCTCTCTCTATCTCTCTGTCTCTCTCTCTTGCTCTCTCTCTGTCTCTCTGTCTCTCTCTCTCTCTCTCTCTCTCTCTCTCTCTCTCTCTCTCTCTCTCTCTCTCTCTCTCTGTCTCTGTCTCTCCCTCTCTCTCCCTCTCGCTCTGTCTCTCTCTCTCCCTCTCTCTCTGTCTCTCTCTCTCTCTCTCTCTCTCTGTCTCTCTCTCTGTCTCTCTCTCTCTCTCTCTCTCTCTCTCTCTCTCTCTCTCTCTGTCCTCTCTCCTCTCTCTCTCTCTCTCTCTCTCTCCCTGTCTCTGTCTCTCTCTCTCTCTCTCTCTCTCTCTCTCTCTCTCTCTCTCTCTCTCTCTCTCTCTCTCTCTCTCTCTCTCTCTCTCTCTCTCTCTCTCTCTCTCTCTCTCTCTCTCTCTCTCTCTCTCTCTCTCTCTCTCTCTCTCTCTCTCTCTCTCTCTCTCTCTGTAGCCAAATGCCGCTCTCTTCGGACTGCCTCGAGCTAGCTGTGTACATGGCGCTGGCTCCCGCGGCCACCGTCGACCCATGCCGGGGGGCGGGCGGTGGTTGGACTGGCGCATGGGCGCCAGAGAGGCCATGTCTTCTCGAAGGTGGTCATGGTGAGAGCATCTAGCAAGTTTCGGGCCGAGATTACCCATTTGGTTCTAGTCTTGCTTCGACATCTCGCCTTTTCAGCACGACCGAGACGTCGAGCCATTCCACGGTTGAGGAGAGCATGCCGCCGAGACTGCTGGCCAAGGCGCAGCTAGTTTCGGCCTTCGAGCAAGCACTGCCTCGGGTAAGCAGCCACCGCCATCGCCAAACCATCTAGCCGCCCTTCCGCCGGCGAGCCGAGCATGCAAAGAGAGCGTTGCATGCTCGTGCGCTCGTGCCTGCCTCGCGAGAGCTGCTGACCGCTGGACCATGCGCCAGACAAGAGCTTTAGGCTGTTGGTCGGGGTTTGCCGACCTGCCCACGTGCCCACGTGCCTGCCTGCCTGCCTGCATAAGTTGATCAAGTTGTGACACTTGACCGACTTCCGGTATGTAACGTCCGCGAGATGCCACGTGGAGCGGGGCAACTTCGCTGCTAGCTGCAACCCCCGCTCGTCGACGACGTCGCCTGCTCGAGCTTCCTCCTTCCTCATTCCTTCCTTCCTTCCTTTCTTCCTCCTTCCTTCCTCATTTGGAAAGGAAAACCGAGTCGAGGGGTTCAAGCAACGGCATTCAAAGGGAAAAAAGCCACGATTCCCAAGCAACGGGCAATCGTGGGGTTGCAGGAGATGCCGCAATTCGCCGAGTTGCCAAGAGTCACGTTGAATGGCCGAACCTTCTTCTCTTCTGGGTAGCTGAACTTTGACCTTGTGTCAATGAACTGCGTCAGCCTAGTCCACAATCAGGCAGATATTTTGCTTGGCTAGGGCAGGTTTTTTCTTGTACGTAACCGGTTGGGTGCATTTCGCGTGTTGGGTCCGCTCGACTTGCCCAGCGCTCGGCCGGAAAAGGGAGGTAGCCCTCTTTCGGCCGAGAACAGCGGACCCATTTTTGGGCACGCTCAGTGGTTCACCAAGTAGCTTGGCGGCCCCTCGTTGTGGTTCCTCGGTGTGAAATAAACGGCAGGGTCTGTCTGAGCTGTCTTTTGCTTTTTGCAGCTGTTTGCACGAACTTAACGTCGGCAAATGTTGGAGCAATTGTTTGCTTCAGCTTCCACTAGAGCTTTGTGCTTGCTTCGTGTCCCTGGCAACGTATGATAGGGTGGCTAAGTTCGTTTGCTGGCAGAGGTTCTCGTGCATTTTATGTTGCTGTTGAATGAAGCCGCTGTCTACAAGAACTTAACAGAGCCAGCAGAGCAGTTATCTCCTCCCCTCACAATGCTCTGCTCTGCAGTCGGCAAGTCCCATCCGGGCTGTGCGCCCGGCATGAGTCGGACAGCGGCAGCAGAAACTAGAAAACAGACCGAGGTCCGAAAGGAGAGCCGATCGTTAGCAATCGTGGCCACGTGTCCTGTGGCCTGTGCAGCTGCAGTAGTCTACGCCCGACGGCTAGAAGCATTCTCCTTGTGCCCCGTGTCCACGCCTCCACGTGATCATCAAATAATGGACTGGCCCTTCGGCAAAACCAACTGAAAAAGCCGGTGGCCATTTTGGGACACCACAGGCCGTACTTCCTCGAATTTAGAGAAAGCCAAATTACGTGTTCTGATTAGATACACTACCAGATTAGATACTATTCGTGAAGATAAAGCCATTCCTGAAGTCCTAACAGCCATCCGAAATTCAAAAACGATAGCGATCTTTACCTAGTAAAGTGTCCGTTGAGATTATGAGGTGCTCAATCTCAAGCTGGTACCCTCCCCCATTTGGCAAAAAGAGTGAATCGAAACCTGGAAAGCTTTAATTCTGGAAAGCTTTAAAGGTTCTTTACTACCTTGTTTATCAGATGGTTTAGGGTTTAGATCACGACATCGGTCACATCTTGGTCAGGGCGAGCAGTTTAACCACTGGGCTCGAGCTCGGTGGCACATGTGAAGCGCCTGAATATAGATTAAATTATCTTAGGGTGTAATACAAATGAGTTATTATCATTATTATTATTATTGTAGACCACTAGGGCTATTTTCCTCTTACAGCCACATCGGTTTCTTGCCGGGAATAGAGCTGTGCATGCTCAAAAGTAGCTTGGTTGCATGCACCCACGGAGGAGAGGGTCTGCAAGTGCCAGTTCAAAAGAGTGAGGTAATTGCTTTCTGCAGTTGCCCATAATGAGTTGATGAATTAAAGGTACTTCTCACGATTTTTCACCTGTTTTTTTGCGGCATAGCCAGCCATGGGAGCCGTTGCTGGACTTCCTAAGTTATGTTTTTAACAACATTAAGAGGGGCAAAGGTACTTTTAAAAAATGTCTCAAGAAGCCACCGTGTGTTTCTACAGCCAACCAAGTGCTCATTTAGCAGCGGCTTGCACCAACCAATCGATCAGGCTGTTTTACCACCGTCGCTCGGTTGGGCTGCCGTGTCATTTCCAGGGTTCCATTATGGCAGCCGCTAGTGCAGCGTTTGTTGCACGGACTGCCAGTCCATTGCGCGCCGGTCATAAGGTCAGTGGTCAGAGGTCGTGAACGAACTCGCCTTTTGCTTCTCGAGCTACACCCGTAGAGCTGCACGTCGTCGAGCTGCCGCCGGTTTCGTCTGCTTGAATGTCTCGCGTTTTGATGACTCACAGGTGCAGCTGCCCGAGTCATTTCCGTCGAAAGAGCTCGTCGCCGCCGCCCAGAGGCTGGCCAAGGAGCAGGTGCGCCGTGCGAGCTACACGGGCAGGAAGCTGCTGCAGCAGGTCAGCAGTCAGCAGCAGCAGCAGTCAGCAGCAGCAGCAGTCAGCAGCAGCAGCAGTCAGCAGCAGCAGCAGTCAGCAGCAGTCAGCAGTCAGCCACCTCGCTACGGTGGCTCGTCGCGGCGTCCCTTCAGCCTGCTCGCCAGGCCTGGCGCTAGAGCCGGCGCTCTGATGCGCTTGTGCGACTATCCGTGACGCTCGTGCACGAGTCTTGCGGCTGCTGCTGCCGCTGCTGCCGCCGCCGCCGCTCATCCTCCTCCGAACGATCCTCGCTGTTACAGCGCCAGCGCATCTCTGCCGCCAAGCTGGTCGAGGTGCAGTACAGCTGGAGGGGAGCCAGCTACGTTTGCTGGATACACGGCAGTGGCAATGCCGTCGAGGCGCCGGATTATCCGCAAAGAGCCCGCTGCAGCCTGCAGTAGGAGCGGCCGCAGCTTCGGCCGGACGAGGCCAGCTCGTGCTGCTGCTGCAGCTGCAGCAGCTGCAGCTGCAACAAAAGGTCAAGATGGCCGCTCCTGTGCTATCCGTAGAAGTTGCACTGTAGACTCGCCGTGGCGATGCCGCATGCTCTGGCAGCGTCCTGGGCAGACGTCGTCGCCTCTGCTGCCACAGCAGCTGCCAGCAGCCGGCGGCTCGGAGCTCGGAGCCTCGTGGCTGTCCCTCGTGGCTGCTCGAGGCACGACGAGCGGCAGACACACAGCTCGGTCGGCAGCCTTTGCCGGAAGTGAAACTGCCAATTGAGGCCACAACTCGTACGATCGGTGACGAGTTGCAGAAGGACTGCTGCAGACGAGCGACGGTTACTGTGTCTAGTTAACAACCGGGTCCTACGCACCGCTTCTAGACGCTGCCTTCTAGACGCTGCCTTCTAGACGTTGCGTGTCGAGGTGCCATTGAGTCCATTGCCAGCGAAGCCATCGGCCATCCAAGCAGGCATCGGACGTAGCATCGGTCGGAGCATCGGTGCCAATCAAAAGCTGGCGGTGACCAGGAACCCTAAGAGAAGCGTGTTTAAAAAAGGGCCGTTGCTCGCCACTTCACTCGACGCCTATCTCTCTGCTCGCTTGGCAGCAAAGCCTTGTCGCAGTGCACGACTATGCACCGCATGACGTCTTGTAAGGGCCATTGTGCAGAGGCGTTTTCATGCGAAATGAAATTAATTAAAATGAATTAAATTAATTAAAAAAAATGAAATTAAGTGTCCGCTTTTCATCCCTTTTGGATGAGGCGCGATTTTTTCACGCTGCACCGCCCTCACCGTGCATCTGTGGTTAGTGTAGCTCAAAACTTGTCATGGCGATGCAGTGTTTTAATGCCTTGTGGTGTGTGGCCAGCTGCATCCATTCATTGTTGCCCGAGCTCCCATCCCAAGTGTGCTCACAGCATTGCCGGCTCATCAATGCAGGGCTTTAATCACCATACTTTCCCATCTCTCCAGCAGGAGTTTTTTATTACCCTTGGAGCTGGCACCTCGGAGGAGTTAATGAGTCGTAGAAGCTGTGCCAGCATGCATGCCACGGTGCTGATATCAGAGCGCAGCAGCAATCAAGACCGCCCGCACTTGTATAACAATTCCATGTTTTTAACTTCCGGTTGTGCACTCGACAGCTCGAGCAGGCTACATCTTAACAACAGTTATAACGATGGCAGATGAATGACTAGGTATGTAGTAGCAATACATGCCCTGCCCTGCCCTGTGGCTGTTGTTATGTTGTGGCTGTTGTTATGCTGCAGAGTTTTTTGTGTGCAGAGCACTAAAGCTTAAGCAGCTTTCACTGGACATACGGTCGCTAACAGACTTGATCTCACGAAACGAAGAGAAAGTGCAAAGCGTAGCTGAGTCAGAAAGGCAGTGGAGGAAGTGAGTAGCATGGAATTAGCAGCTCATGACGGCTGGAAATGATGTGCCACAGTCGGCTGCAGGAGAGTAGACGTCGTCGTTGTGTACGAATTGTGGAAGCGAGTTCCAGGGTCTAGGACACAGAGCAAAAGCTTCTGTTGCCAACGGTCTTTAAGCGTGAGAATAGAATTTCATGTGGCCTTGGCCGCAGATTACCGCATAACCAATTCTTAGCAGCGATAATTCAGGAGCCGTAAATAATAGATGCAAGTCACAATCTGGTTGATTTAGAATGCCACCTGATAATTCGACCCGAATGGATGTACCTAACCGGCTTGTTCCTCCAGCCGTTCTATAATCGACCGGATTGGTCAAGGTCAAGGTTTATCCATCACTGAGAAAGTTTTCAGAGCAGGAGGGGATATTTACATTATTCAAACACTCTGGCGAAAAGTGTACGATGCTAAAAGGATCACAGCGCCCTTTGCCCAAAGATCCCTTCAGTTGCCCTTTCGCAGGACGAGCAGCCGAGACTCAGCTTTCAATGATGCAAATGCTCAAGTTGCAGCAGCTAAGTTATATCGAGGCCGCCTCGTATGACGACTATTACACCTATACATACATAATTCAGTGGTTGTCACTAACCAGTAGACCTGCTAAACAGTGACCCTGACTGTGTTCACGTTTAATTTAGCGCTGTCTCTTTAACTTGACATGCCGGCCTAAGCTCGAAACTTGCTGTTGCTTCAGCTTTTTCTCGATGCCTTTTATTTCGCTAACATTTGGCTATTGATACACTCTTGCAGAGAGTTTAAAGTGTCTGAATGGAGTTCGAGTTATCTTAGGGTGCTATACAAACGACAAAAGCGATTGTTATTATCATTATCTCTCAGCAGCATTCGACTTCCAGATCTTTCGGAGTGCCTCTCCAGCTCACGCATAGGCATCACTGACACAGTGCTAAACTGGTTTAGGGACTTCGCCCGTTAGGGATTTCGGGGTGTAGATGTGAATGGCTATCCATCATAAGGAAGCTCTGACAGCACGGGGCACCTCAGGGCGATCAATCGATCGGGTCCCGATCCTTCCTTCTTTTCTGCCACTTTTCTGCCACTTTCCCCCACTGGCCGATGTCATCGACGAAGCCAAATCGTGGCTTTCATCTCTGTTCCGATAGCTGTCAGCTCCACCTCAATTAGTTGACGTCTGCCCAAAATGTGGGCACGCTTTCCCAAAGCGACTAATCAGTGGATGAACTCATTGCCTCCGAAGTAAATTTTCTTACGCAATGCCATCCACTCTCCTGCTGCGACTGTGGCACATTCTTTCCAGCCGTCCTGAGCTGCTACTTCCTTGCTACTGACTACCTCAACTGCCTTCGTGACTCAGCTATACTTCTTTGTTTCTCTTTTTTGCATGCGATGGAGTCGGTTGGCTATTCCATGCACACCGGAAGCCGCTTAGGCTTTGAGTGTGCACTAGAAAAGTTACTTGCCTAACACCCACTTAGTCTCTGTGGCTTTGTAGAGTTATAGACGGAGATACATTACAATGCATTATTACAAGTCGGCCAGTTTTCAACTGAGAAATATTGACGATATCAGGGCTCGCTAACCCATGAGTAAGAAAGCCAAACTTGTTCACGCGTTGTTGACATAGATTCTAGATTCTATATAATCGCAAGTCCCTTTATTTAGGTCGTACCTCTCTTTGTCCTTGATTGTTGGCAACCGGTGCAAAACTCTGTAGCTCGTCTGTTCTGTGAGGTCGTGTAACGGTCAGCTGATTCAGCAGCCTCATTTATATATATCTGCAGAAGCAGAGCCTTGGCATCTATCAATCCGCCTGCAGCAGGCAATATTAGGTGAAGTGGTTGCAGTTCACGAACTCGGTCCCGAAGTCGTGAGTTCGAATCTTGCAGTGGGCGATCTTTTATTGACACTGTAAGCGGTAGTGATAGCCGTAAAGGATCTTCTGTCGCTATACAGAAGAGGCTGTTAAATCAGCTAGTACTTCTTTATTATAGAATTGTCTGCTGCTGTACCCGAACCTATAATCTAATTCAGGAAATTCGAGTACGTTACCCCTGGGCTAAAATCGAATCAACAGTGGTGCTGTCACATCACGCGACTTCAGCCCGAACTTTGTTGGCTACGTAACGAAACGAGCGTCGTATCATTTTAAGATCCTCCTCCTCTCTCTCTCTCTCTGTCTCTGTCTCTCTCTGTCTCTCTGTCTCTCTGTCTCTCTGTCTCTCTGTCTCTCTCTGTCTCTCTGTCTCTCTGTCTCTCTGTCTCTCTCTCTCTCTCTCTCTCTCTCTCTCTGTCTCTCTCTCTCTGTCTCTCTGTCTCTCTGTCTCTCTGTCTCTCTGTCTCTCTGTCTCTCTGTCTCTCTGTCTCTCTGTCTCTCTCTGTCTCTCTGTCTCTCTGTCTCTTTCTGTCTCTGTCTCTCTCTCGTTTACAAGTCGCCGAACTCGTTTTTATATCGCCTACTTGTGCGAACCCCTTGCTGTTTTTTCGCGCTCTCACACCCCAACCCACCGCTTCGGCTTTCGCGTTAGGGTGCAGGTTAGGGTTGGGTTTCGCCTATTCGGCTTCCAGTCGTCTCGCTGTTCCTCTGACCTCTGACCGTCTGACCTGATCTGATCTTCAGCTCTTGTGCACCGCAAAAAAAAGTGAGCTCGTGTAAAAGTCTGGAAATCTCTTCTAGCTCCTGTCATTCAGCCGGCAACGATTTTACACAATGTAAGCCTCAGCTGAAGACTGCATCGCTCAGCTCATTCCCTGCGCTCCAGTGAATTTGTGTTTCTTTTTTATTCCCGTATTATTTTTATGCTCACCCGTGCACGCTACTGACCATGGGTCTTTCTTACTCGCTACCCCGAGTGACTACTTGTACGTTTTTCACACTTGGTGTCAAAAGCTTGATATTATCATTGTGCTGTCATTAGCTTTCGGGTTATCGTTTCTTTTGCAGTGAATCTTAGAGCACGTGGATAGAGACCTAATTCTCGTTTTACAAACGACCAATGTTATAGTTTCCATCATTTGGCGTACTGTTATTATAGTATTACCTTCCTGCTTGTAACTATGCAAAATGACAAAAATGGTGGCTTGCTTAAGAAAGGGTATCACAGCCAAGTGGATTCATGCACTCGTGACCTCCCGTGTAGACAGTTGTGACTCACTTTTTGCATATCCTCTTGCCTACGAAGTAAGAGGCTTGCAGCTGGTGAAAACATTGCAGCTAGGCTTATAATAGTTATAATAATGCACTTGATAAAGCGCCCTCAGAGAACTCAATATTTCTAGGCACTTTACGTTTGCTGCAAAGGGAAATACGATTGAATGGTGAGTAATATCATGCTTGATAAACAACATGAATAGCATGGTTAGGGGTGACATGCACAGGGACAGCATGCAAATGTGGCTAGTGGCAGCATGCAGTGTCAGCACGTATAAGCATATCAAGGACGAATCACAGGGACCCACTAAATGCTGTCCTAAATAGGTGTTTTTTAAGTTCTTTTTAAACGTGGTCAAGTCAGGGGATGTTGTGACGCAAGTCGAGAGTGAGTTTCACGCTTTGGGAGCATACGAACTACATGCACGGTCTCCAAAGGATTTGAGGTTTGTACGAGGTATTGGTAAACTGTTGATTTCCGAAAAGTGGGTGGTACGATGTTTGGCCTGGTGGGGGATCTGAGAGATAGGCTGGAGCCAAAGAATAAAGTGACCTAAAAATGAGCGACAAAACCTTGAAGTCGATCCGTTGCTTGACTGGTAGCCAGTGCAGGTCTGCGAGAAGTGGTGTGATGAGGCAACTGCGATGCTCACGACAGACAAGCCTAGCTGCAGAGTTTTGCACCAGCTGTTATTGCCTGTTTGCACAGGCCGGTAGGCCAGCAAGCAGTGAGTTACAGTAGTCAAGACGAGATGTCACAAATGCACAAACCAACTTGAACGTGGTATCCTTATCTAAACAAGCCCGAATTTTAGCACTGTTATGTAGCTGAAAGTAGGCAGACTTGATTGTGGAGCTGATGTGGTCGTCTAATGACAGGTCACTTTGGAACATGACACCTAGATTTCGAGCTGATTCCACAGGAGATATGCTGGCAGAGCCGATTTTGAGCGGCAACCTTTCCAATTTGTGAATCACACTGGGTTTGCCCATAACTAGTAAGTTAGTTTTATCATCGTTTAGTTTTAGAAAATTTGCTGTCATCCATGTGCGGGTGTCATCAATACATGCAGCAAGTGAGTTGAGAGAATTTGAGGTGCTCAAAGGCTGGGAGGGATTAGCTTTGAGGGCTTATCTGACGTGAACGTCGCAATCACTTTATTACATCACTTCTCACCAACCTGCATTGGCTCCCCATCAAGTATCGCATCGACTTCAAAGTTTGATTACTTTCATATAGCAACCATTATTTTCCTTTTGTCAGGCATCTCTATCCGAAATACTTTCTGATCAGGCTTCGCATTCTATCTATATCTGTTATGAGTTAAGTCCTTTACCTGTGCCTCAAACTCAATCTCAATACGTTAGAGATCATATCTTCAGCTCTAATGCTCTTAACTTCCGAAACTCACTGCTGACTGGCGTCACAGCAGCTCTTGACGACATTTACAAAGAAGCTAGAAATCCAGCCATTCCTCCTCGCAATAGTTCCTCCGTTAGTTCCGTGAATTTCCAACTTGCGCTCAAATGCTAAAATTGTGCATAATAATGCTAGCCAATTTACATACTTCCGGTTCAGCATATGTAAAGTGCCTAGAAAGTGATTGAGTTCTTTGATGGCACTGCAAAAAAAATCTTAATTAGTTTATTATCACTTAAGCATCTTAACTAGTTTATTATCATTTAAGCATTAAGGCATCTCTTCGAGTAGAGACCTTCGCGTGGCCATGGCTACATACGGTTTTTCATGCAACGAGAGGATTAAATTCACGAGTGAAGAATAATCTTGGAAGAGATGTTCGTAGAGCTAGCTCAATTTTTGCTATGGGTCTAGTCGCCATAGCAGGCTGCTAAACGTGGTCGCCAGACTCTGTTTATATTTACGTTAAATCAATACATTTTGTTACATCCGTTTAGCTTCAGGATTAGCATCTTAAGTGTAGTGCTTATTGGTTGTTTGTTTTTGGGTTTACGGTTTAGGATATAGTGAATAGATTGTGTATTTTTTTTCTTTGAAGTTTTGAGTATAGGTTTTAGTGTTTAATATTAAGGTTTTAGGGAGAAAATTTAAGCAGATAAACCACCTCAAAACATGCTTATCTGTCGTAAATATAAACAGAGGCCGGCGACCATGTTTTGCAGCCTGCCATGGGCACTGTGTCCATAGCAGGATGTGAGCTGGCTCCATGAACAAATGACGCCGTATTGGCTGCAATATCCGGTCATCGAATGTTTCCGTATATGCCGGTATCAGTCCTTTCCGTCGTGCGTGCGCGTGCAAGGGATATAAAAAACGACGAGCACGTGAATTACTTATGTTTCCTAAGACATTCCACAAGGAGCTGCTGGTCAAGAGCTTATTTCGGTTCAAAGCAATGACACTTTTGAAGCATTCTCTGTTTGTTACCCAGTTTTTTATTAATGTATTACAATAATAAAGATGGAAAGCGCACAGTTTGCGCATATGTGCCTTTCATGCTACATAAGAAGACCATGAAACGAGCAATCTGTTTTGAGATAAAAAAATAATCAACTATGCTACCTCAACAAAGCGCTATCTATAAGCGTAATTCCTAGGAGTTTCGTCTTCCACAAATCCCACTAAATGCTGCTTTTCCTCTGCAGGCGACCTGTGCTCTTCAGGACTACTTCCATCGGCTCCAACTGGTGTGTTGCGCCTGCTATCGCGAATTAAGGTGGTCTCCGTCGGCACGCTTGTCCGAGTCATCTTAGTTCTGGATTTGATGCCCAAACCTTGCGTCCAGGTGAGCTTCCTAGTGACGAAACTGGATTTGAGCCACTTTTTCTTCAACTCTGCTTGAACCTGTAACGCACGGACAAGACCGATCAGCGAGAATGCTTTTAAACTGTACCCGTTTCGACCAACAAGGATGTGCCATCTCATCTTGCATCTCATTCTACTATCGCTGACACTTTTGCTTGCCATCATCACCGCTTAGCTGTGCTCCACGAGTGAGCATACATTTGGTTTAATTTAATTAGTAGCAGACATGCACCGTGCAGGGCATCAAAACGTTCATGCTTCTCGAGAGTAGTTGCTTACCTCGCCGTTGCAAAAGCAAAAGAGTAGCGAGACAGCAAATCCCTGCAAAATAAATATTCCGAGCTATGACTGCTGTCATGCACTTACAATTGTCCTAGCCAGTTTTGCGCTAAACTAGACCTCACTTGAAACGACGTTAGCAGTGTGTCGAAGTAGAATCTGGCGATCTCGGCGGCAACGTCCTCCATGTGAACGTCAAGGGCGAGAAAAAAAATCCAGTGCACACCAAACAGTGGAATAAGCACGAGAGTTGACTTCGCCAATTTCCTGAAATCAGTCAATATTTTCGGCCTTTAGCGGTTCAGCAAAGCGAGCCTTAGTCGCTGGATAAGCTCGCTCATGCATTGGCGCTATGGAACTTGGCAGCCACGTGACCATGGTCTTGAATTTTAAGAATTTTTTTGCGATTTAAAGTGAGTGCTGAAGGAGAGGCCTCGGGTTTGATGGAGTGGCTTAGTCGTGCTGAGCGAGCTGTCTTAATGCAAACCACTGCAGTGTCACATGCAGATTAAGGTGCCTGCCTGATGCCTGCACATCACTTGGCTTGCCGACGACCGGGCTCACAAGCAAAGTCAAGGTTAAGTCGGACGGGTAAAAAATAACGTCCAGCAATGTAATGCAGCAATGTAATGCAAATGTAATGCAGCAATGTAATGCAGCAATGTAATGCAAAGTAATGCAGCGCAGAGTGAGAGAAGTACGAGGGCGTGGCGTAGAGACAACGGGAGGGAGAGATAGAGATAAAGAGGGTGGGCATGAAGCTAGAGAGACAGACAGGCAGACAGAGGCAAAGAGAGAGAGAGAGAGAGAGAGAGACAGAAACAGAGACAGAGACAAAGGGAGGGAGAGATAGATATAAAGAGGGGAGACAGAAATAGAATCGGAGACAGACACAAAAAAGATAGCGAGAGAAACAGAGAGAGTAAAGTAAAGAAGAAATACCGACAGAGACAGACAAGAAGCCAGATCAAGACGGAAAAAGAAAAAACACCAGAAGTTGAGCAAGAAAACATACGAGAGAGAGAGACAGAGAGTACGAGCAGTAGGTAATAAATGCACACGAGGAGAGAATGCATGCACACAGGGGAGTGAGGTGGAAGAAGAGATTTGACTGGGATAAAGCAGAGTCATTGCAGTAGACAAGGGACCAGCTACTGCCACGGAGAATTTCAATACTGGCAGCTAAGCGCAGACACCGAGACGCCCCTTCATAGCTGCATGGCAACATCGGAAGCATGCAGACAGTTGAAACGAACGTTTCCTGCTGAAAACGGCGAAGCGACAACTAGGAAAGAATCGGAAGACGCCGTCGTCGTCGGTTGACGTCGCTTGGTGGCTGGCCAGCGCGCTCGCTGCCAGCCCCCCCCCCGGTCTGAACGGTTTGATTACCTGTGAATGTTCTTGCCTTCTCTGGCATGAGGAGCTCGCAGCTTCGTAGCTAGCACTCGGATTATGTTAAGGAAGAGTATAAAATTTACCTGCGTAAGAAACGAAAACGGCGAGTGCACGAATCGGCCGCGCCTCGGCTTTCGGCGAGAAGGAAATCGGACGACGACGTCGGAGTCGACGTCGGCGGCGGCCCTTCGCGGCTTCCCCTCTCCACCCACCCCCCTCCCCCGCCGTAGTCGGCAGCTCGAAGCGCTTTTTTTTGAACACCGTACTTACGACGATGGTCAGCACCATGGGACCTTCCACAATCCAGCGCAGGTTCCTGTCCGAGTAGTTGCTCCAGCATCTACAGCAGAATGTGACGGTCAAAGAAGGGGCTCGAGATGCCAAGGTTTGCTTTAAAAGCTCAGTCTGCACTTTCCGGTTCCGGAGTGTCGCTCGCTTTCGCCAGCCCGAGAAGCTAATACTTACTCGTGGTCGTCGACGTAAATTCTTACAACTACGTATGGAATGATGTACAGCAGTGGGCCAACTGAAAATGATAAATGATTAATCTTCTCAGCTCGCTAGCCAATTTCTGCTCGCGATAAACTCTGCCGCTTTATCTGGTTTGGTGGCGTGAATTCATGTGGCTGAATACGGCACATCAAACAACAGCAACAGCAATCGGAGCTCATCGCGCATCTAAAGCGTTACTCACGCCAGCCAGCGACTACAAATTTTCTAATGCCACTCGTGTCGGTGAAGGATGTCGCAAAAATGAGCATGTGCAAGTACAGCGCTTCGATGAATATCCACATGAAGTTGGCGCCCGAGGCGTAATGCGTGACAGTGGTGAGCAGTTTGCATTCCCAGTGCTGAAATAATAAAAGAAAATGATACGATATCAATGATTATGATAATAATATATATGATATTATATAAGAAAATGACATCACGATATGCACCAAGTAGAGGCAAAGCTGTTAAGCTGGCCTAGACACCCGCTGCTAAGCTGGTTGTTGTATTGCTGGTGTGTTGTTCTCAGAACGCGCGGCACGTTTTCTGCTATGCTAATGTGAGATAAGTTGGCTCCGTCAATCATTCTACGAAATCAGAATGACTAAGCTGCTGTGACAAGCGGCAAGGACACCGCGACCGATCACGTGACCGAGTCCTGCCGTCATTCGCGGTTCCGCTTGCAGAATTTCCTAAAGCCTCTTTGACAGTCAGGAATAAGCTACTAATAACGAAGGCAGATGAATCTGACAAAGAAACTGTCAGCGTCGCACCTTTGCCTGATGTTCAGTCTTACAAGCTCAGAGGTGAATCTTTCTATAGACGAGGACAACAAATTCCCGCTGCCACCTAAGCAGAGCAGACTAGTGTGCGTCAGCAGCAGCAACAGCGTCCCAAGTAGTATCTCCAGATACAAAGCCACGAGGGCTGAGTTCTAAGCAATAAATCGCTATTGACATTAAGATTAAATTATTCGTAAATTACAGTAGTAAGCAAAACGATGCTCGTGTTCCGACTTAAATGGCCTAGTGCGCTTTGCAATCTTACCGATACATTTGGAGTGAAGTACGGACTTCCGTCGTAATAGACCATTTCCGTGTTCAATACACTCTGGCTGGCTAAAAGGTGGCTGCTCAGAAGCGTCATCACGGCTCTCACGATGAAGGAAAAGAAGAGATGAATGTGAATAGTGTTTCGAGGACATCGCAGTTTCCTGTAAGGAAAACGTGTCTACCAAATTGGTTCAGCAGTAGTATTCCCTTTGCACGTTTTTTAATCCAGATTGCATCTACATCAGAGCCACAATGTTAGCAAAGGCAAGACTAATAATGACAATTAATTTTTATAGCGCCCTCAGAGAGCTCAGATCTCTTTCTAGGCACTGTACATTTGCTGCAAAAGAAGCACGGTCGAATAGTTAGAGGTAGCGTGTTCGATAACTACAAGCTTAACATGGTTAGAGGTGACATGCACAGGGTCATAATGCAAATATGGTTAGTGGCAGCATGCACAATGTCAGCACGCATAAGCACACAAAGATCAAATCACATAGACCCACTAAATGTTGTAATAAATAGATTCGCGTTTAGTTTCTCTTTAAATGAGGTCAAGTCGGGGGATGTCGCGACGCCCGTCGGAAGTGAGTTCCAGGCTATGGGGGCATAGGAACTACAGGCACAGTCTCCACAGGATCTGAGGTTCGTTCGAGGTGTAGATAAACTATGAGATTCAGAAACGCAGGTGGTACGAAGCTTAGCCTGATGAGTAGATCTGATAGGTAGGCTGGAGCCAAGGAATGATAGAGTAGATCTGATAGGTAGGCTGGAGCCAAGGAATGGAGGGATCCTAAAAGTGAATGACAGAACCTTGAAGTCGATGCTTTGCTTTACTGGGACCCAGTGCAGGGCAGTTAGAAGTGGTGAGGTGTGACCACTGCGACACTTACGACAGATATGCATAGCTGCAGAGTTTTGCAACAGCTGCAAGCACCTAATTGCACAGGCCGCTAGACCAGCAATCTGTGAGTTACAGAGGTTGAGACGGGATATCACAAATGCATGGACCAATTTAGATGCAGTATCCCTGCCTAAGCAAGCCCGAATTTTAGTAAAGCAGTATCATAGCTGAAAGTAGGCAGACTTGACTTCGGAGCTAGCTTGATGATGGTCAGTGGCAAGAGGAAAAACGCCTAGTTCTGTGTCGCGGACGCTCGGTGTCACTGGTGAAAATGAGAAATCGATCGAAATGACAGTAAAGCAACTGCACTAAATTATCTAGCCTCGGCTAGGCATGCAAAGGATGTGTGTAATGTAAAACAACTTGGTCTGTAACTCCACAGAGCCACACAATGTGAGTGCTACTCAAGAGACAGCTGTATAGCCAGTTGTATATAATAGCTAGAGACAGTTGTAGACGCCAAAGTGTAGGCTTTCGGTGCGCTGAGAAAGTCGAAAAGCGTAGCCGATTTAGGAGCGTAGCAGTTCAAGTAGTCACCAGTAAGAAAGTAGCAGCTCAGGACGGCTGGAAATGATGCACCGTAGTCAGCAGCGGGAGAGCACATGTCGCGTGGATGGATGGATGCGTGCGTGCGTGCGTGCCACGCGTGCGTGCTAAGCAGCACCTCCTCCCTCGGCATGCGAAACCTGCCCGCATGCCCACTGGGCGATTTAGAGTGAATCATTGGCCGCCACGAGCCACGAGAAAGATGGCGTACCTACCTCATGGACAGCATGAGCGCGATCGCCACGAAGAGTGCCAATAGCGAAGTGCTATAGCCGACGTCGTATATGATAATTACGTTGGGCAGGTGATCCTGCAAAGGAGCAACTTCCCCTATCAGGAACAACTTCCGCTATCAGGAGCAACTCTTCCGCAATGCGAGTTGTCACTAATGATACTTGTTGGGCAGAAAATTCGTAAAAAAAAATACAACGGAACAAGAATTTAGGAAACCCCGGGAACTGCCCGCTGATCGCAACACTGCTTTCCAGTGTCAGAATCTCGCCGAGTGTGTTCAACAAGCCAAGTTACTGCGTACGGAGAACATCCGGGTGCATTTCCGGATGCATCTCAGAGCGAAGCATGAACTAGCGTCGAAGAAAATTGATAAATTTATAAATGTCTGCACGCTGCCGACTGTGGGCATCCTTGCCAGCAGTCCCGATCTACTATCTATTTATTATATCTACCATCTATCTACGATCTACTATCTATTTCCATGCCACTCACTTTCTCAGCTGCCCTCCTGACTCAGTTATGCTTCTTAACTTCTCTTAGTTGCATTCGATGAAGTCTGTTAGCTAGCGAATGCCCACCGAAAGCCGCTTAGGCTTCGAGTTTGCTATAAAAAAAAACTCTCCAGTGTAACACCAGCTAAGTCCTTGTGGCTTAGCGGAGTTCCAGGCGGAAACATGCACGTGTTGCTGCTGATTGACATTCCAGAGCACATAAGAATTAATAGGATCGTGCGCTTTTTCGCCAGAGGGCATACTCGGGAGCTTTCTTGGGCCGGCCGATCGCGGGGAATGCTGAGGAGGCGTATTGGTGAGTCATGGACAGCCCCTCTGGTGGCCCATGTTGCCTGGTCGCTTTGGCTTTTACTATATATATGCTCACAGAAGCAGCTTTGCCGCTTTCGTTACTGCTCGCATTTGGCACGTGCAGTGCAGTGCAGGGCTCAGTAAATAGTGTAGTCAGCATTTCGTTACATTAAGCCCTGTTTATCCTGGGCTTCAACACCTCGAGAATGCGCGATGGCAACTTGACAAACACAGCAGCAGCTGCGAATTGATAAACTGGGTCTGGAATCCTTGTTCGAGTCCTTCATCTGGAGCCGCTGACTGAAAAGGCTGAAAGCTCCACCCGCAGAAACGTCAGAGTGCGTCTTTCCATCATCAAGGTATCGGAAGATTATTGGAAAGATACACAGCAGTTGGCCCCTCACCCCCAGCGTGCCAGGCTCGCAGAAGAATAGTGAATGGTCACGCTCACTTGGTAGGTGACACATCTGAGGAAAGGACCATTCAGAGTACTCTCATTTCTTCTCTCCCTCTCTTTCTCTCTCTCTCTCTATCTCTATCTCTCTCTCTCTCTCTCTCTCTCTCTCTCTCTCTCTATCTATCTATCTCTCTATCTATCTCTCTCTCTCTCTCTCTCTCTCTCTCTCTCTCTCTCTCTCTCTCTCTCTCTCTCTCTCTCTCTCTCTCTGCATCTATCTCTCTCTCCATCTCCCTATTTTTCTTCATCTCTCTCAATCTTTCACCCTCTCTCTCCCTCAATCTTTCCCATCTCTCTCTTTATCTCTCCCTCTCTCTATCTCGTCATCTCTCTTTCCATCTCCGTCTTTCTCTCCATCTCTCTCAATCTCTCCCCTCTCTCTGTCTCTCTCTATCTCTGTCTGTCTGTTTCACTCTCTCTTTTATCTCTCCATCTCTCTCTCTTTCCATCACTCACTCTCCGATTCTCTGTCTTTCCACCTCTCTCACTCTTTCTGTCTTTCTCTCTCTTTCCATCTCTCCGTTTTTCTCTTCATCTCTCTTTCTCTCCCTCTCCTTCTCTCCGTGGTGGCGGTATTGTTCCCCTCTACTCACTGCCACATTTCCGTGGTAAACTCCTCGGTACCATTCGTATCAATCAATTCGATAAAAAATAAATAAAATTCTAGCTTATTTAACAGCCTTCGTTGTGTAGTGAAAGAAAAGCCTCTACGGCGATCACCACCGCTGAAGCAGCTATAAAGAATCATCCAGCGGCGATAAAGAATCATCCACCTCAAGATTCGAAACCCACGACCTCGGGACCGACGTCGTGAAAATCAACCGCCTTATCTAGTGTGCCATCACGGCTTACCATGTACCAAGGACTAGCAACAGCGCTATGGCAAGCCCATCTGAGGAAATTGACTCTTCAAAAGTTCATAATTATGGATTGCCTACTGCTGACGAAGATTTATTTGTCCGTTTTCACGCTGGATCCATCCCGTGAGCTCCCTCCCAGCTACTTACACAGGGTGGTGGGGATCTGTCTTCTGATGTATTCACCTCGCACATCTGTCGGATGTGCTCTTTTTCTTTAATAATAATAATACACTTGATATAGCACCTTCGGAGAACCCAGTCTCTTTCTAGGCACTTTACATTTGCTGCAAAGCCGTGATGGCACACTAGATAAGGCGGTTGCTTTTCACGACCTCTGTCCAGAGGTCGTGGGTTCGAATCCTGCGGTGGGTGATCCTTTATTGCTACTGCAAGCGGTAATGATTGCTCGTAAAGGCTCTTCTATCGCTATACAAAATAGGCTGTTAAATTCGTAAAGTAGAAGCATGATAATATTAATAATAATAATTCACTTGATAAAGCGCCCTCAGAGAACTTAATCTCTCTCTCTAGGCGCTTTACATTTGCTGTACAGTGAAATGCAATTGAAAGGTAAGTAAAATCATGCTTGAAAAATCTAACGAAATGAATAATATGGTTAGGAGTGACATGCACACGGTCAGCATGCAAGTGTGGTTAGTGGCAGCATGCATAGTGTCAGCATGCATAAGCACATGAAAGACGAATCAAAAGGACCCACTGAATGCTGTCCTAAATAGGTGTGTTTTTAGGTTCCTTTTAAATGTGGTCAGGTCAGGGGATGTTCTGACGCAGGTCGGGAGAGAGTTCCGGGCTTTGGGAGCATATGAACTAAATGCACGGTCTCCAAAGGATTTAAGGTTTGTATGAGGTATTTCTAGACTGTTGGATTCCGAAAAGCGGGTGGTACGATGCTTAGCCTGATGGGGTAGTATATCTGACAGATAGGCTGGAGCCATAGAATGAAGGGACCTAAAAGTGAGCGACAAAACCTTGAAGTCAATGATCGAATGGTTAGTGATGATCGAATGGTTAGTGGAAGCATGCTCAATAAACAGCAAGAATAACATCGTTAGGGGTGGCATACACAGGGTCACTGCATGCATAAGGACATAAAGGACGAATTGCAAGGACCCATTAAGTGCTCTGATAAATAGATGCGTCTTAAGTTTCTGTTTAAATGTGCACAAGTCAGGAAATGTCGTGACACAAGTCAGTCAGGTGAGAGTTCCGGGCTTTAGGAGCATAAGAACTAAAAGCACGATCTCCAAAGGATTTTATATTTGTACTAGGTTTCTGTAAACAGTTAGATTCCGAAAAGTGGGTGGTACGATGCTTAGTCTGGTGGAGGAGTAGATCTGATAAATAGGCTGGAGCCAAAGAATGAAGTGACCTAAAAGTGAGCGACAAAACCTTGAAGTTGATGCGTTGCTTGACTGGAAGCCAGTGCAGGTCGGCGAGAAGTGGAGTGATGTGGCAACTGCGACGCTCACGACAGACAAGCCTAGCTGCTGAGTTTTGCACCAGCTGCAAGTGCTTGAGTCAACAGGCCGGTAGACCAGCAAGCAGTGAATTACAGAAGTCAAGCTTCTTGAGCGCGATCTTAACAAAGTGCCAGTACCCTGTTAAATACAGCTCCAGCTCTAGCTAAAAGAACGTCCTTTATCAAAAAAGCTGGCTTAGATTGAAAATTTGATGAATAGCACGTGGTTTTCAGTCAAAATAGGCGAGTTAACGAGACCCTCTGGCGCACTATCGGTTTAGAGGTCGCGATGTCATTGCCCGAGGGTGACATTGTACGTCATCATTTGTCCTATACACTTTGATATCTTTTCAGCGTGTTGCAGCTCTCTACAAATCCGACTGAAGGTTCAGCGAACACGTTTTTCACTTTCGTTTGTCACGTGAGCGAACCGTGAGAGTCTGTTGTTACGAATAATGCTCTGGAAAGCTATGCTTCGCAAAGCCTTCCTTCCCTGCTTCATAGCCCGGCGGCGATCTGCGTGACCCGACCGGATGCCGTGGCCCCGCCGGATATCATTGTACCGCCAGATGCCGTGGCCCCGCCGGATGTCGTGGCTCTCTCCGGAGGCCGTGGTCCCGCCGGATGTCGTTGCCCCCTCCGGAGGCCGTGGCCCCATCGGATGCCGCGGGTAGGGGGGGGGGAGATCGAGCTTGAGTCTTCTCAATGACCTCGATGACCCTGTGCCTAGATCTGCAGCCAACGACTGCACTATTTAGGCTCTCGAGCTACGACCATTTGTGAACTTACGTTCGTGCAGAACAATGAAATTCATCTGTATAGCACTGTAAGACAACTTAATCTCTGTCCAGGCGCTGTATAGACGCCGCAGGGCTCTAGCCCTGCGGCGTCTATACAGCGCTCGCACTATACTTTTCCTCGCCACTATCTGCCACATCCTACGAGACGCCGCTGCCACCGGACAAAATCCCAGGTGCACGCGGTTAGTCCGCCACTGCGCCACCCACTTGGCTGTCGCGAGGAGCAGTCTGGTCGCGAGCTCGCACGCCGCACAGTCGGTCCTTTGCCTTGAAGCGGAAAAAAACGTCTTGCCCCGACGAGTTTGGTGATCGGCCCGTTGCCGAAGCGTGACGGTTCTCGGCGTCGGTCGCAATGCGTCCATCGCTACGTCGGATACACGCTACGACGGTCCGAGTCCACGCGACCGCTCCCCCAATCGCAGCTTTCCACCGCTGCGGTCTCGCGGAGGCGTTTCGCCAGAGGCGCCGCCTCGGCGCCTCCTCGTCACACGACGAAGCTCGAGAAGAAGGAGAAGGAGAAGGAGAATTCCTCGCTTCTCCCAGGGGGGGAGGGGCTCGCTTCGTGCTTGCACCTCGGCGGCGGGGGGGGGGGGGCGGGCAACGCCGCAGAGATTTCGCCTACTGGGCGCGATCGGAGGCGTGGCTTCGCGTTGAAGCGCTCTCTCGTCGAGCGCCCGCAGCCATCAGTAGCCCCCGGCGATGGCGCGGCGGCCATTCTAGCGGCTCGCCTTCCGCCTGGACGCCGGCCAGCCGGAAGATTGACGCTCGCCGAGCTCGCGAGAGCGCCAGGTGTTGACGTTGTCCAGCTCTATTAGCTCGGCGGTGGGGCAGTGTGCGTACGCTCTGTAGCGCGGTGCGTAATCGTATTTGTTGACCTTTCCGAAAAGCGATGCTGCATCGCTACGAGCTGCTGGGGACCGGCGGTCAGGACCGGTTGGCAAAGAGCAAACAAGAAATGTCGACCGCATTCCGATGACTTCCGGTCGCACCGGAAGAGGCGGCGCGCCGCAGCCGGCGGGGGACGCGAGCTCGAGCCCTTGCAGGGTTTGAAAATGCCGCTCAAACTCCAGCGCGGTCAAATCCGCCTACAAGCGCCGCGAGTCGGACCGGTCGAATGCGGCTGCTGTGGCCACACACGGCGCTTACTGAAAGGCAACTTCTGGGGCCGGACAAAAAGTCACGCTAGCGAAAAGGTGACGCTTGCAGAGGCTAAGTAAAGGAATGCTTTCGGATTTTGCCACAGAGCACTCGATACGGCACAATTTTTGATTCACAATAATGTGCATTTCAAGAAGGCGTCCGTCCGTCCCTCCGCCCACCACGCAGCGCCATGTCTGTCGGCGCCCGCCGGGTTCGGGCAACGGGCCCAGAATGGCGCAGTCACGGTGGCCTTGACCAGCCGCAGTCTGACCGGCGATGCTGTCTCGCGTGACAGCCGCTCTGTGCGGAGCGCCATAGCTAGGTCGTTTGGCGTGACCGACCGCGGCAGCGAGGCGCCTCATGGACGGGTGCGGCGGACAGCGAAAGCGCGTCTGCAGCAGCCAGCGCGCTTCGTCTCACGGTCCTCGCCAGACTCCCTATTTGGCGGCCAATACCACGGCATTCTCGTGTGCTCCCTAGCGCGTTGCGGGCCTGCGACATTTTGGCAGCGGATATTTCATTAGCTGCGGTGGCGGCGGAAGACAAACGTTCCATCCCTCCGTTTGGCCTCCGATCCTCGGCGCCATGGAGGCCCAGTGGCGAGAATGCCGATCGAAGGTTGCTACACATTCTATATGGCGGCTTTCGGAGTTCGGCGGCACTAGCGTAGTGTGGCAGCTCCGATTAGTCGATTACATTCGTCGATCATTTAGACGGACGCGAACGGCGAACGTCCAGCGGCGGCAGCCGTTCGGGACGCGAACGCGGCAAAGCGCAAAGCACGACGACGACGACTGAAGTATAAAAAATAAGCATCTCGTGAGACTTGCTGCTTAGGCAACGATTCGCCGACTCGGAGACTCGGAGAAGAATGCTGGAAAGGTAAACAGAGGTAACGGAGGTGGCTGTTCGGTTGGGTTCAGTTCCGGTTGACACGCGCGGGATCGCAACGCATAGGGCAAAGCTAGGTACGGTACAACGTCTGCCTCGTCGAGCGCGCCGTGCGCGTGCGCTTGCGCGTTCGCGCTTCCGTGGCTTCCGCGTACTGCGAAATTGAGGAGCGTAAATATGTATTCGCGTAAATCCCAGATCGAGAGCCAGAGCCGCCGGAGCCCGCGCCGAGCGAGAGGAGGGAAACAGCCGGAAACAGCCGGAAACAGCGTCTCGGGTCCTCGGGTCCTCGTGAGACTATGAGAGCCGCCGCCGCCGAAGAAGAAGTAGCCACGCCCAAATTTACCGGCCGACGTCCGGTTACAGAGGCAAGCGCATAACGCGAGCGGAACGAGAGAGCCGTCGCTATGGCTACGGGGCCCCCTGCCGTACAAGGCGGCTCGGTCCGAGGGCAGTGATGGCGTAGCTTTACGGGTCTGCAGACGCGTCTCAGCCACCGACGCAGCGCGCCACCGACGTCAGCCGACAGATCCGCTGACCGACGCTAGTTAATAGTTCGAGCTCGGCCGCCGCAGCGTAGCGGCCGAGCTCGCACCTGTCGTCAGATACGCGAGAGCAGGCGCGCTCGGCAGGATCGAATGGCTCGTATTTGTACAGCGAGAGAGGACCTGCCACGAACTGCGCGGACGACAATGCGTCTTCGCGAAAGTTGAGACTGCTGAGTAATGCGTAATTTAGGGTCGGGGAGTGGTCGGCGGATCGAGCAGCGAATGCAAACGGCTGTCAACGCCCGCCGAGAAGCCGCACCTGCGTAAACGCTGGACCGCTGAGCGAGCTCGGGAATTGAGCGCGCATTGAAATGAGTAAGCAACAGCGAATGCAGAAACGCACGAGTACCGGTTAAGATTGAGTGCGAGGGCAGAGCGGCCGGCGGGCAAAGAGCAGAGGGCAGCGAGTGACCTCGCAGAGCATCGTCCTGCGAGTGTAGAAATGCTTGCGAAGCCATAGTGTGGAGTAGCGTAAAGTATACCGCCAATCAATAAGCGATATGCAGCCCGAGAGAGAGAGAGAGAGAGAGAGAGAGAGAGAGAGAGAGAGAGAGAGAGAGAGAGAGACGCAGAGAGAGAGAGAGAGAGAGAGAGAGAGAGAGGTGGGGAGATGGTTAGAGAGAGTAAGAGTAAGAGAGAGAGACGAAGAGAGAGAGGGAGACGCAGAGAGAGAGAGAGGGAGAGAGAGAGAGAGAGAGAGGTGAGGAGAGAGTTAGAGGGAGTAATAGTAAGAGAGAGAGATGCACAGAGAGAGAGAGAGAGAGAGAGAGAGAGAGAGAGAGAGAGAGAGAGATGTGGGGAGAGATTTAGAGAGAGTAAGAGAGAGAGAGAGAGAGGGAGTGGGGAGAGATAGATAGAGAAAGGGCGAGGGAGAGAAGGAAGGAGAGAATGAGTCTGAGAGAGAGAGAGAGAGAGAGAGAGAGAGAGAGAGAGAGAGAGAGAGAGAGAGAGAGGGGGAGAGCAGCGAGTATCAAGTATCCAGTATCCAATATCCAGTATCCAGCCGATCGATACACGTTGCACTGAACGATTCTGCCCTCGCACGCGCCCGCGATCGCGTCGCGGTCGCCGCCGGCGCGGGCGAACGCGGCCATTCGTGGCGGGCGGGCAGGGGGCGGGCGGGCGCGCGTCAGTAGCTACCAGTATGGCGGTCGGCACTTCGAGCGCTCCGTCGGCGCTCCGATTGTCGTGAAAGCACGGCCGGTAGCGCTCTGTGAGCAGCACCGTGCTGTTCCAGCCTGGCGGCGCCTCTTCCCAGGAGCCGTTGCTGAGACAGGTTCGCATCCGCGTGACGGCTGCAACGGTTCGCGGAGCTCAGCCGCGAGAGGCACGACGTGCGCACGACTGCCACGCACGTCCAGCGTTCCCGGGGCGCGCGCGGCACGACCCGGAACCGACGAGCGTCACGCTCACGCTTTCCGGCGCCGTCGGGCGCGCGGCCCTCTGCCCGATTGTCATCGCTGTCTGGCGCAGCGTTTGCAGCTTGAATGATTGGCTAGGAGACTTTTTTAGGAGATTACTCAAAGGTTCGCTGCCAGCTGCAGTGTCCGCTGCCGTAGCTCTCAAAGAGGGCGATACGTAGGCGGGTAAAGTTAATGCACGCGCCTGCGGAAGCTCGGCCAGCGTCCAGTTGCGCGGCAGCGGTGGCGGCGGCTTAGCGAGCTTCGAGCGTCGAGAAGCCGCCTCAACTGACATGGCGCTGGAAAGCTTTGCCGCCGAGTGGACGATTCTTTGCTTCGCCTACAGCGAGCTCAGTTGTCATCGTGAGAATCGCGATTCGTGATACCGATAACAACAATAGCAATAAAAACAACAACACATCTGCATAGCACCTTCAGATAACCAGATCTCTTTCTAGGCATTTTGCGTACGCCTTAAACGTACGCCTTACGCATGACACGACCTCCGCTCCCTGCGCTCCATCGCATTGCCGCCATTATTTGACCTCTCGTCAGCACCTCGGTAGACCATTATAGTATGCTTCTACGCCCGCGCAGGCAGCAGCGCACTTGCCTTTTCTACGCCGCACCCTGCTCTGAAGCCAGACTCGCAGGGTCCACGAGCAGGGTCCACGGGGGCGGGGGCGCACGCTCGCGCGGACCCTGCGACGGCTCTCGTTTTCTTCAAATCGCAACAACAAGGACGCCGTCCTTACTTGGTCGGGCGCACATACTTGCATGACATTTCTATCCAGTCTCCTTGAGCTGTGCATTCTGGCTATGCGTGGCAAAGCGTCGAAAGCTGAAAGCAACTGGGCTTTAGTAGCTTAGTCCGTCTTCCATCCATAAAAACTCCACTGGCTGATTTCAAGATCTCTGTTTTTCAGCTGCGCTTCGCTGTGCGCCCCTCTACGTACAATACAGAGGTGGTAGCTCTATTTTCTTCGCTCTGACTTCGCTTCGTTGGAATAAAATATAATTCATTTGCATAGCCCCCCGAGAGAACTTCTTCTCTATTCAGGCGCTTCGCATTTGCCTCGGGGTTCGAGCCCTGGACCTCAGCCAGACCTGGGGTCGGGACGAGCGCCTTAACCACGGGACCAAACCAGCTCGAATGCATGTACATCTATACATAGCCGCCGCTGCCGTCCAGCATCGCTCTGTCGCCGCTAGCAGGGACCATCAAGAAGCCCGGTCGCCTCGCGGAAAGGCCGGAAGTGACGCACTCACTGCGTCGCAGCCGGATTCGCTGCGACGCGCTCGTTCGTTGGGCTGCGAAGGAAACCTCTGGGTCACCTGCAGAACCTATTAAACTGGGACGTCTCGTCTTGCTGAATAGCCAAGGAAATTCAAATAGGTCCCACCTCGACTGAACGACGTTCATTGGCTCTCGGGTGAACAGCGGTTTTGTGGGTGTGTCATCGCCGTCACGTGGTTCCGCCCCCAGCCGACGTTCCGTCCGCCCAACCGGAACGCTCCTTGCCAGCACGTGACGCGTTCTTTGCCGCGCAATTTCCTTTTTGCCTGCGCGTTGGCCTGTACGCACGCTATCCGCTCTCTTCTCTCTCTTAACACCTCATGCTCCGGAGCAGCACGCACGACGGCTGCTATATATATATATATATATATATATATATATATATATATATATATATATATATTATATATATTTATATTTACATTTATGTACATATATTATATATATTTATATATTTATATTTACATATATTTATATATATTAGATCTATATATATATATATACAAAGCAACAACAAAACGACAAAGCCACGACTCGCTCGTCCGGGGCTTCGCTCTTCGTCGCGCCGCCATCGCGCGCCCACGAGCCCCTACAGTTTTAGTTACAAACCTTTCTTGCTGCCTGCGACGGTTGGCAAATCGCATGCGGCCCCCACTCAAGCAGCGCGTCGACTTCAAAGTTCTGTCACTTGGTTTTAGGTCCCTTCATTCTCTGGCTCCAGCCTACTTATAGGACTACTCTCCCAGCAGGCGAAGAATCGTACAAACCGCTGTTTTGACTCGAATCGTTTAGCTACACCTCGTAGGAACCTGAAAACCTTTGGAGACCGTGCCTTTAGTTCCTATGCTACCAAATTCTGGAACTCACTACCGACGCACGTCACAAAGTCCCCTGACATGACGGACATTTAAAAAGAAGCTTAAAACGCACCTTTTTTATTGCAGCATCTGGCGGGTCTTTCTTATTCGTCCTTCGTGTGCTCACGCGCCTGCGCTTACACTCAGCCTGCTGCGGATATCCAGTTCTCCGAGGGTGCCGTGCAAATGTATTATTATCATTATCCTTATTAGTATGCGTCATGCCGGCCTCACGCCGGGCTCGGCTAAAAAACTGCTAGCCAAACTAGGTCCTACGGAGACCCCGGGCTTTTCAGGTTAACGGCTGCAGGGTGAGAGATAGGTTTCTCCCTGGAGGGCCGATGTATTCTTTCTTGCCTGATGAAGGCTCGCTCCTCTCGGGCATTACAGAACGTTGCGATCTACCCGCACCTCTTCCGGGTTTCGTGGGAGCTGGTCGAACGGCTTCGCACGGGCTGCGGCGAATGTGAACACGCACTCCCACGGATGCGGAAACACGAAAAAGACATTAAAAACAAGTTTAAAATCCCAAACAAAAAGAAAGCTATTTCAAAACTCTCTCTCACTCACTCTCTCTCTCTCTCTCTCTCTCTCTCTCTCTCTCTCTCTCTCTCTCTCTCTCTCTCTCTCTCTCTCTCTCTCTCTCCCTCCCTCCCTACCTCTCTCTCTCTGTCTCTCTGTCTCTCTGTCTCTCCCCCTCCCTCCCTCCCTCCCTACCTCTGTCTCTGTCTCTGTCTCTGTCTCTGTCTCTGTCTCTCTCTCTGTCTCTCTCTCTCTCTCTCTCTCTCTTACAAATTTCACGCGACGACCGCGATCCTGATGCTGCATTAGCGCACGGACGCTTACTGGTCTTGCGACCGTTGCGGCGTCGTTAAGACGGCTATTCCTTATGTAGCATTCGTTATTTAAAAGAAGTTCTTTTCCAAGCGCCGAACTTTGCTGCTCGCAACTCGTAGCGCCGAGCTGCGCCTTTCACATCAGTCACTGATGTCACGTCACACCCCCGCCTGCATCGCGGCCTCGCGGTCGCAGCATTTCCGGTCGCACCTCGGCTTGCATCTCGTTAAAATTGACTCCGCCGCACTAATTACTGTATAAATGCTAAACAATATTACTACCGATTCCCCTCGGCATCCGTCTACTGTCCGTCCAGCACCTCCCTGAAGCCCTTAGCTCGTTAGAAGCCTCTGTAGTCAGCTGGGGGGCGTACAGGCTGACTTCCGGCTTCGAAGTGCCCAGGCTCGATCAAAATTGGCAGACCGCCGAGTCATTTCTGCGGGCGACGTGAGTCCGAGCGATGAATCTGGTTCTGAGAGCGGACGCGAGTCCTCGAAAGCATTTGCGCCGTCTATTTCTAAATGATCTTCCGACGCAAGTCTTCTTCCTATTGGCTGAGCCTTGCTCTGCGGCTGCGGGACCACTCCCCCCACCCCGGCCCGTCGAGCGTGCGTTATCGCGGGCCAGGACTATCCATCGCCGCTGGTAATGGCCGGCAACGCGTAGCGTTCGGCTCCTTGCGGCTCTGTGCGTCTCACTGTTTTAGAGAGACGTACGCTCTCGAGCGCAGCTGGTATCGGCGCGATGAATCGCGTTTAGCTATTCAGCTCGCCAGTATCGCAAGTCAGCTGACTCGCGACCGAGCCAGCACGAACGGTCGTATAGAGCTTGCGGCGGTTAAGCGAGTGTCACAGGACCGCCGCCTTAGCTCTACGTCTAAATTCGAGGGGCAACGTCGAACAGTCACGCGGTGCTGTGCCGGCGGCGGCTGCTGCTGCTCGCTGCCATTCGATGCCGCTCAGACTTGCGATGCATCTCGGGAAGGCAGCACGCGGAGCGACGACGACGGCGCGAACGGCGCGAACGGCGTGAACTGAGCGAACGGATAGCGGATAGCGGCTTTTGAAGACGGAGCTGACTTCTATGCGAGCATGTCTTCATACTTCAGAAGTATCTTTGGAAAGAAGTAGACGTCCGAATTAATCCGGTTTCTTTCGCTCGGCACCTTTGCCAGACATGGATACACATCGCTCGTTGCTGGTCCTCCATACCTAGCTTAACCTCGCTTCCATCTCGAGCCCTCGTGTCCTCTCAAAACAAAAGAGTGGCAGTTTCAGTCCTTCAGTTAATGACTGCTAGACACACGTGACTTTTCGCTGGGCTGGAGGACTTCTAGACTGCGGAACTCGCTCCCACAATTCTCATGCAGCGACATCTTCTCTCCTGCTACGGGCTCTGGCGAACGCATCCTTTCCAGCAGCACAGCAGCCCAGCTCCACTAATCCACCTAATGCATATGCGGTCGTGCTTTCTTTGCATGCAGCATCTTTAAAGTGCCAAGAAAGAGATTCAGTTGTCCGAGGGTGCTAAACAAATTGTAAAATGTTTACTATTTTTACTATTATTACTCTATGTTACGTCACTTCCTCGCCGGTCCTCCTGACGCGGCTTCGCTCGATCGTTGTCGCGTGAGGCGAAATCTGTCGGCTGACGAACGCCGCTCAGGCCGCGAAGTGCGCTAAGGAAAACCGTCCCGTGTCGCACCCCGCTCAGTCTTGCCGCCCCTTGTCGTTAAGTTTCAGGTGGCGATAAGGACGCGCCGTCGCGGGCCACGGCCACGACGGCGGCCTTTCACTGCTCGCGGCGACCTGTGAAAGGCCGCCTGCATTTAGCGAAGTGCGTCGAGCCGACTGTCGGCGCCGTGCGCGAGCTCGCATGCACGCGCGTACTCGGATCTCGACGCCTGGACGCCTCAGCTCAGACGGGGATCTGGAGAATGAGGATATTTTATATTTATTTATTTATTATATATACATAATATACATATATATACATATGCATATATATATATATATATATATATATTGAGGAAAGGATCTGGAGAATGAGGTCGTGCGTCACGTCCGTCCCCCAGGCTCCGCCGGCACGCTCGTCTAGGTCGGGCTCGGCTCGGCGGAGCGGCGTGCAGAGTCTCGATCCTCGTCCTATGTATGTATGTATCTCCGTCCGCAATTCCACAAAGCCACAAAGACTATGTGGGTGTTACGCATGAGAGTTTTGTATAGCGCAAAGCCAGCCTGAGCTGCTTTTCAGACTTCGTCTCACGAAACAGAGAGAAAGTGGGAAGCACAGCAGAGTCAGGAGAGCAGCTGAGGTAGTGAATAGCATGGAAGCAGCAGCTCAGGACCGCTGAAAAGAATGAGCCCTAGTCGGCAGCAGGAGAGTAGTTGTCATTGCGTAAGAATCCCTCCCTCCCTCCCTCCCACCCCGATCGCCTTCACCTGTCGCCGTTCTCACGCGATTAGCTGCGGTCGCAAAGCTTCCGCTTCCGGAGCGGAAGCTGCGTAGGTGGCAGCCGGACGTGCGCCAGCAGGTCGCAATCGACTGCTGCTGCACGCGGCTCCCTCCTCCCCTTCCCGCCCGTGTCGGGCCCGCCCCACCCCCTCCACGCACGCGCGCCGCTGCTCGAACTCTCCTCTCGGTACCGACAAAGTGTGCGCGCAGTAGCTGTCTCTGTCTCTCTGTCTCTGTCTCTCTGTCTCTCTGTCTCTCTGTCTCTCTGTCTCTCTGTCTCTCTGTCTCTCTGTCTCTCTGTCTCTCTGTCTCTCTGTCTCTCTGTCTCTCTGTCTCTCTGTCTCTCTGTCTCTCTGTCTCTCTGTCTCTCTGTCTCTCTGTCTCTCTGTCTCTCTGTCTCTGTCTCTCTGTCTCTCTGTCTCTGTCTCTGTCTCTCTGTCTCTGTCTCTCTGTCTCTGTCTCTCTGTCTCTGTCTCTCTGTCTCTGTCTCTCTGTCTCTGTCTCTCTGTCTCTGTCTCTCTGTCTCTGTCTCTCTGTCTCTGTCTCTCTGTCTCTGTCTCTGTCTCTCTGCCTCTGTCTCTGTCTCTCTGTCTCTCTGTCTCTCCGTCTCTCCGTCTCTCCGTCTCTCCGTCTCTCTGTCTCTCCGTCTCTCTCTCTGTCTCTCCGTCTCTCCGTCTCTCCGTCTCTCCGTCTCTCCGTCTCTCCGTCTCTTCGTCTCTCTGTCTCTCTGTCTCTCCGTCTCTCTGTCTCTCCGTCTCTTTGCCTCTCTGTCTCTCTCTCTTGGGCAGAATTTCGCTACCTCGCGAGCGTGCAAAATCTGACTCGGGCGGCGACGGAAGCAGCGGCCTGAGCTCGGTCACATGCGGCGCGTTGGAAGCAGCGGACTGAGAGCCGAGCCGACGCGAAAGACTCGTGCGAAGCCGACACATTTACTCCTCGAGCATCCTCGAGCCGTTTTGAAGCGGCTCTCTCCTAAGAAGCCATGCTGAGCTCAGTCGACGCGCGGCGACGCGAGCGCCGTCGCGCGGAGCGACTGAGGAGCACTGAGGGGCGCCGCCATGTGCGCCATGTGCGCCGTGTGCGCCGCGAGCCGCCATATGCGCCGCGAGCCGTCGATGCGACTCGACTCGATGTCGATCGAGTCGATCGACTCGATCGACTCGACTCGACTCGATACGACTCGTCGCGACTCGTCGATGCGGCAAATGCCTTGCCGGAGCGACGGAGCGAGCGCTCGCTCCGTCGCGAGAGGAGCGCTCGCGGGCTATGAGCGCGATGCTTCGAGCGCTTCGGAAGCCGCCGGCGCGGCGGCCGGCGCTCTTCGGATCTCCAGCGCACTTGCCTTCCGTTTCGAACAGGTTCACGTAGCTGGGACACCGAATGGCCTGAGACGAGCCGGCGGCAGTCGCTGGCCAGCAGCCGATCGTGTCCCATTGCGTCGGACAGGGCTGCGGCGACGAAAGGTCTGTGAAGAAAGAAAGAGCCGCCGTTTCATTTCCAGCCGGCGGCTGGAAGGCTGCGAGCGCGGGTCGCCCGCTCGGCACACTGCCGCCAGCCTCGCCGCCAGCCTCCGTGCGTGCTCGCGCCCCCTCCCCAACCCACTATGGGGAGCGCTGTTGCATTCGAGGCCACGGGGCACAGTCGCCGCGCGCATCGACGTCAGCGGCGGAGGCGGCGGCAGCGGCGACCAGCATTGTCCGAGCTCGCCGCCGCCGTTCGGTGCCGAGCGGCGTCAGCGGCTTTGCGCTTGCTCGTCGCACTTGTCGTCGTTTGATGTCGACGTCGCGTTGACGTCGCGCTTGCTCTCGGCGGTCGGTGGACAGTCGTCGCGTTCTCTACGCCCCTCCCCCTGCCCCGCAAAGCCCCGACCGGTGAAAAGTGCCGGGCGTTCTCCGATTGGCTGGCCCTTCGGCGCCGCTCTGGTCGGACAGGACGGATGGTCGGACTGTTGTCGGACCTGTGTAGGACGTGCGTCGGCCACCTCGGACCGGTCCGCACCGAGCTGCACGGCCAGCGCGGCGGTTGCCCCGAGTTGCACCCGACGACGACGATGACGACCCGACGTCACGGGCGTCAAGGCCCCGCGGCTAGCGTGCGGCGCCCAACAAAAGCGCCGCACAAAGGCGCCTCTTAGCTAAAGTGTGTAGCTGCCGCGTCCGGAGGTGCGAGCCGAACCATCGAGGTCATCGAGGTCATCGCTCTCGCGGCGGCTAACGCGTTCGAACAATCGAACGCATTAGCCGACGCAACCCGAGAAAGAGAGAGCGAGAGTGCCCGGGAGAGCGAGAGTGCGCTCGGGCTCTCGCTCGGGCATCGTCACCACGGCGACCAGCGGACGTCGCGAGGCCGCGGCGCGCCGGCGTCCGCGCACGACGGTACGACGGCCTCTTGGCGCATCCGCCGACGGAGGAGGCGGCGGCCCTTTCGCGGCCGCCGCCTCCTCCGTCAATGGCGCCGCCCTTTCGCGCGCTCCTGGTCTCGTCTGGTCAGCGACGCTCGACCGCTGGCGAGTGCGAAGCGCTTTCCTAGCGCCCCGCTTTCGCGGCGCTGAGGCTGCGGCCGCGCTGCGTCCGCTGCCTCAGCACGGTACTTTCGGCGGACGCGGCGAAACATTTCGAGCGGAAGACGCGACGCGCGATTTCCGCTCACGATGAGCCGATGACGAACGAATCGTCGACGAAGACGATGACGACGACGACGCGGGGATCGACACATTGAACGACACGCTTCGCTGCTCTTTCAAGCCGATGCGACGATCGAGCGGCGAAACGTATCGCCAATCGTCTGGCAGACGACCATGGCCCTCACTGGTGATGCTATGAACATGACACACAGGAGTGCTCTTGACAGGCTAGCTCCCGTTCATTCTATCCGCGTTCAAAGTCGTGGAGATTCCTTTCAATTTAAAAAGAAACTGCTAAAGATGCGCCGGGTTAAGCGCAGGCTTGAACGTCGTTTCAAGAAATCGGGGTCTGATGCAGACCTAGTCAATTTCAAAGACTTCCTTCGAGTTTACACCCGAAAGCTTATAAAAGCCAGGGCTTCTTTTTTCATTCGAAAGCTGAATTCCTGCCAGTCGGACACTAAACAGATTTATAAGACAGTAAACCATTTACTGGCCAATGTTGTGAAGTCTGACTCCCCAGATATTAAGGGCTCAGCCGAAACGTTTTTTGCCTTCTTTACTGAAAAAATTATGCACATTCGTGCCTCCATTAAGCCCCCTCCGACTATAGCATTTCGCCGGTCCACAACCTGTGACCTTCCTTAAAAAGTTCTCCGAGGTTTCTGCATGCGATGCGGCTACTCTAATAAGGTCTAGCAAAAGAGCTCGTCTCCTGAAGACCCTATACCCTCATCTCTGTGGTCTTCACTAGCAGACCAACTTAGCTCTACCATAAATAAGATTTGTAATGCTTCTTTGGGAAAATGGGTCGTCCCCAAGTCCTTCAAATCGGCAATCGTTAGAACCATCCTTAAAAAGCCTGGATTAGACGCAGAGATCCTTGCAAACTATCGTCCAGTTTCCCTTCTTCCTTTCTTATCAAAGATTCTTGAAAAAATTGTTGCTAAGCAGCTGGTTGAACATATTGAAAAGAATGGAGTGTCAGAAACATTTCAATCAGGGTTCAAGAGGCAGCACTCCACTGAAACTGCTCTCCTCCGTGTTAGTAATGACTTTCTACGTGGCAATGACGACAGGAATGTCACTGCCCTATCTCTGCTAGATCTGTCTGCTGCCTTCGACACCATTGATCACGAAGTTCTGCTTGAACGATTGAGAACGATGATTGGTCTGGCAGACAAAGCACTGGCGTGGTTTAAATAATACTTGTCTGATCGTGTTCAATCCGTGTCGTGTGGGGGTCAGGTCTCACACACGAAAAGGGTCACCTGTGGAGTCCCTCAAGGGTCTGGACTTGGTCCCTTGCTGTTCTCCATTTAGACACAACCTCTGGGAAAAGTGATTAAGGCACATGGAATAGGATATCACTTCTATGCTGACGATACTAAGTTGTATTTGTCATTCAAACCGTCGGAATATGCTGCGGCAATTGAGAAACTGAATGCTTGCCTTGCCGATATTCGATCCTGGATGTCGGAAAACTTCCTGAAATTAAATGATGATAAAACCGAACTGCTGCTCATAGGACACCCTAATCGTGCGGCTGGATTAAAAGGCTCTTCTAATAGGTGATGCTGTTGTGTGACCATCACCGCGTGCTCGAAATTTAGGTGTCGTTTTCGACAACTGCCTCAATTTCAAAAGCTTCATTCAGAAGACTGCTTCTGCAGCTAGCCATTACGTCCGGTCCCTATCCAAGATTAGGAGCTGTCTTCCTCAGTGACTTGCAGAAGATTTAACTAGCTCCTTAGTTCTGTCTCGACTTGGTTATTGCAATTCCCTATTGGCTGGGCTACCAAAAAAGCGGTTACGCCTCTGCAGCTGACTATGAATATGGCTGCAAGGCTAGTCTTTAAGTCCCAGAAGTTTGAGCACGTGTCTCCTTTGATAAAAGAGCAAAGATGGATGCCGGTTGACCAACGGATTCAGAGCAAAGTTCTTACGCTGACCCACAAGGCCCGCCACGGCTTGGCTTCTTCGTACCTAGCTGAACTGTTTCTTCGTACCTAGCTGAACTGTTGCATCAGTTTCAGCCTGTTCGCGCCCTCAGGTCATGTATGGACAATAAATTAGCTGTTCCACTCCTCCGCCTAAAGACCGTTGGCGACAGAAGCTTTAGCTCTGCAGGTCCTAGACTGTGGAACTCGCTTCCACAATTATTGCGCAACGACAACTACTCTCCTACTGCCGACTATGGCACATTCTTTTCAGCGGTCCTGAGCTGCTACTTCCATGCTACTCACTACCTCAACAGCTCTCCTGACTCTGCTATGCTTCCCACTTTTTCTTTGTTGCGAGAGACGGTCTGTTGGCTACCGAATGGGTACCGAAAGCCGCTTAGGCTGTGAGTGTGCTAAAAAAAACTCTCCTGCGTAACACCCACATGGTCTTTATGACTTTGTAGAGTTACAGACGGAGATACATTACATCACAGACGCGAGCTCGTCGCATATACTGCGGGAAGAGTCGGCGGAAGGATACCGTAGGGGCGCGTTTCGCGAAGCGGCGCGGCGCGCTCGCGCCGCGCTGAGAGAAGTCGCCGTGCGGGCGCCACGTTCCTCTCCCTAGAGCAGTTTCGGCGCACGGATGTGGAGCCGAAGCCAAGCGACAGCGAAGCAGCAGCGTCCGCCCGAAATTTCCGCTTCCCGCTCCGCCCCCAATCCCCGCTCGGCCCGAGGTTTCCCCTCCGCCCGGACGCGGAGCGCAATCAAGGCTCGCGCACGGTCCAGGGAGGGTTCGGGATATTCGTGGCGCGACCGCCGCAGCGAGCTCGGGAGCCGGCGGCCGCAGGACAGCGCCTGCCGTGCCGCGGGCGGTCGGCGTTCGCCGCGCGGCGGGCGCCGACCGCTCGCTTACCAGCCTCGTGCTGTGCCGACGCCAGTGACTCTGCGAGCTCGGTGCAGGCTCGCTCTGCGGACCAGAGCCGAAAAGGCTGGTCGTCGCGGCGTATGTACACAATTTCCTGGAGCGAACAGACGCGCGGCGCGGCCGTCAGTGAGGCGCGGCCGTCAGTGAGGCACGGCGTCTGCTTGGCGGCGCTCGCAGCTTCCGCGTCGCCGCGTCTGCTTGACGGCGGCGGCGGCGCTCTCATAGGGCTGCCGCGCTCCTTCTCCGCCGACTTCCAGGCAGGACCGTCGTTCGGCCATATTAACCCTACCAGACGACGGCGGACTAAAACTCCGCTCTATCGACGTCACGACGCCGCGAATCGAACGTCGCGTCGTTGGCGCCGCGGGCAGCGGGCGAAAAGCGGCCGCGCGCTCAGACTGGTGAGCGGAGGGAGTATACAGGTCGGCCGATTCGGCAGTCTCGCTTGAATAAAGCGCAAAAGCGCCTCTTCAGTGGCCATCACTTTCGTTTCACAGCAAGAAATAGAGGAAGAGTGCCCGCCGCTGCGCAGGACTCGAGCCTGCCACCTCGAGGTCGCGAAGAGCGAGCACCGTCACTCCAAACCGTAAGACCCCGGAGAGGAGAATCAATGCCCGCGGTGGTGCCGCGGGAGGTCTAGTCGATCGATACGGGTGCGGTGCCTCTCCTATCGCGGGGACACCACCCTACGACTTCTCGCGGGAAAGGCGCAGCGCCGCCGCAAAACGGCGTCGCGGCGTGGCCGTCAGATTGTCGCCGGCGTCGCCGACGGGCCGATTGAAGCCGATGCCGATGCCGCGGACGACGAGCGGCCTTGCGCCTCGGCCTTGCCCAGCGCACTGCGGCGAGCGTCGCGGCATGAACTGCAGGAGCCGATCGATAGGGAGCCACCTCCGCCGGCCGTAGCCGCGTCGTCGCTGGGACGGCGCCGACACCGAGCGAACCGCACGCGGCCGGCGGCGGCAGGTGTTTTTCGCCCCATGAAGAGACGTCGGAGAAACAGAAACGCGCGGGCTCCTGCGCGAATGCAGAATTGCAAGACGGACGTGTTTACGACTCCAGCAGCCGCCGTCGCCGTCGCATTTGCGTCGCTTGTTCGTCGCGAATGCGACGCCGGTGATAACATGACTCACCTGACACTCTGCACGGAGGCCCTTCGACCGGAAGACAGACCGGCGACGACCTTCGCGACCTTCGCGATAGGCCTGCGCGCTGTGGCTGCACGCTGCGGCCCGCAGCGCGCAGCTGCATTCGGGACAGTCGGGCAGTTGCATCGAGTTAAACCACCGACGCCCGGCTCGTAGGGGATCCACGCAGAGCAGTAGTAGCAGAGACTCCTAGCACTTTCCCTGCTGCGGCAGCTAACCCCCCCCCCCAACATCCACCCACCCACTCACCACCCGCAGCACAGCGGCCCGCCGGTCGCTTCAGTCGCGAGTGCAGGAAGTGAGCGCGCGGCTACCACCGCTCACATTTATGTATGCACATTTATTCATGTACTCCTTGCATTTAACCTGGAGGCGCTCTCGGAAAGAAATGGACTTCGCGGCTGCAGCGCCCGAATGTGTATCCGGGGGCGGCATCGCGGTGCCGCAGCCGCGACGCCTGGATCTGAACCTGCGTCGTCACCTGCGCCTGAAGCTACCGACCGCGAGCAGCTCTCCGTCGCCTGCGACGGAGAGCTGCTCGCGGCGTCTTAGCCGCGTGGCCAGCGCCAGCTTGCCGGAAGCGTTCGCGAACGTCGCGAGCGTCGGCCGGCTCGAAAGAGGCGGCCGACGCTCGCGCTGGCTGCGCACCGCGCACGCACCATTCGCCAGGCCTGCTTATGCGACCGCGACTCTCATCGCGGGCCAGCGAAACCAGTTGACGCTTCGACGCGGCTATTAGCGATCGCGCTCGGAAGCGGCTGAGCGAGTGGGAGAGCGAGAACTCGCTCACGGAGGCCACGGCTTTATCTCCCAGCCCTCCTTCCGCCCCACACATTGACGGCGCGTGCACCGCTCGCGGCCGCGCCGCGACCGCTGCCTCCGCAGGAAGTCGCTCGCAGGAGTCACCGCGAGTCGTGCAGGAATGAGCAAACACGCGCGCGTTTGACACGAGATAAAAAAACCTAGCAACACCTTTCTTTGGCCACCGTGAGAGATATAGTCGCCGCCGCCGCCGCCGCCCTCGACTCGCGAGCGCGAAGCACCACTGCCGCTGTCGAGCCGCGGCCAGAGATCCGCTAAACGCGCTGTACGAACGCGATGGCTGCCGAAGTGCGCGCCGCGGCGGTCGCCATGCCGTACTCACGGCCACGCCGGGACGAGCGAAGCCAAACAGGGCGGCGGCGATGAGCGGCGCCGCCGCCGCCGCCGCGGCGCCCATGTTCAGACGACGCAGACGAGCGCTACTTTGCATCCAGGCGATCGCTGGTCCTGACTTCGGCCTCGTACGAGCACGAGAGCCGCTCTTCGTCTGACAGGACGTTGCTCAGGAGGCGCTCTGCAATGCGGAGCGAAGTTCGCGCACTGGCAGAGGAGAGCTCTCGCCGAATCGCAGGGCGGGCTCCGCCGGAAGCGCGGGCAGCGACCGGCTCGGGCCCGCGAAAGCGCCCGCGCGGCTGCGACTGGGTGGCAGGTGGCGCTGCACACAATCGCGCGCGGGGAGACAAAGAGAGCGAGCGGCACTGAGGCGATTGAGAGCGAAAGCGAGAGCGACTGCAACGGATCGAAAAGGAGGCGAAGAGAAAAGGAAAGACGGACAGGATGACGGAACGCGACGAATGACGGAATGTAAGAGAAGCGGCGGCGGGTGACTGAGACCGGAGCAGGAAGTAAAGCACACGTCGTACCAGTACACAGGAAGTAAGTAGGGAGCACAAGGTAGAGGTCGGCTGATTCAGCTGGCTTATTTATATGGCGGCAGAAGAGCCGCAGCGGCGGCCCATCGTCGCCGCCGACGCCCGCAGTGCACGAGCGGACGGAGAGGCGCACGCACGCGTGCGTGGAAGGAAGGAGGCGAGGAAGCTCGTTTATTCGTTCGCTCGAGACGACATTGACCTTTCGCCGCCATTTAGAGAGCGATCCCCTGTCGTCAGCCCTGGCGCAGGCAGCGCAGGCGCAGGCGGCGCTGGCCGCATAGCTAGCGCCGCCTGCGGCCAAAGTGACCTCCGCGAGAATTCCACCGGGTCAGCGAACTCCACCGGGTCAGCGAACTCCACCGGGTCAGCGAACTCCACCGGGTCAGCGAACTCCACCGGGTCAGCGGGACGCGTCGCTGTCGCCGCTGTTCGAGCGACAGCTCGACGGGCCGCCGCATGGATATCTGGCTACGACAGTGCGAGCGCTTCGAAGTCTCGCCTCCGACGGCCGCACCGTCGTCGAGCCGCCGCCGCCGCCTCCCTCCCAACAGCATCCTGCGACGGCGCGTTAAGTCGCGTCGGGAGCCGGTCGCCGGCGAAGTACGAACCTCGTTGCGACTAGCGCACGTGGAGCGAGCGAACGCTGCGTGAAGAAGCGCGTGCGACCACGTGCATCCGGCAACGCGCAGCAACCGGCGACGGGCGACGCGACGGCCCTCCGCCAGTAGCCGGTAGAAAGGCGGCGGCGGCGACGGCGAATGATCGATGGCCAGCTGCGGCGGGGAGGGGGCGGTGTTGTATTGCGAAAGCCGCCGCCGCCCGCGGGCTCCATCCAATAGGACAGCGAAGGCAGGCTTTCGCTCGCGCGCATGCGCCTTCCGCCGTCGTAGGCAGCCGGGGCCTCCGGCAGCGGGAGACCGGTTGGCCGCCGCCGCTGCCGGTCGGTCGGTCGGTTGCGCCTAAATGCAGCGGCAGGACCCGGGCGCCTGAGGCGGTGCACTGACTTCCGATCTCTGCACCGCATTCCCGCTCGCATTCCCATTGCCGGCCTATTGCAGCGCTCGAGCGAGTTTTTCGCGCGAGCGGAGCGCCAGCTCACAGCGCGACGACTACTGAGCGGTGGACCTTGACCTGCAAGCTCGCGGAGCCCTGCTTGGGCGGTGAGCGCCACTAGAGCGGAGCGCCGCGACCGGCGAGGGCCGACATGGCGCTCGCGGCGCGTACTTTCAGGAGCAGCACTTGCGATACGCTGGCGACCACCCGCTACGTTCAATAGGCACTACTTTTAAAAATGCGGTCGAGACGGTCTGGTGACTATGGGCCGTTCGACCGACCACTGGAGAGCGTCCGGTCGCGTGCTGTGCCAAGCTAATGGATCTGCCAAGCGAGCCCAGCAGACGCCGCGGCGGCGGCCAACCGGTCTCCTGGTCACATGGTCTCACGTCGCTCAAGCTCTATGCTCAAGCCCCCCCCCCCCCAGCCATCCCCTCTCCACCGACTACGGGTGAGGTCCACGCGAGCTACTGCCCTCGCTATATAAGCTCCACGATCGGCGATCGCTCCGCGATCTACGGTGGCCTTCGATCTATGGCGGCTATAGCGGCTAAAAATGCACGCAAGGCAAATGGCGCAAAGGGCGAAACGTAGTCCGTTCGTTCCGAGAAATATCGCGCCAATTGTTGCGATTTGAGGCGCTTCTCTCTCTCTCTCTCTCTCTCTCTCTCTCTCTCTCTCTCTCTCTCTCTCTCTCTCTCTCTCTCTCCGTCTCTCTCTGTCTCTCTCTGTCTCTCTCTCTCTCTCTCTCTCTCTCTCTCTCTCTCTGTCTCTCTCTGTCTCTCTCTGTCTCTCTCTGTCTATCTCTGTCTCTCTGTCTCTCTCTGTCTCTCTCTGTCTCTGTCTCTCTCTGTCTCCCTCTCTGTCTCTCTCTGTCTCCCTCTCTGTCTCTCTCTGTCTCTGTCTCTCTCTGTCTTCCTCTCTGTCTCTCTCTGTCTCTCTCTCTCTGTCTCTCTCTGTCTCTCTCTGTCTCTGTCTCTCTCTGTCTCCCTCTCTGTCTCTCTCTGTCTCTGTCTCTCTCTGTCTCCCTCTCTGTCTCTCTCTGTCTCTCTCTCTCTCTCTCTGTCTCTCTCTGTCTCTCTCTGTCTGTCTCTCTGTATCTCTCTGTCTCTCTCTGTCTCTCTCTCTCTCTCTGTCTCTCTCTGTCTCCCTCTCTGTCTCCCTCTCTGTCTCTCTCTCTGTCTCTCTCTGTGTCTCTCTCTGTGTCTCTGTCTCTGTCTGTCTGTCTGTCTGTCTGTCTGTCTGTCTGTCTCTGTCTCTCTCTGTCTCTCTGTCTCTCTGTCTCTCTCTCTCTCTCTCTCTCTCTCTCTCTCTCTCTCTCTCTCTCTCTCTCTCTCTCTCTCTCTCTCTCTCTCTCTCTCTCTCTCTCTCTCTCTCTCTCTCTCTCTCTAGAACAGCACTCCTGAACAGCGGTGGCCGCTAGCGCGAGCCCGTGCTCGTTTGTGGCAAAAGTCGGACGCACATATGGCGCCGATCATTTTCGGCAGAACGGCGACAACGATTTAAGCTCGGCTGGACGCCCGTTCTGAGGAGGACGCCGGCTGCGTTTCGCCGCCTCCGGAGAGTGCTCGAGAGTCGGAGGAGCGAGCGAGCACGTTTGAACGACGCGTGCTCGCTCGCTCGCGCGAGAGTGTACGTAGGCATAGCGTCAGTCTGCGGAGTGCCGTGACTTGCAAAGCAAGCGTTTTGAGGCCATGGGTTTCGCAGTGACGTCAAAAGTCTCGAGTCTGCCGCCGCCGGGGGTCTCCGAAAGTATTCCGGCGATCGAAGTGTAGAAGGTGTGCTAGAAGTGGCTCCCTACGTCGATGGCCGGGCATTATTTATTAAGACGGCATCGTCTTTTGTGACGCACTTAGGCCTTGTTTGAGTTGTTAGTTTGCTTGTGCGTGCAGTAAGCCTGTTTCAACGCCACTGAGAATATTGCAGCGAGATGACCGATCCCTATCAAGTCACAACTGTTTTTTTTAATGTTTAAAGCCTCAAGCAAGTTCATGAAAACCTATGTCAGCAGTAGGTCCGATTATTTAGAGCAAGTCGGCTTCAATGTAATGATACGCAACCACGTCTGTAATTCCGAAAAGTCAACAAGACTATTTGGGTGTTATGCGGGAGAGTTTTGCATAGCGTACTCACAGCCTAAGCGGCATTCGGTAGCCAACTGACTTCATCTGACGCAACAAAGTGAAAGTGAGAAGCATAGCCGAGTCAGGAGAGCAGTAAAGGTAGTGCGTGGCATGGAGGTAGCATATCGGGACGGCTGGAAAGGATGAGCTATAGTCGGCAGCAGGAGAGTAGTTGTCACCATTGCGGCATTCGCTGTACGGCAGGCAAGTCTTCACAATTATTCACCACGTTCTTGACTCTCGTCATGGATGAGAGACCTACTTTTCTCGCAACGGCTTCCTAAAGCTATCACTACTTGGTTTTCTCTAGTCTAAACTACTGTGAGTCCGTATTGGCAGGGAATCCGAAAAAAACATTAATTTAAAACAGTTCGTTATGGATGCTGACTCTATGCTAGTAATGAAATCCCATAAAAATTAGTTGCACGCCTCATGCTTAAATCATGGCGCCCGGTTTATCGATGGACAGCTATAGACAAGAGCCGCTATGACCATGGCTCTTCCAAACCTTGATGAGAACCTTTACTAGTTTCAACCTCTTCGCGACCGCAGTTTTTCTCAGGAGAATAATTAATCCATTCACCCTTCTTTCACCAACTCGAATGACTTAGGTATCCCACTCAGCAACTGCAAGTTCCTAAAATGAGGGGCCTGTGGAGAAACTTCGGCACAACTAAGTATGTTTTGGATTGTAGTCCTATTGATTAGTGAAGTTGGTGCCCAGCTGTCTCAATGCACTTATCAGTGCAACATTGTCCAGGATTGGTAGGTATCCGTATATTCGTATGCCCATCTATTCATTGGTGGGGGATGCACTGACCACAGATAAGCCACCCAACACCATCACTGATCTAGGCCCAAACTTAATTATGTTTGCAAGGTGGCTTATCATCATATGCTTCGCTTCCTGTGAGCGTGGTCAATTTATTGCAGCCGACGGAATCCAACTAACCTGTGGCCCAGATTTTCTTGTTGTGTGCTCAGGCCTGAGCGTGATAGGCTTGGTTGATATGGTTGATAAGAAAAAGTTGTAGCACAAACCTTCGCGGCGAGAGTGGGGCGAGAGAATGCAGAGCAGCTTAGTTGCTCCAGCTTCAGGTGGTCGGCATCCGCTGCTGCTGCTGCTGCTCTCTCTTTCTCTCTCTCTCTCTCTCTCTCACTCACTCTCTCTCTCTCTCTCTCTCTCACTCACTCTCACTCTCACTCAATCTCTCGTTCTCTCTCGTTCTCTCTTCTCTCGTTTTCTCTTCGTACTTGTGCATGCACTTCTTAGCATGATAGCTTGCTTGCCATTAAGCAATTAGCCCTTAGTTATTGAGTCTCTTGCAGCGAGTTGCAAAGCACCCGCAAAGAGATTTGATTCTCTCAGAGAGCTATAGAAAAACCTAAATTAATAATAATATTTTTTTATTGTAATCCATCCATTAGTCTAACCATCCGTCTCCGCTCCCGTCGGTTCAAATCCGTCCAGTAATTCAACTGGCCAATGGCTTTTCTCCCTATACGTCACTTGTAACCCACCGACCTCGATTGCCTGAGCGGCTCGTCGCCCTCGCCACGAGAGTCGCCGCCTTCTGTTCTGCTCGCCGGAAAAAGACAGCAGCAACTAGCGACTGAATTACGCTGCCCCACTAGAACCAGACTAAACCTGTCTAGGTTAATAATAATAATAATAATACACTCGACAAAGCGCCCTCAGAGAACCCAATCTCATTCTAGGCGCTTTACATTTGCTGCAAAGGAAAACGCGATTGAACGGTGAGTAATATCATGCTTGATAAACAACAAAAATAACACGGTAAGGGGTGACATGCACAGGGTCAGCGTGCAAATGTGGTTTGTGGCAGCCTGCAACAGTGTCAGCACGCATAAGCACATAAAAGACGAATCGCAGGGTACCACTAATGTAATGTAATGTATCTCCGTCTGTAACTCCACAAAGTCATACAGACCATGTGGGTGTTACGCAGGAGAGTTTTGTATAGCGCACTCACAGCCTAAGCGGCTATCGGTACGCATTCGGTAGCCAACAGACTTCGTCTCACGCAACAAAGAGAAAGTGGCAAGCATAGCAGAGTCGGGAGAGCAGTCGAGGTAGTGAGTAGAATAGAAGTAGCAGCTCAGGACCGCTGAAAAGGATGTGCCATAGTCGGCAGTAGGAGAGTAATTGTCGTTGCGTAAGAATTGTGGAAGCGAGTGCCACAGTCTAGGACCTGCAGAGCTAAAGCATGATGTCATAAATAAGTGCGTTTTTAATTTCCATTTAAATATGGTCAGGTCAGGGCAAGTCGTGACGGAAGTCGGAAGTGACGTCTAGGCTTTAGGAGCATATGAACTAAGTGCACGGTCTTAAAGAATTTGAGGTTTGTACGAGGTATAGGTAAACAGTTAGATTCCGAAAAGCGGGTGGTACTATGAAACCTTGAAGTTGATGCGTTGCTTGACTGGTAGCCGGTGCAGGTCGGCGAGAAGTGGTGGGATGTTGCAACTGCGGCACTCACGACAGACAAGCCTAGCTGCAGAGTTTTGCACCAGCTGTAAGCGCCTGATTGCACATGCCAGAAGTCAAGACGGGATGTCACAAATGCATGGACGAGCTTAGATGTGGTATCCCTGTCTAAACAAGCCCAAATTTTAGCAATCTTATGTAGCTGAAAGTAGGCAGACTTGATTGTGGAGCTGCTGTGGTCGTCTAACGAAAAGTCATTTTGGAACATGACACTTAAATTTCGTGCATATTCAACAGGAGATATGCCGGAAGAGTCTATTTTAAGCGTAAGTCTTTCCTAATTCTGCACCACACTTGGTTTGTCCATAACTAGTATTCATCATTCGATTTAAGAAAATGTGCTGCCATCGATGTGCGTATGTCGTTGATACATGAAGCAAGGAAGTTCTTGAGAGAATTCGACGTGCTCGAAGGCTGGGAGGGATCAAAGCAAAGGTTCAACTGAGTGTCATCCGCATAGAATTGAAAGCCTAGATTGTGTTTGGCAATCATATCGGCAAGAGGAGAGTATAGACTGTAAAAAGAACCGGACCAAGCACGGAGCCCTGAGGTACTCCATATTTCAGAGGTGCCTCGGATGATCTTTCTCCATTCACATCAATACTCACTTGTCTCCCTGTGAGATTGGACCTGAACCATTGCACAGCAGTGCCAGTGATGCCCAGGCAAGATGAGAGGCACTTTGGAAAAGGCTGGAAAGGGTACGCCAAAGTCAGCATCAAGAGAGTAGATTTCGTTGCCGAAGAATTGTGCAGGTGAGTTCCACAGTCTAAAAGCTACAGAGCAAAAGCTTCTGTTGCCAACGACCTTTAAAGAGTAGGAATGAAACTGCTTACGTGTTGTCCATAGAAGGCTCGAGGGCAAGAGGAGGAGGAAACTAGTGCACGAGTTCGGCATTGATACGAAGGAGCCAAGCCGTGGCGGGCCTTATGGGTCAGCGTAGGGAACTTTACCCTGTAGCTGTTGATCAACCGGGAGCCATCGAAGCTTTTTTAGTAAGAGAGACACACGGGTGAACCACTGAACACTGGGAATTTTGTTTGCTATCTTTGCAGCTACGTTCATCACCTGCTGCTTTGCGACTTTGCGGCTTCCTTCCTTCGGTAGCCAAGCGAAAACGGAATTGCACAAGCCCAGCCTAAACAGAACCTTTGCAACTAAGAAATGTACTATTATTATTATTAACCGATTAATGCCAAAGAATAAGCTGCTCGCACTTCACGACAAAGGCAGTGGCTTCGAGTCCTGAAGTGAGCAATCCTTTACTGCCTACTGTAAGCGGCGGTGAAGCCGTTAAGGCTCTTCTGCCGCGGTACACGAATGAGGCTGCTGAATCAGATGCAGAGGCATTTCAAATGGATTTTTCAGTAGCTCAGCCAAAGCAGAATTTTAGTCATTCAGCCAAAAAAGAGCGAGGGAGCGAGTTACAAATTTTAGCAAGCCGTAGCGGGAAACAGTGCCTTATCTTTGACAAGGATTGAGCACGATTGCTTGCAGTTGTAGCGTCATCGTCTTCTTCTTTTTCAATGGAGCTTTCAAACTTTAAGCACTTCTCAAAGAGTATGGCTAAAATCCGAGCACATGGTGACAGGTCGTACTACTAGGACAACGGATTGGCACCAACAGGATAGCGTCATTGTTGATGGTCGCCGAATTAATTTGTCTTCGCTTCATAGGCGTAAGCTAGCTCTTTGTGAGAAGTCTTTTTCTCCGCCGGAGCCGCCGGTGGCTGAAGCCGAGGTAAAGAAGCCAGGCATGGCATAGGGAGGCAACTCTTCTCTGAGCTACCGGTGCCAGCGCAGACTTGGCGCCTAAAATGGAGCTCGGGTATTCTGAGGAGAGCAGCAAGGTGTTCGCTGACGCGAGGTGACCCTTTCCTACGCACTCGATCGCGTTGATGGGCGCGTGAAAAAGATTTCTGATGCGAGGAGCGAGAATTGCATACGGTTTTCAGTAGCCAGAATCGCGGACGTGGCGACGAGATAGGCGACATGCGAGAGCGCGGAGCGACGTAAATCAGAGCCGATGGTGGCGGCGCTTTCACGCTCTGGGATCCCGCGAGATTTGGCGGGGAAAAAAGTTAAGAAAACGTAATTTACAGTTGGACCCAGTGCGCGAGAGTCACGCGCGCTGAACAGAAAATATCCAAGATGCGCTATAGCAAACCGGGAATTGTAGGCGCGCGCACTTTAGCGCTGCAATCCACTCGACATGCTAAAATATGGTTCGTGCAGTCTTTACTTAGTAGCGGCATCGTCTGCGACATGAAATTGGAGACAGGGCTTCATGAAGCCTGTTTTAGCGCGGCAAGTGCGTCGCAGCTCGAAAGTGCGTGGCCACAATGCCCGGATGGCCCGCTGGGGGCCACAGCTGGTTCGGGCCATCGTAGGTCATTATATATATACATATATATAATATATATATATGTATACATACATATATATATGTGTGTGTATATACATATATATATGTATATATATGTATATATGTATATATATATATATATATAATTCGTTCATTTGCATCAGAGCGCGCATGCGCGGCTGCATTTAATATTGTGAGAAACTTAGAAATATTGTTTTTATCTTAATTGATTCAAAATCGCCAATTCGCAAAGCTTATGTTGGAAACAGCAAGTGGATCGCCCATCTAAAGCGCAGGAGGACCACTTTCTGGGCGAGGCCTCTGGAGGTCCGCTAAAGGTAAAAACGCAAGCGTAATTGCGTGAAACTTACTTGGTAAACCCGAAACGCCGCCCGCGGTCTGTAGTTAAAGCGAAAACTACTGCTTCGCGCAGGATAGTTTGGAATCGGCAGCTGGTTGATTGCAGAAGATCGCAGTGCAGGTAGAGCTGCTGCTGTTATTTTACGCCTCTCCTCTCACGCTCCCTCAGCACCCGGCCAGGCGCTCCTAGTCTCGGCCGCGCCAGTCCGCACGCGAACGCACGCTAGTCTTCCAGCTTGGCATCTTCGACGATATTTCAGCTGTCGACCGCTGGCGCGGAGCCGCTTGGCTGACGGCGCAACGACGGCTCGCGTGCCAAGCGCGACCGATCGCCTCGCGGCCGCCGGCGGAAGCTTCTGAGACGAAGACGGCGCGCGCGCACGCGCGAGCTCCGCGACTTCACCGGAAGCCAGCGCGAGCTGCGCGCACCTTTCTCGCCGCCTCTCTGTGTCTGGCGTCGTCGGGCGCCGCTGCGGTCTCGCACCCAGCGCTTTGCTTGCACAGCGGAAAAAGCGTCTACCCGTAGCACCCCTCCCCCCCCCCCCCCCCCCCCCCGCTACCGCACTGCTCGCCTGCCTGCCTGCCTGCCTGCGGACGCCCGACCGTCGGCGACAGAGAGATGACTGCGGTGGCGTCTGCGGCGACCCGCGGGTTGTTTGCACAGTCCTCTTGTAATCCGGCGGCGGCGGCGACGACGACGACGGTCTTCTCGGCTGCCGAGCTCGCGCAGCACCGCGGCGTTCGCGCGCGCCGCCCCCTCCTACCCGAGCCGCCGTCGGGGTTAAATGACCGAGCCGTTTTCGGCGCATCAGACCGACCCTTAGATGCGCGCAGCGCTGGCTCCCGCCGCCTCCCGCAGGACGCGCTTTCTGCGCGCGGCGCGGCGCGGCGCGAAATGATTTTACCTCGAGCTTTCCGCGCGCCGTCGAGAGTCGGCGAAGGCTTCGCCTACTATCCTCACTGCTGCGGCTGCCGCCGGAGGGCTGGGCGCTGTCTCTGCCGCAAGCCGAGCGCGCCCCAACTCTGCGTCGTCGCCGCTCGGACGGCGCAGCCTCCTCTGCCCGACGATCCTAACTCGGAGCGGCGGCGCGCGGTCGCGTCGGCCCTCGCTTTGCGGCCCGACGGAGGCGGTCGGCGACGGCAGGCTCGCGGCTCGCGGCTTCGGCGACGGACGACATGTCCGGGACGAGCTCGCAGTATCTTAAAAAGCAATGGCCCGAGCAGACGGCGAGAGGCTTTTATCTAGAACAAACAGGGCAGATCGATTTCGGAAGGGAGCGCGTCGCACCGTGAAAAAAACAAGAGTCACCGCAGCCCCGCGCAATGCCCGCCCCCTTCACTTCACTCCGCCCCCTTCCTCGACGAGCGGCCGGCCACTCGGTCCGTCGCCGTCTCTGGCCGCAGGCGGACCGCGACGGCGGACGACGGTCTCGCGCAGGTCACGCCCGGCAGCGACTGGCGAGCGCGAACGCGGGCGACAGGCGTCAGGCGTCTGCGTTTCCTAGGCGATCGGTTGGGCGCCGCCGCACGAGGCTTTCAGCCGACTAGAGCCGGCCGGCTTCTGTCCGGGCGCACGACGCCTCCGCCCTGCTTCCAACCACCCACCCACCCACGCGCAGCCGCCGCGCGCAGCCTGTCCCCTACCGTCCAGCGACCGCATCCGCCGCCGGACACGTGCGTGCCGTATCAGCTGCTCGCCGCTGCCGTTCGTATCCCCGCGGACGATAAGCGGAAGCAAAGTACGGGGGCTACGAGCGGGACGTCAGCGGAGCGATGGGCCGAGACTGTTTCCGCCCGCATTGTAGCTTCACCTACGGCCGCTAGAGGATTAGACAAGCCTCCTTGGCGTTCAGTGTAGATTTCCGAATGTCGGCGCCATGTAACGCTCCGTTCGTAACGCTAAGCAAGTAAGGAGCAGTCCGTTTCAGCTGTCTGCGCGCAGACATCGCCGTCCCAGACTTTCTGAAAAGCAGGACAGCGGGAAGTTTCTCAATCGAATGAGGTGCAGAGAATTTAATGCGGAATCTGGTAGTACTGTCAGTAACAGGTTCGCGGCCGAGCGATGCACAATGCTAACGACCTTCAGCGGCTTGCGAACTTACGCTTTTGCACAAAACACAGCGAGCGCGTAATTGTTGCAAGTACTCAGAGGCGCGTGAGATACAATGGTAGAGCTGCTGCCTCACAAAGCACGGCTAAACAGTCGTACTCGTTGCTTGCACACCAATACACGCAGGTATGTGGTAGCAGAGCGCGGCTGCAATCGTGAGTAGTAAATAATGTAATACAGCGAGTCCATTACGTTAGTGTACAGCAGTCTATTGAACAGACGCAGAAGCCACATCTGTACAAATACCAGCCTGTGCGAACTACTCACTTCGAAACCTCAAGTGGAACTAACTAGCCATCGCTTGAAATCGTCCTCTTCTAATGCTTAGACAGTGGATCGCGGCAAATCCGATTCCTGTTTGTTACTATTCAGGACCTACTAACATTCTCAAGCATCGCCGTAATATGACCAATTTAGAATAATAATAATAATAATAATAATTCACTTGATATCTCACATACTTCAGCGGTGGGCTCCACATTAAGCTTCAACTGCGATCGGCAAAGAGTGTGCATCTTCTGTACACCTGGTAGCTTGCAATTCGCATCCTGCTGACCTTAGGCTACATCTGGTGCACAAGCAGCGATATAGGATCTCATTTCGATTCTGTGTGCAAGAAATCGATCCTTCCTCGTTATGGGTGATTTCAACGTTCACTTTGATAACTTATCTGACGCTTCCAGCCCAGAATTTCGTGCATTGACTAACTCATTGTCTCTTGTGGCTCATGTGCATGGCCCTACCTACATCAAGGGTCACACACTCGACCAGATTTTCTCATACAACTGCACTTTGTCATCACCAATTATTACCAAATCCTGCTTATCTGACCACATGCAGATCTCATTCAATCTACAGCGTGTGCCCACCTCCTACTCTAAAATAACCTGTGAATCGCGAAACATCAAGATTCTTTACATCAATGCTGTCCGTTCGAGAATATCTGCTTCACCTCTGCTGCTCAGTTCTTCCTCCGATCTGTCATCATTGGTAGACAGCTACAACACGACACTAGCTAGGTCTACTAGTAAGCTTAAAAAATCATACAACAGATCAGGACTGACTGTCCATCGACAGGCAAATGAAGACTACTGTAGGTCGTACCAATCGATCCTAGCAAAGTCTAGCTTCTATAGAAACATTGTTGAATCATAGATGCACAATCCAAAAATGCGGATGTCGACAATAAACCATATCCTCAACCGCTCCCAGATTTTCTCCTTACCTGATGATCTTTGTGATGATCTAGCCGATCGCATCTCTCGATTCTTTGTGCAGAAGATAGACAAGATCAGGGAATATTATCCCTGCGATGACAACATCTCCACTAGAATGCTGTTCCCCGATTCCTGGCTGCAACTTAATGTCTACATTTAAGGAGATCACTAGTGATCTCGTCCTGAAGTTCGTATCTCAATCAAAGAAGACAACAAGTCCTCTGGACCCTATTCCCTTTGTCCTGCTCCTACGTTGCATTGACCTGCTGCTTCCATGCCTAACATCATTAATATGTCATTAGCCTCAGGTCATGTCCCAGCACCTTTCAAAAAAGCTATAGTCAGGCCACTTCTCAAGAAAGCGAAACTAGACCAAGAGAACTTATGCAACTACCGCCAAGTCTCCCTTCTACCATTTCTATCAAAGACACTGGAACGTGTCGTGGCGGACCAGCTGAACACATATATCGAAACCTCACACCTTGCTAATAAGTTCCAGTCTGGCTTTTGAGCTAATCACTGCACGGAGTCAGCATTGTTTAGGGTATACAACGACCTAATTAGGAATGCAGACATGAGTAAAGTGTCTCTGCTTGTTTTGCTCGATCCTTCGGCAGCTTTTGATACCATCGATCACAAAGTTCTTCTAGAGCGCCTCTCATTTCGCCTAGGCATCACTGGCACTGCTCTGCAATGGTTCAGGTCCTATCTCATTGGGAGACTCCAGAGTATTGACGTGAATGGACAAAGATCATCCCAGGTACCTCTGAAATATGGCGTACCTCAGGGCTCGGTGCTAGGTCCGGTTCCTTTCACGGTTTATACTCTCCCTCTTGCTGATGTGATTGCCAAGCACAATCTAGGCTTTCACTTCTATGCGGATGACACTCAGTTTTACCTTTGCTTTGATCCCTCCCAGCCTTCGAGCACCTCAAATTCTCTCAATTCACTTGCTGCATATATTGATGACATCCGCACATGGATGGCAGCAAATTTTCTAAAACTAAACGATGATAAAACTTACTTAATAGTTATGGGAAAACCCAGTGTTATTCACATTGTAAAGGTTGACCCTCAAAATTTGCTCTGCCAGCGTACCTCCTGTTGAATCAGCTCAAAATCTAGGTGACATATTCCAAAGCGACCTCTCGTTAGACGACCATCAGCTCCCCAGTCAAATCTGCCTATTTTCAGCTTCATAACATTGCTAAAATTCGGGCTTGGTTAGATAAGGATACCACGTCCAAGTTGGTCCATGCATTCGTGACATCCCGTCTCGACTTCTGCAGCTCACTGCTTACTGTCCTACCAGCATGTGCGATCAGGCGATTGCAGCTGGTGCAAAACTCATTTTGTTTGTTTATCAATCATGATATCACTCACCATTCAATTGCATTTCCCTTTGCAGCAAATGTAAAGCGCCTAGAGAGAGATTGAGTTCTCAGGGGGCGCTTTATCAAGTACATTATTATTATAATTTCTATTATAGGAACAAGCGAGGCTCTTATTGAAGCTTGACGAATGACAGCAGCATGACGCGTCGCGTGAAGGTGTAAAATAATAATAATAATAATACACTTGATAAAGCACCCTCAGAGAACTCAGTTTCTTTCTAGGCGCTTTACATTTGCTGCAAAGGTAAACGCGAGAGTAATATTATGCTTGATAAACGACGTGAATAATATGGTTATGAGTGACATGCACAGGGTCAGCATGTAAGTGTGGTTAGTCGCAGCATGCAAGTGTCAGCACGCATAAGTACATGAAGGATGAATCACAGGGATAGGGTCACTCGGGCGTTGTGATCAACAACCCCTCACAGAACCTATGTTGAGGACGTCACAGTATTTAGCAATTTTTTAGAGCTATCTCAAGCAAAGGAAGATAAACCGACGCTGAGGGAGACGGTTTTTAAACATGAAGTATTCAAGTCACAGGTTTTGCTGTACGGACGTGTTTAGCAGCGGGCTATAGGTAAACCGCCAAGCCCGTCGCGAGCGGTGAGATGAGATAGTTGGGAGAGACTTGTTTGGCATTATTCCTGCAGCATCAGCGTAACTAGCTGCGCCAGTTCTTAACCAAAAAGGCAAAAACTAGTAGTAGTGCTGCCGTTTCTTGCTTGAAGCTGGTTTCGTCCCTGGCATCTTTTTCAACCCGCGATCTTAATCGATGTGAAAAAGACGCACTGAAAAGACAACGGCACAAGCCGACGGCGATCTGCCCCTCAGCTCTGGCGGAGCGGCAGTATAATAATAATAATACACTTGCTAAAGCGTGATCAGAGGACTCAATCTTTTTTAGGTGCTTTATATTTGCTGAAAAGAAAACACGATCGAATGGTGAGTGGTATCATGCTTGATAAACAACATGAATAACATGGTTAGGGGTGACATGCATAGGGTGAGCATGCAAGTGTGGTTAGTGGCAAAATGCAACAGTGTCAGCACGCACAAGTATATAAACGACGGATCACAGGGACCCACTAAATGATGTGATGAATAGGTGCGTTTTTAATTTCTTTTTAAATGTGGTCAAGTCAGGGTTTGTCGTGACGGAAGTCGGGAGTGGGTTCCAGGCTTTGGGAGCATACGAACTAAAGCGACGGTCTCCAAAGGATTTGAGGTTTGTTTGAGGTATAAGTTAACAGTTACTTTCCGGAAAGTGGGCGGTACGATGCTTAGCCCGGTGGGGAAGTAGATCTGATACGTAGGCTGGAGCTAAAGAATTATGGGACCTTGCGTATCTGAGTATCTCTCGGAACGGCAGCACTCATGCGAACCGTTTATCATTGACCGGCTATATGGTGACTAGATTCGCCGGAAACCTTCCCGCGAAATGCCTTCTCTGCCTCCCTCAACTAAGCTTTCTCTCAATATGTAGTTCAAAGGTTGAGCAAATTCTCAATCGCACGCAGTTACCGAACTATTTGCACTCGGCTGCTCGCAGCCATTGGCCTGAATCTCCCTGCTGCTGCAGATCCTTTCCTTTCCCTGTGTCGGGGACCATTAATTCCCTGACGTGTAGACGAAGCTGGTGCTTTGTCGCGTTTGCCGGCTCTTTGGCATGTAAAGGACGCATTCAGAGTTGTTTGGCGGGTTTTTAAGTCGTTGAACATCAAGGCAGACTAGACAGCAGCTCGAATCCATTATTACATCATGGCATAGGCATAGATGGAAAGGCAGCTCGTTCGTGGTCAAGAAAACTACTTTCGCTAGACGAGCTCGTTTTCGGGTAGCTCATACCTGGCATTGCTTGCCGTGATTAGCAAACCCTGAGATACTTGCACTTTCCACTGGGGGCAAGAAGGCAGCTTTGAGGTCGCGCTACAAACGAATTGCGAAATCAGTCAGAATTTCGTAGAGTCAGCTGGCGTGTGAGTTATTCATTCCCTGTGAATGAGATCGTACACATTTTTTCGAAGGTACTTTTGATTTTTTCCGCTTAATGGCCGTAGTATGCACGTATTATGCACCGAGAATCCTGTCCAGAGCCAGAGTTCACCGAGGAATGCATCGCACGGATACGAACTGTATCGGAATGGTACGACAATAATATCAGTTGCTGGAGTGAGTGAGAGGGTACATAGATGTCGGCTAGCACAATACCAAGAAACTGAAGTCCACAAAAGCAATAAGTAGTCCCTTACTCAGCAGACTAGCACCAGCCCCCGAGCACTTATCGTTTACCGGCCTGCGAGTGCACCGTTCATTGGCAGAACGTCGTGGTCCCTAACACAGGTCTGCATTGATGCGGTTACTCTTGCAGCCGTCTTTATGTCTTTAGACGCTATGCCTTGACCCTGGATCGTGACAGGCGTTTATAAGAATTCTCAAACGCCTCGCAGTGGCTGCACCAAGTATGAGCCCCCCCCCCAAGTATTTGACACACTGACCAGTTTTCATCTGATGTCTAGCGTTTACAACAGTTCGCGTGTAACAGCAACTATCGGTACTTAGGCAGGGTTGGCCAGCGATCAAAGCTCTGCCACTTTCCTGAAGCCAGCACAGCTCATGTTTGCCTGGCTTGCGACCAGCGAAGCTTCGCTAGCTAGCGATCCTGGCGATGCTAAAGCTGCGGCTGCGGCCAGGTGTTAGCAGCCTCCCACTCAGCTGCAAAATGTATCCTGACCTCTAGGCAGCGAGACGAATTTTCGTCGTGGATTGCTGAGGGGGTGGGTGCTAGCGAAAGGTCACTACGTCAGGAGCTGCCCAGAGAGCGGGTCCGTGCATTGTCAGTATGTACAGGACAGCACAGTCAAGCCTGGGAATAGTCAAGCCAGCGATGGAAGCGATGGAAGCGAATACTTCACCTAAGGTGGCCAGGCTCCTGCTCCTGCGGCATCGTGCCTTTTTACTTTTATCTCAACAGCACAGCCGTTAGGAGCAATTAGCCACGCGACTGCCACTCAAAGCAAGTTGGCAGGGGGTAAAGAGCTCAAAGTTTCCACGCGATTTATTGAGTAACCGGGAAGCTCTAGTATCGCAGAAAAAATAAGATAGCGACAAACTGCATTCATCCGCATGCGCTGCAGACACGGGCACAGCAGCAGTTTCCAGCACAAAAGAAACACAAGGGTCGGCGTCATTCCAGCATACTTAGCTGCCGTCATTCAAGTACTGGCTACAGGCTCCGAAGCCGCGAAAGCAGACTGACTGGCAGATTTCACTCATTTTTGAAGCTCGCAAAACAGCAGTGCCAACTGCTAAAGGGACTGTCTTTATTGCACACACAAGGGAACAACAACGATCGCACTTGAGGAGTGGATCTGACTGCTTAACGCTTATCTGCTGGAGCACTCTGATTGCATCACGGTTGCTAGGAGAACGTGTGCCGAACGGCTCTGGACTGGCCATAAAAACGCAGCTGCTCAATGACTTTCTGCGGCTAGATGCCTGACGTCATAGACTCTCAGCACCGGCGGGTCTGCAGAGGAGGCAGCCAGCGGTTAGTCGTCAAAAATAAGCTCTCTACCGACAGAAATAATTAAAAACTGCCGTGTAAAGCAGCCACGACGAAAAACGGCACCGGAAGTACAGCACTTTCGTAAGGCCTCTGTGGCTTAACAATCCATCAATTCCAAATACCATCGAAGTACTCGCACAGCTACCACAGATTGAGTACTATTGATTAAGATAGCCAGTCCGGTCGGAGAGGGGGAGTGTCGTGTTGCCACCAAAAAATACTGCAAATCGGGTTCGGCTGCGTTCGCTGAGTCGTAATAGGCAAGTCACCAACAAAACGCGACTGGCCGACCTAGCAAGACGAGAAACGCTGCAGACGATTCTAATTTGGTCCTGCTGAATCAGAGAACGCCATTCTCAGGCAAGTGAGCTGCCGTGGAATGGAATGCAAAAACGTCCCCCCCCCCACAAATACACAGTCGGTCGCCGTGTTTAGCTTGCCCAACCACCAACTCGACTCGGTTCGCCGACCGACCGTACGCTGGCACGGTGCACGAGACATTAGCCCCGAGCATAAAACTCAAGGCGACAGGTACCATAGAGAATCACTGAGCTGTTTGGCACGGTGCACGAGACATTAGCCCCGAGCACAAAACTCAAGGTGACAGGTGCCATAGAGAATCACTGAGCTGTTTGAGAATGATCACGTGTTAGCAAGAGCATCGGCAATGACTGCGATCGACCGATTGTCAAAGGCATTTCCATACAATCATTTCGATAGCATCGCAGCCTCTCGGCTCTCCTCGGAATTATGGATCAGCTTGCTCGACTACTTCGACTACTACTCGACACTCGACGACGACGACGATTGGCTGGCTCGGCAGCTGCTCGGTCATGCTTGTTTAAGACCTTTCTTGTTACTCCAAATGACGAACACGAGGAGCAGTGACAGCGCTGGGCCGAGCAGGGCGAAGCCTACGGTGCTCACCGAGCTGGTGATGCGTACGAGTAAGCCCCCACTCTTGCATCCACAATCTGACATGGTTTGCATCTGCAACGACAAGCAGCTGAAATTATCAGTAGAGCTTTCGGTGAGCTGGCCTTCTACTACACATGGGCACTTCGGAGAGTAAAATGCTACGGTAAGGACTGATCGAGACATGGTCTCTCTCTCTCTCTCTCCAAGTGCTCCTGTCTGTCATCGGTACATAGTATGCTATGTACCGATGACAGACATAGTATACAGACACTATGCTATAGTATATGGACACATAGTATACAGACACGTATGCTGTTCGTGTTCGACAAAGCGCTGACCTGCACAAGCATCGAGGCAGTAAGCAGGGATTCTGCTAGATACGTGCGTGTGAAAATTCTATGCCAGTGCTTTGTTCCCTGACTTAAATGCCGCACAACGGTAGTCGCAATAGCTCAATCTGTAGAGCATGTAGTGAACCGGTAACCCAGAGATTGCTGGATCGTTCACAGCTTGAGGCTAAGTCTTCCATGCAGCACTCGGTCCCACGACCGACGGGGCCTCCGTCTGCTTAATGACATTGGTTCCTTTTGCAATAACGTCACAAGTCAGATCGAACGTTTGCTGCCAGACAATGCATCGTAGGCCCACTTGATGGTCCACGTGCGAGCTCAGATGTTTGAGCATAATTCCGACATGCTATCACCATGCTGTCTACCTGCATGTCCTCAGCATCAAGCTGATAAAAAAGTGAGTAAAAGCCTAGTACTTTCCCCGTGCCATTCCGAGTAACCGTCGCTCCCCACAAAGGCACTCTGACGCCGCCATTCACACACTCCTTTTAGTGGCCAGCTGCCCAAGGAGCTGATCTCCCGACGGCATGCTCACAGTCACTCACAGCACGCCGGCAACGCGCGGGAAACGTTGCACGATCGTCAGCAGCCAGTGATGACAACGAGTGCTTACGAACGAATATTCCCGCCGATCTCACTCTCACGTGACAATTGCGCTGCTGCTGCTGCTGCTGCTGCTGCTGCTGCTGCTGCCGTGAGCGCTTTCATCGCCCGTTCAAGGGTGCACCCACACACTCAGTCCACGTCCACCATGAGTGCAAAGGACGTGCAGGGTGGGGGATGCCTGTGGCATCCTGCACCGACCGTGCCAACGACTCGCGGCATTCGGCAGCAGGATGCAAGCGTCAGTCTACCACACGACGGCCCGGTGGTGCCGCTGCCGCCGCTCGCAGCCAAGCGCTTTGGCCGCTCGGCTCTAGGCGAGAGACTCAAACGAGAGAGGCAGCGCAAGCGCCCGTGCGGTGCCTTACCCAGCCACCTTTGGCAGTCACGTCGGGCAGCAGCTGAATAAGCCGCTCCCACGTGGCAGTGTGCAGACAGGCCAGGGCACCGGCGATGGGAAAGTGCTCGCCGGCGGCCGTGGCAGAAGCATCGACGGGGGCATCGTCAGCAGAGCAGCGGCGGCGGGGCGAGTGCCCGGGCCTCTGCTGCCTCTGCTGCTGCAGGCTGCACAGGCCCAGAGCAATCCTCGAGCTGAGCAGCAAAAGCAGTGCCACGCGCGACGACAGCGGGTCGTCGGTGCAGTCGGCGCTGGCCAGTGCTGCCCGGCAATCGGCGGCGGTCAGGGCAGCAAAGTTGATCTGCAGCGTCCAGCGGAGCAGACGGCAGCGACGAGTCAGCATTGCATGGAAGGGAGCGTCGGGGCGTAGGAGGAGCGAGCACGCAAGCGAACCGAGCGATCGGCGATGGCAGCGGCGCGAGCACGATAGAGAAACTGTGGCGGCAATCCCTGCAACTCGACAGTCACGTGGGTTGTGCGCAGCCCAAGGGGGGGGGATAAAGCTCCTCGCACTTCGGAAGAAAGTGAGCAATAACGAAAGCGAGGTCACAGCTGGCCGCCCCCTCGCAGCATGGCGCCGACTCAGCAACGACGGCTGTCTGCACCCGGTGGCCGACGGAAGCAGTCTAGCGATCTGTGGCACTCAAAAGGCACCGACCTTCTTGGCTATTTCATCGACCTTCGCTCGTAGCCGACATCGAAGCTGTTGGAGGGTCTGCGTAACGTGCAGTGTCACCGCTCTCCACTTGAACATGTAAATACCATCTGAAGTTCTGCAACGATATTTTGAGAACTTCAACGTGGTCACAGACTGATCTGTAAGTTGCAAACAGCTACGAGTACCCATAGAATCACGACACTGTTAGATAAGATAGATACTGATAGATAAGATAGACGTACCAAACCAATTGCCACCCACTCCCAACCCTTAAGTCTCGGTTAGCGAGCTATAAGGTTAATGGCATTTTGCACTGACGGCTAGCTTTGTCACCGGATGTCTCTTGAGACACTCAGTCGCAGGCCTACAACAGATTGGTAGCGTAAATTGCTACATTGCTATGTACACCCCAAAAAATCACTTTCATGACGAATCACTTTCATGACAATTTGAACAGTATAATGGAACTTCTTGAAAAACGACATAAAACCTATAAGTTCTGTAGTTCGTATGTACGTATGTATGTATGTATGTATTGTATGCAGGCTCCTCCGATAAGCCACTGGTGAGCTGTTAGAAGCATCACCGAGAGGGACCGGTGCACAGCTGTGGTCTGCCTGTGATGTGGCATAGACACAGGCCGGTAACCCGCTGGTGGACAGATGGTGGATTCACCATCGGGGTCGGCCTGTGCACAGCTGTGGTCCACCTCGGATGAATCATCAGGGTCGACGAGGGGAACGGGGGGGGGGGGGGGGGGGGGGGAGTCGAGTGAGAGTAGGGGCAGAAGGAAGCCGTGCGAGCTCTTCGGCTCCTTGCGTTGGTAATAAACTGTCGGTGTTGGGCATCGGCTGGCTCTCCGCTGTGCAAACAAAAAGCCACAAGTTCCTCTTATGATTTCAAACCAAGCTAGAAGCAACAGTTATTCAATCGAGAGTTGACCGAGGCGCACGTGCCCAAACACACACACACACACACACACACACACACACACACACACAGTCCAGGCGCCATATTTGATGGCACTCGGCAGCCTGCATGGTTAGGTGAATCTTTCCATTGACCTTTGAATGCAGGTCACGTACTGGGTTTCTTCAGTGGGTTGTGCATAGGTGTGTGCGCTTATTTATGACCGTGATATTACTAGCTGCAAACTCAGGCTATCCATGCCTCGGTGCCCCTCTTCCTCTGGTGGTTTCCCGGTGACAGAAGGAGCCCATACTATCAATTCCGAAACTAAACTGAAAACTGAAAAGAAACTTGAAATTGGAGGTATAAACGCTCAGGCACGACTCTTTTCGGAAGGCCTCCCGAATGGAATCCCTTCACATACCCAGATACTCGCGCGTGAGCGTGCGCTGGAGTTTGATGGAGTGGCGGCGGTGCGCCTGACGGCGCGCCCCATCTGCAAGCGCTTTCGCTAGAGGCCAGCGGTGCGTTTCCTAAATACATTTCGATTCTCGAGAACGAGGCGTCCGGCGCCTGAAGTTACGAGGCAGCACAGCAGACGAACGCAGCAGCAGCAGACGACTGATCAGGCGCGTCTTGTGAGCGCTTTTCGTATCAAGTGTAGCGCGAGCATGAGGATGGATACCTTGGTAGGCTATCCAAATACATCTGCGGAATGTCGGCGCCATGGCTAACCAGCTCCGCTAGCGTGACGTAGCGAAGCAACTCCTCGCCCTGCTCGCTTACGTCCTCGGCGGTACTGCGGAATGTCGTCGTTGCGTTGCTGCCGCTCAGATACGCTCGGCAGGAGCACAGGTTTAACTTGGGTGACTTGTCACTGAAGAGACGCGAGTGAAACCTGGACGGTGCACTGGACCCGCGCTGCCGGGCATGGACGCTGTCGGCGCGGTTGATTTCCGCCGACACTTCGGCTGCATGCAGCTTCATAACAAGCACCATACGGCGATGCTCCACGCAGCCGTCGAGCGCCGTAGACCAGCAGGACAAATATAGCTAGCAGATGCACCACATGCAAATGCTGATAATGGGTCCGGTGAATCGATCGGGTACGTCCGTAGAACGCATTGCCTACAGTCAGTCCAACTCCAGACTACTGTTCAAGCATCTGTCTTCACGGTAATCCAAAACAGCGGACTCACTAGTTTCCCTTCCTCCCTATTATAATTAATACGCGATACGCCTCGGAAAAACCGTCACGATGATGCAATAATGTAGGAACTACTACTGTCTATGACTAATGCCAACGCAACCGCACAGCAGCCAGCTTGATGTCTCACCACGCAACGAACGAATGCTGAATGCCGTTAAGAATTTAGTGTTTTAATTAAAATTAACTTTACTTCAGCACTTACAAGCTCAAATTTTCTGACCGCACGTGAGCGCCGACAGTGGTGGTCGGCGTTGTGGCAACCGGGCGCGTCCGGCGGCTGCTCGCTGAAATGGACCGCACGAGCTTCATCGAAAGCGAAGCGCGAGCTGCTGCCAAAAGTCTGAAATGGATTAAGGTATGAGAATGAGATTCCCTGAAATCAAGTTATTCGCCGTGCTCAGCGGTGTGTCGCAACTAATCGACATGCGTAGATAAAAAAGCGCTCGAATGAGCCGGTGGCGCTAGAGAGCTCTCACTCTCTGTCTCTGTCTGTCTCTGCCTCTGTCTTTCTGTCTGTCTGTCTGTCTGTCTGTCTGTCTGTCTGTCTGTCTCTCTCTCTCTCTCTCTCTCTCTCTCTCTCTCTCTCTCTCTCTCTCTCTCTCTCTCTCTCTCTCTCTCTCTCTCTCTCTCTCTCTCTCTCTCTCTCTCTCTCTCTCTCTCTCTCTCTCTCTCTCTCTCTCTCTCTCTCTCTCTCTCTGTCTCTCCCTGTCTGTCTCTGTCCCTCTCAGCCCGTTGCACTCAACCGCTACTCTCCGTCCGCTCCGCCGTTTGCCTGCAACCAAACCAGAGCGTTGACGTCCTACCGCAGCTATGTGAAGAAATTCCAATCTTTGCTGTCTCGCTTACTCTCTCTCTCTCTTTCTCTCACCGCTCGCTTTCCGCTTTGTCTCCCTGGTTTCTCTTTTCTCGGTTTCTTTTTCCTCTCTGCCGTTTTCTTCCTCTCTGTCTGCCTGCCTATCCACCATTCTCTAGGTATGACTACCTACTCGTCTGTCTCCGTGCGCCTCTGTCTTTCTCAGTTTCTGTCTCTCCGCATCTCTCCTTCTCTGTCTCTCTATCTCTCTGTCTCTCTTCTCTCTATCTCCATCTCCCCCTGTCTCTATACCTCTCAGTCTCGCGCTCTCCCTCTCTCTTTCTGTCTGTCTAGCTGTCTTCGTCTCTCTCTCTCTCTCTCTCTCTCTCTCTCTCTCTCTCTCTCTCTCTCTCTCTCTCTCTCTCTCTGTCTCCCTCTGTCTGTCTGTCTGTCTGTCTGTCTGTCTGCCTCTCTCTCTCTCTGTCTCTCTCTGTCTCTCTCTGTCTCTCTCTGTCTCTCTCTCTCTCTCTCTCTCTCTCTCTCTCTCTCTCTCTCTCTCTCTCTCTCTCTCTCTCTCTCTCTCTCTCTCTCAGTGTGGTTAAACCAGGCTCTCTTTATGATAGCGGCAAGCACTGTGTGCGACGGTGCGGTTACCCAGTCGTGCCGTTGCTCTGCACAGCTACATCCGGTAGATGGACCGCCTGTGTGGGGGAGAAGATCGGTTATTTGTTTCCGTTACCTGCCCTCATGTGAAATCACTCCTGGGTTATTCTTTCGATTCTGGCTTTCTGTTTTTTCGGCGTAATCGGTACTGCCTCGACATTTCGGCTATCTTCGCGATCTCGGTGCCGTCATGAAGTTGTGTTCTGCAAGCCTCGTTGTCGCGTACGCTATCAGACAGTACAAGTTCTTTTTCTGAGATGTCGTTAAAGAAAGGTGCTGTGATCATGCAATCTTTTTTAAGTTGGTAGGGGTTGGAAACGTCGGCGTTGGCAAGACGAGCATCATAAAGCATTTTTGCGAGGGTAAGGTAGGTAGGTGGCTTTCTCTTCAACCGCCCTCGTGTGTATCGAGTTGCTGTCACCTCGTGCACCCCATTGGCCACTATCATTCGTGACGGAAAAGCATGTCGGCAAAGTACGAACAAATGCAAGTAGCCTTTTTGTAATCAGTTAGCCATAGCTCCAACCATGGTCTGCTGCTATGCCAACCCAATCGTCCGCCAGCCTCTAGCACGAGCGTTATCACTAACAAATTGTGACATCTTTTCTGTCACATTTAAAGTGCCTGAGGGAGATTGAGCTCTCTTAGGCTGCTAGACATGTATGTTTTTATCATCATTATTATTATTATTAAATTACAATTCGTTGAATCTTGTTGACGGAAGGCTTCGGACCTGATTTCCTGCACAATAGGAGACATGTCGAGTTGCTCGCAGGGAGTTTTGCCATCGCGTAATGGCTAGCAGTCGCGTGAAGGCGTGGGGGCTCCAAGCTCACCATCGAGGTCTTGTAATCATTGAGGCATGCAACCAGGCTGGAACATGGTGGCTCGAAATAATTAATTGGACGTTTCCCGGTTGTGCCTGTTGCTTCTAGTCCTTCTTCTGAGGCCTTCTCAGCCACTGCAAAGCAGGTGTGGGTTGATGATGATGCAATCAATCTGAACAACTCCGCTATCAACGAGGTGCCCGGCTCTTCTCACCTGTCAAAGCATAACGGTTTTGGAGCTGGATCAAGAGTGGCAATGCAAATTCTTAGCGACAGCATGTCGATGCTGCTCAAAGGGAGTTGCAGCCATAATGGTCCATCTTTCTGGTCGCATCGCGTGGGATAGTCTTGCCTAGCTCATGTGCTCCTTATCGGCTCATACAAATCGTCTTCCATTAGCTTGCTTGCTTCGTACGAGTTCCAGAATCCCGTCTGGGCTGGCGACTTCGGAAAGACAGATTATTGATCTACGTGGTGGTTATTCTATTCCAATTCCTGCTAATCCACCAGTTTGTGTAGCTGCCCCCGGCATTCACGCACGACGTGGCTTTGGACAAAGCATCCAATGCCGAGCAGAGTGTGGCCAAATTTTGAGCAGTACTGAGCACGTTTTCGTGTCTCTGGGCTTTGAGCTCTTATCCCACCAGCTCGGCTCATATTAATTTTGCAACAGGCCGACTAAGACTCGAGCCACGTGACCTGGTTTCCTGGGCGGCTATTGGCACACAGATACGTTATGGCGAAGGCAAAGTGCAACCACTTCGCAGCGATGCAGGTTTGGATCGATTTGTGCAGCTGGCGTTTCTTTACTGACCGCTGCTTGGTTGGTGGTCGCTGAGGTTCTATAGTAGCTAGATCAATAGGGATATCGAATCAGCTAACCCTTACTTAATGCTAGACCCCGAGGTTCGACCGAGCGCTCAGCCTGCTACCATCTCGAATGCAGGCCTGTGTCGGCTGGTGTGTATGAGCAGCCGCTGCAGGTCCAACCGAAGCCCAAAGGTCTGCCGCCCAGCAGTGTCGACATTGACGGTCGAGCAGAGGGCGGAGTAAAATGTCATCGGACTTTATGACCAACGGAAAGCCTGTGGGCGATACCCCCCTGGCACCACTTGACAAACAGGATTGGAGCTAAGCGATTGATTTCCTTAAAGCTCTTGATTTATTTTCTTGGCTATTTTTAAGAAGTAAATTAGAATGGCTCGATCTAATAGGTTAATGGAAATGATTTATGACTGGACTACCATCTCGTTGAGGTGTGTGCAGCCATAACATCAATGCAGAGTTTCGTTCAGCGAAGTAAAGATCAAGCCTGTTCATAGACAAAACTGCTCGGAAACTGCTTATTTTGTTGAAACTGCACTGTTGATGGGCATTCACAGCTGACGGTACACATAGTTAAGCCTTAGGCGATGCAGTTTCCGAATACTGCAAAAGGTCAAAGACTACAATTGCAGGGTAGCAATCATGTGGTCTTATGTCACCATGCAGTTTTTTTATGACACACTGGCTGAGGGAAACCGTAGTACGATCTGCTCTCTCTCTCTCTCTCTCTCTCTCTCTCTCTCTCTCTCTCACACACACACTCTCTTAGCACACGTTTCCTGCGTTCGGTGACCTGGCCACCGATGCACCTGTCACCAGTGGCTGGAGCCAGAATTTTTATCAAGGGAAGAAAAATGTAAAATGTTACGTACGGGGCATGACTCGAAATGTTTTCATGTTGGCAGGCTAGACCCACAATTAAGGACAAACATTAGCGAAAAATCATAATATTATTGAGCTTATTCAAAGCGAACTCAGCAGTAGCTCATCGAGTAGAATTAGTACGCTGACCCATAAGGCCCGCCACGGCTTGGCTCCTTCGTACCTAGCTGAACTGATGCACCAGTTTCAGCCTCTTCGCACCCTCAGTTCCTGTGTGGACAATAAATTAGCTGTTCCACTCCTCCGCCTAAAGACCGTTGGCGACAGAAGCTTGAGCTCTGCAGGTCCTAGACTGTGGAACTCACTTCCACAACTCTTACGCAACGACAACTACTCTCCTACTGCCGACTATGGCTCATCCTTCTCTGAGTAAGTTCCCATGTTCTGCTTGAATTTTTCAAGATGAGCATCAAGAGTATAAACTTTGATGGAAATTCTGCATCCCATTTAGCGTTGTTCTCAATGACAGCCTGAACCAGCTGTTAATAGTTTTCACCCTTGCGATTGCCCAGAATGCTTCGAGGCACTGCAGCGAAACTGTTCCACCCGCTTTCTCCGTCCTGTCCAGTTTATTGGCAAATTCGTCACACTCTGTGATCTTCGTGTATCTGAGATTGGACGAGGATACTGGCTGTGACCTTTGCCTCTGACAATTGTGGAAAGACATCTTGGAGGTACATAAAAAGCTGCTGACTCCTGTCTAGAGCCATGAAAAATGCTCGACGAGCCCTAACTTGATGCGCAGCGGAAAAATCAGCACCTTCCAGTGGCTTCTGTTGATTTCATTTTTTCCTACAGGGAACTCGGTCCGCTGTGGCCAATCTGTTTTGTGTTTTCTTTTTTCGCGACGAACTCTTTCCAGTTCAACGTTGGAAGGGTTCGCCACGGAGAATTGGCCATTGCTTGAGTGCTCAGTAGGCTCCTGCCAAATTCTCAGGATATAAAACTTCACGGCTCACTTTTCTCCCTGTATCTGCCTGTACAAATACCAGAAAAAAATATAAGTTAAAATTATATCCCACACAATGGCTACTTCCTAATCTCATAAAATTATTGCTCTGCATAAACTAAAATGTTCGTTTAAGGCAGTGGCTCTCAACCTTCCTAATGCCGCGACCCGTTGATCCAGTTCCTCATGTTGTGGTGAACCCCAACCATAAAAAATAATTGTGTGCAAAATGTGGAAATGCGTGTTTTCCCGTGGTCTTAGGCAACCCCTGTGAAAGGGTCGTTCGATCCTTAAAGGGGTCATGACCCTTAAGTTGAGAACCGCTGGCTTAAGGCATCTGTACTGTTACAGTTCTAAGGATGTTGCTCTACAGTGTCATATCCGCCACTAATTCTGATTGCCCTCCCTAATACCCTCACTAATTCTGATTGCAGCACAACGCGTGATGTTAGATTCCGATCCGAACCGAACTAAGATCAAAACCACAGAATTTTAAAATATCATTTTTCTGGCTATAGAAGCAACGATTCGATTAGCATTTGCTGTTTCTATCTTTATAGTCGTGAGAGAGAGAATAGGGAAATACTTCTTACCAAATGATAAAAAATGTATTGGAATCTGCTACTTAGTGTTAGTGCAAGCAACTTCCTACGAATTACAGTGCTTGTAATACTCATTTCAGCTCAGTGATCTCGCCCTGTTGATCTGCGTAAGAAGACATGCAAGAAGCTACCTTTTATTGCTGAGGAATATGACAGTTGATCATTAGCCTTAGGTTTGCATCCCATAAACTAAATGAGGATTCGATGGATTGTGCGAGGTTGCACGCTAGTGGAAGAATTAGATGAATTGCTGTAAATAAAACGCGCCATTGAGCCTAACTATACCCTGCCTAATACCGCACGACCAACGTTCGGAGCGAGATTTAGCGGTCTGGCAGCATGGAGTTGTCACTTGTCTGTATACTGGAATAGTCTTTATACTGTCTCTGTATACTGGAATAGTTGTTGTCGCTACCCATTTCCTAGTGTGGTCTGTATGCTGGGAGCAATCAAGAAACTAATTAACAGGATCGGCTTTAGGCGGTCACCTGACTGTCTCAATATAAGCATTCTCGCTCTCTCCCTCCCCTCTCTCTCTCTCTCTCTCTCTCTCTCTCTCTCTCTCTTTCTTTCTACATGCATGGAAAATCATCCGACGGAACTCGTGCGTGTAGAGATCCTCAACTATTTCTATCCGTTTATCTAATAGTCGCTATAGCGTCGTACCCAGATGTTTCGGCATCATTCCCGCTCGAGATGGAATCCCTTTTTTTAGTTCACACTTACTGTGCGTAGTCGAATTCGGTATTTTTTTATCCGCCAGAGGGAGTTTGGTTGGTTGCTTGTTCGTCAGACTTTTATTCGAAAGTAAGTGGTTGCCGTACAAGCTCCGACCGGTCTTCCAATGCTAAAATTAATCGAGGATCTCTGTCGCAGCCTGCGTGCCGCTCAGAGCTAAATACCAAACCAAATAAAAACCCAACCAATGCGACGGTTGATCTCGCCTCTGAGCAAGTCGGGGCACGCTGTCATCATGGGTCTTGTCTGCTCGAGTGCGGTCAAGATTAGCGTAGCACTATCGCCTCCTGCTTCCCCTGCAGTGCCGTCTGGGTGCCGCTCATATACATTCGAGCATTTCAAGCATCGAGCACGAATTCGTGTTCGTACTTTATAGGATCAATTCGAATCGCCTTCATTGTAGTTGTACTCGTTAGGGCATAATGAGGACATTAATGGTCCCACATAGGCCCATCAAATTATTTGCATACTCAGAAGTTGCTACCCACCCATTGGTGAAATGTCGGTCAAATACAATCCAAACTTTTTTTTAAATTGGTGGACCAATAGCCAGAGTTCAGAAGAACCTTTGCTAGCGTCCTACCCTCACCAGGTCACCCACTGAGCTCCGGCAGTCTTGGAATTAAATGACCCGAGCACTGTTATGTTGGAGATTGCACCGACTTTATCCGAGTGTTCTATGTCAGCGTGGGAGGATTGTGCTAGAAAAAGACGCAGTTATCTTCCATTTAAATTCTCTGCACGATAGTTATCACAAATGAATTGCCTTCATTGCAGTTTTCCACTCCTTATCAGCCGACTATTGGAGTGGATTATGGGTTTAAAGTTCAAGCAGTGGCCGACATCGAAGGTAAGCTGATTATAATTACAAAGTTTACCGGTAAGATTTCCGTTAAAATGCGACTGGTCGCTCTCGCTCTGGTACTTAGTTTCTACAATGGCATTCTGCAGAGAGAGAGCCTTAAGCACGAGCTTACCATCTCTTTACTTCTCCGGAATCATAATGCTTGTGAGGCCATCGGGGCATCGTGCAATGAGAGACGCTTAACGTGGGTAGGCGGAAATAAAAGGCTAGTTACGCAGAGCAAACCTTAATGAGTGTTCGCATTCTTCCTCATGATTAGCCAGCGTTTTATACTTATGTAAAAGCGTGCAGCTTTAAGTCTTAAACGAAAGCATCGATCGCATGCATAGATCGAACGATTCTCTAGTGATTAGTCTCCGATTGGCAGCCTCTGAGGTAGCACTTGCTGTCACTTCGGCACTCAGCTCTTTACATGATTGCAGCAGCAGCAGCGGCTGCTGCTGCAATCGCGAGAACTGAAGCCCGTGGAAGGCAGAGATCCTCAGAGTGCTGGACGCTTCTTCCAAGAAAGAAAGCCGCCTTCATGGGTGCATCTGCCTGGCAATGCATTCACTTCCTCGCTTGGCCGAGCATGTAGCGTTTTCTTTCTGTGTACCTTCGAGCAGCACTCAGTGAAAATCGACTCCTCTGGCTGCTCTTTGACTTCCTGCTCGGAGAATAGCTTCTGTGAATAGCGATTGGTCCATTATTTCGCGCCTTATGGAACTCCTTTGAGGAAAACACTCACTGATATCCGGGTAGTATGCATCACTAATTTTGATCGATATCGCTTTTCAACGCATATGTGGTTAATTAGTTATCAAAAAATGAGGTGTGGGTATTTGATTGTTCACAACACCTTGAAAAGCCTTCTGCTCAAGCACGTATTCGTCGTGGTCCACTTCCATCTCTTGGTGCCGTTCTTTTGCTAAAAACTTATCAAAGTTATGCTAGATATAATGTTGGTCAGTTGACCATTGTAGCCATCACGAAGTAAGTATTAGCCCATCGATGAAACCTCAGTAGACTTGTGCAGTAGTGCGACGTGTTTTCCCTGAGTGCACATGACCGAAAATATGTCGCTTTATAGAAGTTCTTTTCCTAATCCAGAATAGCAAGCGTCGTATTACCGAGATCTACACTTTGAACTGCAAGTTCGGCCACACCAAGCTTTTTTGACTAACTTTTCAGCCACATTCATCACCAGATGCATAGACCTAGTGGCATTTTCCAGTAATCCAGCCAAACCGGAATGGCAATATCCTGTCTAGATAGGACCAGAGAGCTAGTTAGACTTTTAAGCAAGCCACGGTGGTAGATAGTCACAATTTTGGATAGGGGTCGAACGTGATGACTAGCGGTGAAATTGGTCTTCTTAGTTAAGCTTTCGAACTTCAAGCGACAAAGAGTCATCTTCAGTCATCAAAGGGGACGCCTAAATCAACACGAAACACGAACACGAAAGCTGACGATAAGTCAGCCTGTAATTAAGCAAGCTGTGGAAGCTTCGTGAGTAACAATTGGTCAACACCTATTGCTCAGAAAAAGTGTGCTAATTAGCGACGATGTACATGCCTAGGCTATGCTAGGGATGCCTAGGCTATGCTAGTGATGCCTAGGCTATGCTAGTGAAGGAAACGAAAGAGCCAGAGCCAGCATCGATGCCCGCCGATATGCAACGTAAAAGGCTCATCTCAATGTTAATCCTAATGATAGTAATTTCATGTACATTAAACCCAAAGAGAGTCAGATCTCTATCCAGACGCTTTAAAACTCGCTTCAGTCGAATCAATAACCAAGATTTAATGGCAGGCAAGGTATTAGGCTTAGACATGCATCTGTATAAATAGGCGCACTTGAAGACACTCGGTGCCGCCGCCGGTTAGTCGGACGGATCCCTGATTTGTAACGCGAACTGATAAGCTTGCAGAGTACATAAGAACAAAAAAGATAAGTTCACGGAGCCGAAGAGAAAGCTGAGTGGAGCAGATGCGTCTGGAGCTGAGGATCGACTTGTCGGTCGATGCTAAGTCAACACAAACAGTGGTGAGACAAGATCTATTGTTGGGTGTTCTATGCGCTACGCTAGGATGGTATCCCATTGGATTAAAATAGAAACAAGGCTGGCGCTGCCGCTCATCACGAGACTCCACTTGCTAAAATAACAGAATAAAATAAAAATAAAATTTCAGCACTGAACAGCACTTAAAGTCAGCCGAACGCGAGACCGCAGGGGGCGTGGTCCTCGAGCACCCGAGGCGCTACGTTTGAGCTTTAATAAAAATGATGATAATAATGCACTTGATAAAGTGCCCTCGGAGAACTCGATATCTTCCTTGGCGCTTCACATTTACTGCAAAGGAAACACGATCGAATGGTGCGTGGTATCATGCTTGATAAACAACATGAATAACATGGCTAGGGATGGCATGCACAGGGTCAGCATGCAAGTGTGGTTAGGGGCAGCATGAACAGTGTCAGCACGCATAAGCACATCGAGGACGAATCACAGGAACCCAGTAAATACTGCCATAAATAGGCAGATTTTTAAAGGCTCCACTGGGAGCTGCATAGTTCATGTGAAATGGTAGAACATTATTTGTTAAATATGCCTAATTTGGTTACTTGTGTTACTGTACTTGCAATGAAGTCACTGCAGAAGCGAAATATACAGCCAGAGCAGGCCAGACACTGCTGTTATTAGCTACTACTTAGCTATTGCTATATAGCTACTAATTTTTAGAATGAGCGAAATACACAGCCAGAGCAGGCCAGACGTAGCTAGTTACACCATCGCGAGGGCAGCTATCGATCACTTACTAATTACTCCGCTCCATTCTCGCACGTGAGCGTCTGGATTAGTTTGCTCAAGTACGAAAAATTGTCCGCATTTGTAATATCTGTCCGCTTCACCGAGGCCGAGGGTGGATTCGCAGGCGAAGCTCACACATAGGTTTGGTGAAGCGAATGGTTACCGCGATTCATAGTTCTTTACTGCTAATTCGGGTGCAGCGAGGCCAAACGGTAATTGCATAGTACACAGACAGATGTTTGAGCGCATCGAAATTTCAAAGCATTCCGTCTGTGTTCCCATGAAAGTTGACCTGGAAATAACAGTAATGGAGTTCATATAGCCTAGGACGTGCAGCAACTCTCTACAGAAAATTATTATCTACTGTTACATCTGCTAGGTGAAAAGTATTATTGTGAGAATTTTATGTGCAATGTATAATAATTGCTGTTAAAAATTACAAGAAGAGCTCTGCGGTAGAGGTATTCCAAACCGAAACCTTTCGCACCGAAGGAGAGCCTCCATACAATTCTATAATTCCAAGAGACGGATGGCCTAGCGGCAGTATGGTTCCGAAATATGGCTCGTGCAATATGAATGCATATTGTTACTATGCAATAGGAAGCAGCTTTCTGCATAATTGAAACGTTGTTATGTGAAGTCGGTTAATTCCGAAATGTTACTGTAATTTAACAAATAAAAATTGTACTCACAATTTTACAATAATGAAGATTCCTCCATTTGGGTTAAGCATCTTTTTATGTAAAGCGATCGCCAAAAGCAATTTGGTATCACTTCTTAGGTTAGCTAGCTCTAACCACCCGTGACCCGCTTTCGTATTTTTAAGCTTAAAGCCACTTTACACGTGCCACTTCTGACGTTGATGTAGAGTATAGTGTAGAGTATAATATATGTATGAGTACAGTATAGGGTAGTGGTAATCGAGATTTCTTCTTGGTTATTTTTCTCTCTCCCGCTCTTGGCTGACGGGTGTTAAGTCGAAAGCCCTGCCTACACTTTCTGTTTTCTTAGATTTAGCTATCTGCAATGCATGAGACTGTAGCCGCCCTTAGGTTACCCGCACGGGTTACACGCTGGTTGAGCGGCTGCAGGCGCCTTGGGATGATGGACTCGTGATGATGGTGAAAAGCGTCGAGAGCGTCGAGAGCGAGCACGCTCAAGTGTGTGAGCGACCAAGGATTCTAAATGATCTGCGCTGGCTTATGGAAAAAGTAAAATGTAAGTTGCCGCAGCGCTCATATAGAGCACCTTCAAGCGACGCTTACTCGGTACGTCCCGCCTCTTATTACCAGCACGCGTTCATCTGTGGGACTTGTCTGGCCACGACGACTACCTAGACGTGAGAAACGAGCTGTACCACAATGCCCAAGGCGTGTTCATCGTGTTCGACATTACGAATCAGGCATCCTTCGAGAGGCTCGGCGCTTGGCTCGACGAGGCCAGTCGCTACTGCTCGGAGAGCAAGCCTGTTTACGTGCTGGTCGGCACTAAGGTGAGTCATCGAACGCGCGGAACGAGTGCTCCCACCGACCGACTCGCTGTCTATCGCCGCCGGAAGTGCACTGGATAATTACTTGGCCGCCTAGCTGCGTCGGACCACTTGCTTGCCAGCGGCAGATCGCTCTGCTCGGTATCGTCCTGCGAAGAATCGATAGTTTGGTAGCTGACTCTATGTCTCGCTTGAGAGGTCTAAAGAAGGCTGAAGGTCTGAAGATATTGCGTTGATAGGGTCCAGTAGCAGAATAACATTTGATCCCAGGCCTTTCATATCTGTGGGTGTTTGGGCGTCATCAACAAAGGGAGAAGGACTCGAATAGCAAAAGTGTGTTAGAACAAATCGGATTAAATGGTTTATCTGTGGAAATTAAAATCGCCTAGAGTGAGAAGAGCGCTATTCCTAGTGCAAGGAATCTAGAGGAAGTCAGAAAATTAGCTGGGATTGTCGCCTGGCGGACGAAAAATTACCACAACCATCGGCAACTTATATCGGTGGACAGAGAATATGAGATTCGAAAGATTACTTCGCAGGAACCAAGAAAGGCTTGAAATTGAAGGATACGCATGCGACAACAGCTACTCCATGGTTAGCCATCGGCGGTCTTAAGAGTGTGAAAAAGGCGAAACGTTCAGTGATATCTACAGATACTAGTGATTGTCGAGCAGTTCGTGGGCTTCAGCCAGGTCTAAATAACGCTAAAATGTCAAGAGCTTCCTTCCTCGAGTATCTAGTTGGCAACTAATGATTTATTGTTCCAAGAGCAGGCACTCCAAAGGCATAGGTTAAAGGAGGAGTTGCCCAGGTTAGCGGCGGCTTTATCACTCCGATGTTAGAGAAATTAGCCGCAGCTCTAACGGGAGAACCTGGGGAACCTAGTTGGTAAAAGTGGCATTTAAGCGAAGAGACGGACGGTCAGGTGGAAGACTCCCGTGGAACCCCGACCTAGCGATCCATAACTCTCGAAGCCTGTCAGAAACATAAAAAGAAAGGCAGTAGTACAATCTAAATGTGCCGCACTACATTGTCTGGTCAACAGTAGCCGGACATGCAACGATAGAGGCCGGCGTGCGACGAAGACACAGCAGAAGGCAATTACAACATCCGAACTTAATTTGTACGGCGCTAGGGACAAAGGACTCTCGATTTACAACATACGCAGGTCTTAGAAAGTCTCGCTTTCAGCGTTCGTTGGTGGGATGGCTTCGATTTCGAGAAATCGCCAAAGGCAGCAGCTAAAAAACACCGGCAATAAGTGCACTAGCGAATAGTCAGTCCGCGAAAAAGTCCAACGGCCTTTCGAAGACAACATCGCGGTTCACACTCGGAGTTGTCTTCGTGACACACAGCTGCCGGGGATTTAGAGTAGGCACTGTAGAGCTGCTGGCTCCGACCTGCGACCTATCGTGCCCTGCACCGAAGCACGACCAGCAACTACGTCGACCGAACAGTAGCGAAATACTGCGAACGCATCGGCCACTCTAAGTAATCAGTAAACTGCATACACCCAATCGTGCCGATTATGTGCACTAGTGGCAGCCGGCCACCGCTGCTTACATTCGAACGACATTTATTTTTCTTTCTCTCTATGTAGTCCGACCTCCATCAGAAGAGAGCCGTGACAGCGGCCGATGCCTCTAAATGGGCCCAGGCGCATAATATGAAGTGAGTCAGCGCTCAGTGGCGCCGCTGGGCGCTCACGTCGCAAGCTTTCATTTTGGCCGTGCTCCTAGCTAAAGCTTGCTCCGCGCGAGCAGACGAGACGGCTGCCTAAGCAAGAGCCGCTTGCCGTTGCAGCTACGCAGAAGTCTCGTCATCAACCGGGGCCGGCATTGACGACATGTTTGGAGAGGTGCTGCTTTCCATTACGAAAAGGCAGGCGGGCGCAGGCACGGGCAGCAGCAGCAGCAGCAGCAGCAGCGGCACACTGGCGAAGGCCACCAGGAGCTGAGCGCAGGACGGCGCCACTGCCACGGCACTCGGCGGTCAGCGCAACGATCGCAACGGCCGAAACTGGATGCTACAAACGAGCGACCACAGTGCAGCCGCCGGAACTCGATACTTGCTCAAGGCTGGCTGCGGCCTGTGTGGCCATGACGACGAGCCCAGCAAGCGGCTGCCAAATCACCGGGTCTGAGAGCTGCCTCAGCAAGAGAGCAGCAGCAGAGAGCCAGCGGCAGCAAGGAGCACTTCCGGCGAGCGGCCCTGTAGCCTGCTCAGTCATGGGCTCAGTCGTCGGCTGCGGCTTCTGAGCCAGCACCACTCGGTCAGCAAGTGACATCGGCACAGCGGCATCCGGCGGCTGCTGACGCGGCCGCCTGCCTGCAGCGCAGGTCTACGACGTTGGCGGTGCGTTGCTTGCTCCGAACTCGTGCGTCGTCAGTGTTCGGCCGCGCTCCGCCTTCTACACGGCGCCGGCCAGGCAGAACGGCAGTCCTGCTTGCTGCCGGCGACGCAAGCAAACGTCCATCCAACGGTTCAGCGAATGGCAAACCTGCGAGCGAGCGACGATAATAAATTGACGAAACCCCCAGCGAGCAACTGGGCATCGGCTGACTTCGAGACATCGGGCGGCTCTGCCGCACGGCACTTCCGTCGCCCAGGGGAACTGCTGCTCTGACCACCGTTCGTGGGCCGCTTGCGGGAGAGGCAGCGCCGGAATTGACAAGCAGCAGTGCCTGGAGAAGCGCCGGGCGCTTGGCAAGCGCTAAGAGAGAGGGAGACAGACAGACAGACAGACACAGAGAGAGAAGAGAGAGAGACAGAGAGAGAGAGAGACAGAGAGAGAGAGAGACAGAGACAGAGACACAGAGAGACACAGAGAGACACAGAGATTTTGAGCGCACACTAAATGAAGCCAATGCCATGAAAGAGGGCTTGCCAGATCACGTAGCAAAATGACAGACGGTCAAGCTCCGTGGTGCCACCTTATGCAGATGCGAGAGGTTGCCAGAGGCAGGACGAGAAGTGGTAGTGGCAGCACAAGTCGGCACTCGAAACCAGATTAGCTTCGCGGCAGCAGCAGCAGAGCGATGAGCGCTACCGACCCAGGAGCCTACGTGCGCTACTGCAGCTGCCGTCCCCCTCCTGCGCTGTACCGCCCGGCCGCCGCCTGTAAACCTGCATTTGATAAGACAGCCGACGGGTCAATTAGGATGCAAGTGCCGTAAGCTGCTGTTCGGACACCCTCGCTGGAGAGGATGGGCTCGCAGAACGATCGATTAGTCAAGATGAAACGAGCGAACGTGCTCGAACGAGATAACCGGGTTTGTTCCCTCCTCTTCCCAGTGCCCACACGAGATACTCGAACGAGATAACCGGGTTTGTTCCCTCCTCTTCCCAGTGCCCACACGAGATAATAGCCATTCACAAATCGCAGACTCCGGGATAGCATATTATGCATATGCAGCATGTACGTACGATGCATCAGCAAATGCCACAGCAAATTAGCTGGTGTTATGCTGAGGAGCTTTCTATAGGGCACCCGGTGCGCATACGGCAGCCAACAAACTTGATCTCAAGCAACGAAGAGAGAAAGTGAGAGGCATAGCTGAATCAGAAAGTCAGTCTAAGAAGTGAGTAGTGCATGAATGTACGGGAGCAGGGCGACTGAAAAGGATGCGCCCGAGTTGGCAGCAGGAGAATACAAGTAGCTGTGTAAGAAACGTGGAGTAAAAAGTCTTTCCATAAAGGAACGGAATGGGACCAGCTAACGTACTGCCCGCAGATGCCCTAAGCGCATGAGGATGCTGAAATTGGTGCAGCAGTTCAGCTAGGTATGGAGGAGCCTGGCCACGGTGAGTGGGCACTGGGGGTAGGAGTGAGAATTTTAGACTGTAATCGTTGATCGACTGGGAGCCATTACATCTCATTCAGAAAAGGAGACGAGAGGCTAAATTTCACGGATTGTTTATCAACTTTGCAGCCCTTTTCATCACCAACAATAATGGCTTTTTCCGGTAGCCCAGCCAACACGGAACTACACGAGTCAAATCTAGACAGAACCAGAGAGCTAATAAAATCTTCAGCCAACCACCGCGGTAATTCGGGCAGGATTGAACATGCCGGCTACAGTTATGGAACCGGTTTTTGGAATGAAACGTGTAAACAGCAAACAGACCTCATTGAGGACACCTAAACTATGAGCACGATGTCATGCCCTTCGGTAGTTTGCGAATAGTCAGAGCACCCGTCGGGTAGAGTGCACACCTCTGCAGACTTCATGCATCTTGCTGCCAAGAACAAAGTCAAGCTCTGCCCCTCCCCTAGGCATAACTCCTGGGAACGCCCTTCTACGCGAGCTTCTCGGCTTACGCACTTGTCAAAAATGGCGTTGACACGGCTTTGCTGGCTCGAGACCTGCACGTCGTCGTCGTCGTCATTATCGTCATCACTAGCCAGCGTCAACCCTCGGCCCTGAAACGGCGCCGACGAATAATAGTGGCCGACTCTCTTAAGTGCATGTCCACTGGCACGGCAGTGCGGCAGCTGTGACTGGGTGCGGTCGCAGCCTGCATACGACGACAGTCTACTAAAGCCGCCACACAGGGCACGTTGGCCGGCTCACCGTCGCCGCAGCGTCCACCGTGCCGCCGCTGCGCTGCTGTGCACTGGCTGCTGGCTGCTTTGGCGGCGTGCCGCCACCATCTTCCATCGAGCTATCGTCGTGTCGCACGCGCTTCAGGCTGGCGGCGCCCATCAGGTCGCCGCCTCCTATGATGCGCGGCAAGTGGTCGAGCTCCCTTTGGCCACACTGCAAGTTTCAGATTGAGATTGAGCAGCCGCCTCTGCCGAGCTCCGAGCGCCGAGTCGGTCGCATAACGTAGAGCACAGCAGCTGCAGCTGCTGTGCCACGAGTGAGAGAGCAAACCACGAGTGCTCGCCCGGGTTTCTACAGTCATCGTGAACACAATCCAGCCCCGAAAAAACAAAGGTTAAGGGTGAAAGGTAAAGGTTAAGGACATGGATGCATACATAGTCTTGATATTAACCAGCTACTAATAGCGGACAGATTGAGGGGGGAACTAGATCTTTGTAAAGTTTGGCCATAGGTCTGACACTTGACCGGCAATAACTGACTTGTAGGAGAAAAGGAAGTGATCAATTCTGCACACGAACACCAAGCAAGGCTACTGCTGGTAGAAGGTTTAGCACTAGGTTGTGTGTGTGTGCGTGCGTGTGTGTGCTCGCCGATCGAATCTTATCTCGTATATGTGTGTGTGTGTGTGTGTGTGTGTGTGTGTGTGTGTGTGTGTGTGTGTGTGTGTGTGTGTGTGTGTGTGTGTGTGTGTGCTACGGTGGAATCATTGAGACAGTCGCCATTCACACCACAGATGACGTGGTGGAACTGCTTGAGGGAACAACTTGCTGTAACTTGCTGAACACACGCACTCACACGCACAGCAAGGTCAGAAGCTTTGCAGGCGACCAGGGTTGCTCACTCTAACTGAAGCAAGTTTTGCGTTACTCCACATTCTACAACACCGGCAAATAGTCAAAAGTCAGTGTCGAAAAAGTGCAAAGCGCTGCCGAGGCATCTTTGGGGGGAGGGGTAAGAGACAGACATAGTTGCGTGTCAGCAGCACAAGACATTGAAGAGGAGGCAGCATAGAGAGGAGTGAATGAAGTGGTTGCTGCTTCTGTTGCTGCTGCTCCGGGCTGCCATTCTGAACCTGCTGTCAAGCCTTATCCCTCTCTACCTCATTCATTCGCACACGTGCCAGACCAGAGCAACCGCTCGGCGGCGAATGTGTGAGATATCCGTTCGAAAGTCACTTTTCCCACACCAACCAACTGCCCGAGACAGTGACATGTGACGGTTAGTAGGATGGAAGACCTCAAAAGATCTGTATACAATCAACAGAGATGACAGGTAGATATAATCACTGCCGCTTACCGAATCTCCAAGAGCTGCAAGCATTTTCTGACTGCTGCAAAATTTTGCGAAAATCAAAATTTTTCTGAGCGTCGAATGTGGAGACCGACACAACAGTTAAACCCTGTCCAAAGCACATCGGCTTGCCTATGCCCAGGTTTAAGGTGCTCGCACTTTGCCACCGAGGGGCGTGCACGTAATTCGGCAGGTAATCCTTTATTTCCCGCTGCAAATGGTGGCGATAGCCGTTTAGGCTTTTATGCTGCTATGGCCTTGACATTTCCTCACAGCTGCTTGTGCCAGCAGTCGCAGTCGGCAGGCTCCCCTCGCCTGCCCGCTTACTTCACCATCCAAGCAGGCTGTGACTACAGTCGACTCAGCATAAAAGAATACACTTGGGCCGGAAAATAGGCATTCTTACATGTGTAGCACTGGAGTATTTCCACATGTGTAGCGAGACTAGTACGCATTCCTGGCTCTGCCAGGAATGGAATGCTGCGATAGAATCCATTCCTGGCTTCCATTCTGTCGATGCTTCTTGGTTGATGCTACTCCTGCTATCCGAGGTCGTGATTTGCAAATCCCTCACACAGAGCCATGTCGTAGCAAGAGAGTAAGATAGTGCATGCTCAGTACTTACAACATCGCATCGAGCCGTCCAGCACAGCCGCCCCCCCCCCCAAGCACTCCTGTATATCACTTCAAGTTAGTGGTCGTCAGGTTACAACCCCGAAGCCACTCATAAAGAAAGCCCGAGGAATGCAAGATCGGTGTGCAATAAACAACTAACATCACATGCCATGATTCCTTAAGAGCCATTGACATGCTTGCGCTGACCGAGACCTGGCTGAAATCGACAATCTGTTCGACCATAACCGACACAGCCACCACTGCAGGCTTCTCTTCCTTCGTTCATACCCTGAGATCAATCAAAACCGGTCGAGTTGCCATTTTCAACCATTTCCCCCTCCATTTCAAACCGATTGGAGCCCCTTCAAAGCAGTCTTTCGACACTCGTGCTTGAATCTTTCCGATTGCAAGTTGCCTACGGTGACAGTAACACATCACCACTCAGGTACCAAGTGTTCCTTAATTTCAGATTTTTAACTCATCTCGATTGTGTGTTCGAAAAATAGTTCCTTCCCAGTTCTGGATATTCATCGTTGGTCATTCATTTGAATGACTCACCTGACCCACTAACTGACACATTGTGTAGATTAACTGATCCATTCCCTCTTAAGGCTCATGTGCATGACCCCACTCACTACAAAGAACACACACTCAATTAAATATTTTCCAAAGATTTATGCTGCCAACTGTTTTTACTAGCAAATCCTGCATATCTGACCTAAAGCAGACGTTATTCAGTCTGCAGCTTGTGCCCGCTTCGGTATCCAAAACTATATATGAAAAACAAAATTCAGACCCTCGACATTGATGCTATCTGCACGAAAATATCTTTATTGCACCTGCTGCACGATCCACCGTCCGACATGCCACCACTTGTGGAATGCTACAATAGGAGAGTAGCTGCACGCCCTTGACCAGTTGGCCCATGGTTAAAAGCGGATATTACAGTAGCCAGGGCGAGTTACCCACGAACTAGTGAAAGTCTACGAATGATTAGGATTGGCTGTCCATCGACTGGCGTGATTGAGGACTATTGTAGATCGAAACAATCCATTCTAGCTAAAGCCAAATCTAGTTAATAAAAAAAGCATAGTGGAATCGTAGATACTCAATCCAAAAATCCAGCAACGCACAGCATCTTCTGGGTCCTGGTGAACTGTCCTTTGCTACTGGTCATGGGCGCTGAAACGTTATCACGAAGCAATCTACATGCTTCTTTTTCAGCAAATTTAAAGTGTCTATCAAGCTAGCGATTGAGTTCTCTTGTGACGACACTAAACAAAATTTATTTTTGCAGATTATCATTGCTGACCTGAGTTTAGGAAGTAGGGCGTCCTTCGACTTTGTCGAAGCATTTGCCACTGCAGAGGCAGGCACGTGCATTCGCTACACACTCATAAGGTTCGACGACACAGTGCGCTGCCTTGCTTTTTTCCACATTCAGGCTGCTGCTGCTGCGGCAGCTGACTGAGCTCATTAACAGGCAACACAGGCACACCATCCGCACTTAAACGGTACCGTGACGGCCCATTGAGACTTGGTGGCACGATGTAAGTCCCACGTACAGTTTTCAAGTGCAATTACATTATCGATTGGCATTACAGTATCGAAGCATACCAAGGACCACCACCACCACCAAGCTGCCCTCCTTACTTTGACGAAGCGCTTGAAGTTCTTCACCCATTTTCCGTTCCACAGCACCAAGCCAGCGCTGGTGCGATCGGGCACAGGAAGCTGCGTGGGAGGAACGGCTTGTCGGACCAACGACTCGACGAGCACGTTGATGCCTCCGCCAGCATCGCTCTCGGCAGCCAGTTCGCCTCCACTGGTGCCACAGCCACCAGTAGCCGAAGCAGCGCACGAACCACCCTAGACGAGCACGGCAAGCGATCAAGCGGTCAATATCGCGATCGGAATCGAGATATCGCGTCTTGCGCCGAAACGTGGCCAGCTACTTAATCTAGCCTGCGAGTCTTACGTCGCACACGAGCGTCCGGCTGTGCGAGATAGCTGAGCTGTAGCATGTGGACCGGTGTGGCGCAAAGGCCTAAATCATGCGCAAACAACGAATAATCGATAGCAGTTCAGATATTTCTCTGCCCATCGCAAAGTGAGCAGCCGTTGGCCTGCGTCCATGCCTCTTCTCTACAATAAACTAAATCCCAACAAGTTACTCCTCTGTGCTTTCCTACTTCATGTCTCCGAACCGGTCGGCCGGTGATACGACGCCTCATACTCCCGGTGTAGTGTTATGGCACGGCGTGCTTTCGTACTGCTTTACACATATAATTTGAACTTTAATCTTCGACCTACTACGTTTAGTCATCCTTAAGCCGACTTTTTAGGATTTCACTTAGCTGAAGACAAAATACTGACCGGCAAGCCACGACTAGCACAAAACGAGTTAGCGACAGCGACTAAAGCACTATTAGTAACTCGGCGAGCCACTGCCGTGATCTGATTTGCAGGTAACTCGAGAATGATCACACACACATACGCGCACACACACACACGTGCATATGCACACATATACACACACATAAATACATCTACACTCACATACAATAACGTCTACAATCACACACGAGCGCGCGCACACACGTCTACACTCACAAAAACATGCACGCACACAAATATACACACACGGCAAGAACCGCAAATAGAAAGAGGCTGACATAGCTCTTTCTTCGAATAGAACACCGGCGCACGAGCAGAGAGTGGTGGGTGCCAGATCCACACCCAGAACATCCAGAGGAGCCAGCTGGATGAGACGAGAGCTCTTGCCTCGTCTAATATCGGCGGCTCGCCAGACAGAGCCTCGGACTAGCCATAGTGGGCGCGAGACTTGAAAGACCGCGATCGGCGAGGAGAAAACTGCCGGCAATAAAACTCGCTTACGCCAAGCCCGGGGCGAGGGCACTCGTCGGCCGGTCGTCGGGGCCGGCTCTCTCCAGTGGCTGCAGCGCTACGAGGTCGGAAGGGATCTAGCGGATCGGCTCGAGGCTGCCTGGAGTGTCCGATCCAGCTGCCGCTCGCCTCCTCCACAGCCTCTCGCTTGACGCTCACGAGCGGAGCAGAGGGCAGACGCGCGTTGAGCAGGCTTGCAGCCGAAGCGTCACTGCAAGTCGAGATAAGCAAGAGCTTAGCTTTCGATGAGGAGCCCGAGCTACTCACTCATGCGGTCGATGCACGGGCAAAGCAAAGCTCGAAGTCGCAACGGCTAAATGCGCACCGCCGCGCCACCTTCGCAATTAGCGGAGTGCAGAGGTGCTTGGTACACCCTCGAGTAAGGCATGGCGGCTTGCCACAACTAACTGATGGCTTTGGTCACGGATTTTGAGGATACAGTCGGAGGAGCATCCAGCAACAACTGCGCTGCTGCTGCTGCGACCAACACAGAAGCTGCCTCTTGTTGCTACGCCTGTGAGTGCCAGCTGCAGCTACGACTGCTGCCCACTCTAACAACTCCGGTCTGTTGTGACTAAGCAAAGTGACAGCATGAAGCAATTATGGGGACGCTCTTGATATGACTCAAACAAAATTAGAATATTACCGGTTAACAATTACGTACTTTTCTTTTTAACTTTCTAGCCAAAAATAAAGAAAGTGGTCAAAATTACCTTCAGCTGGGGCTACGACGAATGTCTACTACAAGTGTCTTCAACCTAACTTCAAGGGTCCGTTAAAATTAATAAGATTCAGCACTCATTTTCGCTATACTTATATCTTGTTTATGCTTTTTCTTTTAATAGATACCAGATGTCATGTGTGCATTTTTGCCAATTGCAGATAGCAAACACGTAAGGTTGCAACGTTACTGCAGAGGATCAGATAAGAAAAACGTCGTTGCCGTCAGGTTTCGACTTCAATAACGGTTTCCTGCGGTCAGAAAAATTACTCGAATAGCTTTTACTTATGTGATTTTCAATGAAAAAACACGCTACGAACGAAAGAAACTAGCAAACCAACATCTGTCTATTATGCAAGTGTGCATCAGACAGGGTTTATCTAATCTGTGCAAAGAAGGCTTGTGAAAGCTGGAAATTTACCAGCTCTTTTATCTACTACACTGCCAAATTACCAAAAAACAAATATTAAAATATTAAATAAAAAAACATTACCAAAAGAAGCTACATACGGTTGTGCAGACATCGGTAACTCCACGTGCCCCGGATATGGTCAAGCTTGCTCAGGTGACCCTTAAGTTGAAACAAGGATTTGTAATCCTTTACTTGCCAAAATCGACAGCATCAGAAATGCAGACCTAGCTATAGATGAACTCATTGATCTGAGGACAAAAGAAATGTTACAAAATAAATAAAAAGGCCTGAAAAGCCTAGGGGCATTCTGGTGTGCATCGAAACAAGCCTACCCTTGTCTGATGTAGTGAGATACGGGTGCTCGTATTCTGCTCACGCCATTACTAAACTTAATGAGTAGGGTTTCCAGCACCAGTTTCTATCAAAAGGAAGACAAAATCGATTGGATGCAAAAGATGACATCAAATAAATATGCTGGCATTACATTTTTGTTTTGTTTAATTTGAAGACAATAGTATTTCATGTTTGTATAGAATGTCATCTAAAGTTTGCATGAGAAAGAGAGAAACGTGTTTTTAAAGATTTTACTTTATTTATACGTTGCGCAATTTGAACGCTGTATGAATCATGCAATTTTCGATCTACTCCCCCACCAAGCTAAGCATCGTGCCAACTGCTTTTCGGAATCTAACTGTTTAACTATACCTCGTACAAACCTCAAATCTTTTGAAGACCGTGCCTTTACTTCGTATGCTCCTAAAATCTGGAACTCACTCCCAACCTACGTCACGGCATCTCCTGACTTGTACACATAAAAACACTAAAAACGCATCTATTTATGACAGCATTTAGTGGGTCTATGTGAATCGCCCTCTACGTGCTTATTCGTGCTGACACTGTTGCATGCTGCCATGAACCACACTTGCATGCTGACCCTGTGCATGTCACCTCAAACCATGTTATTCATGCTGTTTATCAAGCATGATACCATTCATCATTCGATCACGTTTCGTTTGCAGCAAATGTAAAGCGCCTACAAAGAGATTGAGTTCTCTGAGGGCACTTTATCAAGTGTATTATTATTATCATTATTATATTAATTGCATGCGGTAATGAGTGTGTTAGTGCACTATGTTTGGGGAAAGGATCCATGCGGTTCACGAGATTTTCAAAGGGCCTGGTGACTCAAAACGGGCTCAAAACCAGAGCAGCTCAAGGATCGGAGCTTTTCCTAGCAAGAGAAGGAAAGTGAGAAGAGGCAGCACGGCTACCCTCGCAGTCGCCCTCGCCCTCCGAACTCCAGCTAGCGACCTCCGAGCCAGCAGGTGCCGCACGACGGCTCACCTGTCTGCTGGGTGGGGCTCAGCGATCGGAGACGGCGATCTCGCACGCTTGGCGCTCCGGACGACGTCGGCCCCACGGGGAGCGAGCTCCATCCTGGCAGCGTTCGCTTCCGGAGAGGCAGCATTGGCACGCAGCTGAGCGCCCTCGAAGGCAGCTGCTGCCTCGGCGGCAGGCTGTCGGCGTCCGGCAGCAGTAACAGGTGTCGCGCAGGCGTCAGTCGGCGCGACCGGCTCGACGTGGCCGGCTGGCGGCAGCGGCGCCGGTCTGTAGGCAGCGGCAGCAATGCACTTTGCTGCTGCCGCCATCCTCGGACCCGAATCGACTGGCAGCGCTTCGCCAGTGGCACCACTCGTGGCACCGACAAAGGAACACGCGGCAGGCGACTCGATGGTGGCGGCCGGTGCCACTCCAGCGGCGTGTCCCGAGCGTCCCACTGCTACTGGTGGCGAGCTCGGACCGTCAGCAGTGGCGGCCACGATCGTGCATGCCCTGCTCGATCTCCTGCTGCCGACTCCGCCTTCGTGCTCCTGCAGGCGGCGGGTATCGTGCCGGTTACAAGCCATTGTCGAAACGTGTGGGCAACCCACTCAGAGGCACGCGACCAACGAAGAAGAACATGGATACAGTAGCAAGTAGCTGCTGGGTTTTGCACCAACTGTGAGCACCTGATTGCACAGGCCGATACCAGCAAGCTGTGAGTTACAGAAGTCGAGACAGGGTGTCACAAATCGAAGGACCAATTTAGATGTATCCCTGTCTAAGTAAGCCCGAACTTTAGCAATGCTACGTAGCTGAAAGTAGGCAGAATTGACTGTGGAGCTGACGTGGTCGTCTAATGAAAAGTCACATTGGAACAGGACACCTAAATTTCGTGCAGATTCGACAGGAGATATTCTGGAAGAGCCGATTTTAAGCGCTAGGTTTTATATTTCCGGAATCAAACTTGATTTACCCATAACAAGTAAGTTGGTTGTATCATCGTTTAATTTAAGAAAGTAATTGACAAACCTAGCATTACCCAAAAATTGAATACCCTCAAAAATGAGCTTGGGCCAACATATCTCTATTATCTGTATGTAATCTGGGCGTTCTGTTCTAAAGTGACCCTTCACTAGATGACTACATTAGCTTCGTAGTCAAGGCAGACTCTGCTTGTTGACATTCTGCAGTTAAGCACTAACAACTTGATCACACTTCTTTTAAAGCATTAGTAAAGTGCCTAGAAGGAGATCGAGTTCTCCGAGGGTGCTATACAAATATATTCTTATTATTACTAAGTCTACCTACTTTCAGCTAGCAAGCATTGCAAAAATTCATGGCTGCTTTGACAGGGAGACCACATCCAAGCCGGCCCATGACTTTGGGACATCCCATCTCGACTTCTGTAACTTACCATTTGTAAGTATTCCTACAAGTGTAATAAGATGCATACAGTCGGTGAAAAACTCAGCAGCTAGGCTTGACTGCCGTCAACTGTGACATTGCAATAATTTTCACCAACCAATATTGACTGAAAATAAAAGCAACATATCGACTTCAAGGTTCGGTTACTTGCTTTAAGGTCTTTCGTTCTCTTGCTCTGGCCTACCTATATGAGATAATTCCTAAAAAGCTTCGCATCGTACCACTCGCTCTTCTCATTCAATTCCCTCAGCTCTGGCTAGAACCAACCTCAGATCCTTTGGAGAGCATGCCTTTACTTCACATGCTCCCAAAGTCAGGAGCTCTCTCCCAACCGACAGCATGTCATACTGCGGACATGATGACATTTAAGAAGGAGCTACACCTGTTCGTCAAAGCACTTGCTTGTCCGCATAAATTGTCCTATGTGTGCTCATGCGTGCTGACACTAAGTATCTTATCACTAACCAATAGACATGCTTCCCTTTAGCATATATAAAGTACTTAGAAAGATGTTTAGTTCTCTAGGGGGTGTGATATATACAATACGTCATATCAATATTATAAAAAAAATATTTCCTAAAGAGTTTAGGAAAAAAGCCGACTGCCAACGTTCCGTTTTTTATATCATATGACTAGAGCCCAGCCAGCAGACATTATGCTGTCATTGCAAGGCTGCTACAGTACGAGATGAAACACTGCCTGCACTGTAGAACAGACAGCGAATACACATAGATAGAACACACAATAAACAAGAAAACTGTAGCCGATAAAAATGACACTCTATGTTTGCTTGATGCGAAATGGCAGACACTGATTGGTCGTCTGGATCATGCTGATCCTCAATAATGTCCTAGTCTCCAAAATAAAGTTACAAAAGATTGCAGAACAAAACCAGTACCTTCTTAGAGGCAGACGGCAAATTTGAAGGTTGATCATCAGATGACGAAGCCACAGAATTTGGAACCACCATCACTGTCAATGTGGATTTTTCTTCACACATTGTTCTAAGAAAATAAATTGCCAAGTCAATCCCCCCAGTAGCTTTTTAACAGCGATGGACGTAGTCGGATCAATTACAGGCGATAGCAACTAGGCAATTATCTACAAGATCCTCTGCATTCGATGTTGTGCTTCATGGGCATGCATGCACCAGCCAGCCCTTGACACATAGCATACCTGGTCGCATACAGTGTATACAATTGGTAGCAAACATTATGCAATTCATAGTGGTTTGTTAGATAACAACAACAAAACTGTCGTGCTACGACTGAACAACTGCAATCCAAGAAAATCGCAGTATGGGAATCCGACAAGACTCGACCCCGGCACAAGAAATATACACTTATGTCCATTGCATTAACACCCTGAGCACGAGCCTGCAGCTATGAGCGGCCTCGTGGCGCTGTGAAGTAAGCGCCTAGCAACAGACAGAGATGCAGTCTCCTCAATATACAGCTACCGTAAAGCAGGACTCAAAGACCATCACACTGACAGAAATGCATCAAATCGACATTTTAGGTTAGTAAACCTACAATTGTTTTTACATCCAAGCACTGTTTAAGAATGAGACTGCATGAAACCTACTTGCGGCATATTTATGGGCAAGAGAGTGCAAGGGGATTCCACCCTCACCCTCACCCTATCGCACCTCTCACCATCGGCAGCAAAGGTCGCCTTCTCGGCACAGCAGCCAATGAGGCTGCAGGACGCCAGAAGCTGAAGACTGAGAAGAACGGCGATTTCTACTTTGGGCATTTGTTACGTGGATGACGCTTCGAAAGCAGGGCAGCAGCAGCAGCAGCAGCAACAAGACCTCTTTTATGAGTGAAGACCGTGTGAGATGGAACCCGACTGTGTACGCCAAGAGAAGGCTCACATCAAACTGCCACGGCGGGCCCGAGGGCCCCAAAACAAGGAATCGCTGCCCTGCGGGCCCTCGCCTGACCTACGCGAGCACGGTTCGGTAACTGGAGACGAAGGCGTGCGGCCGAATAACGCCAGGCTTAAACGGCGAGTCTTGCTTCCTACCTGCCTTCTGTCCTACATTGGTCTTCCTTCTTGTACGAGGTTTACACGGTCGGTCTTCATACAAGTCTTGCGTCCTACTCGCTCTGCCTTCCGAGTGATCATGCGAAAACTGCTTTCGTTAGGAAGGTAGGAAATGGCCATCCGGGTGCACCTGGCAGCGAATTTTAACCTTCCACGATTGCCTTTATCGCTAGCTTCCTCATAATTATTATTATTGCATGCCGAGCGCATAGTTTTCCGATAAACAAGGACTCTCGTGGAACATACCAACTATTTTGCCGGTCAAGTCGACTGCCATACCTTTCAAAGTAATGAAGAAGTCGGAAGACATTGCTAAAATTCGGGCTTGTTTAGATAAGGATACCACGTCAAAGTTGGTCCATGGATTCGTGACATCCCGTCTCGACTTCTGCAACTCACTGCTTACTGGCCTACCAGCATGTGCGATCAGGAGATTGCAGCTGGTGCAAAACTCAGCAGCTAGGCTTGTTTGTCACAAGCGGCGCAGTTGCCACATTACACCACTTCTCGCCGACCTAAACTGGCTACCAGTAAAGCAATGGATTGACTTTAAGGTTTTGCCGCTCACTTTTAGGTCACTTCATTCTTTGGCTCCAGCCTATCTCTCAGATATACTCCCCCATCAGGCCAAGCATCGTACCACCCGCTTTTTGGAATCCAACAGTTTATGAATACCTAGTACAAACCTCAAATCCTTTGGAGACCGTGCATTTAGTTCGTATGCTCCCAAAGCCTGGAACTCACTCCTGACTTGCGTCACAACATCCCCTGACTTGACCACATTTAAAAGAACACCGGAAAGTGTCTTCGTCAGCCCAATAGACCGAGCGCCAGACTTCTGCCGTCCAGCGGGTGCTGCGGTTAGCTCTTTTCAGCCTGTCGGCTTCAGGCCGTTTAAACCGGGCTTAAACGGCGAGTCTTGCTTGCTATTTACTTGTGTCCCACTCGAGTCTTCTGTGCATACATCACCAATAGTGGGGCAGTCCAAGACTTTGGGAAGACATAACAAGGACTCAGCAGCCAAACTTGGTTCTACTTTTTGGCCACGCAGGCGAAACTTAAAACACTACCAATCACAGGCCAAGGCCTAAAGCAAGGGCACACCTTGTAATAATAATAATAATACACTTGATAAAGTGCCCCCAGAGAACTCAATCTCTTTCTAGGCGCTTTACATTTGCTGCAAAGGGAAATGCAATTGAATGGTAAGTAATATCATGCTTGATAAATAACATGAACAACATGGTTAGGGGTGACATGCACAGGGTCAGCATGCAAATGAGGTTAGTGGTAGCATGAAAGTCATCAAGAATCAAGGTGAACTTAATGCCTACCAAGTAAGAAGTCAGTTATAACTGTTTTTATATGCAGTCGTCTCTCGCTACTTCGTGCTTCGACTTTCCCGGCTTCACTGAAGACTCTCCTACTGAAGTCGGGCCTTGAGAGGAGCAGTAATTATGCTCTTCCTTGCTGTGTTGTATATCGCTTTATCTTAATCGCTTCATCACCAAACACACTATTTTCATAGCTTGGTGTTTGTGCGTAAGCATTGTGTGTGCACGAGTCCCACAGTCTAGGACCTGCAGAGCTAAAAATCTGTCGCCAACAGTCTTTAAGCAGAGGAATGGAACACAATGTATTGTCCTTACAGGACCTGAGGGCACGAAGACGCTGAAACTCGAGCAGTAGTTCAGCTAGGGGTGGAGGAGCCAAGTCGTGGTGGGCCCCCTGTGGGTCATCGTAAGAACTTTGCTCTGTATCCGCTGATTAACGGGCAGCCATCCTAGCTCTTTTAGCAAAGGAGACATATGGTCAAACCCCTTGGGATTTGCAAACTCGTCTTGCAACCATATTCATAGCCATCTGCAGTAGCCTAGATGCCTTTTCGGTAGCCCAGCCAACAGGGAATTACAATAATCTAGCCGAGACAAAACTAAGGAGCTAGTTAAATTTGTTGCAAGCCACAGTGGAAGATCCTAATCTTAGATAGGGATCTGACGAGATGGCTAGCTGTAGAAGCAGTCTTCTGAATGAAGCTCCTAAAATTTAGGCAGTTGTCGAAAACGACACCTCCATTTCGAGCACATGATGATGGTCGCACAACAGCATTACCTATTAGAAGAGCAAAGCCTTCTCATCTAGCCACATGCTCGGGTGTCCTATGAGCAGCAGTTCGGTTTTATCGTCGTTTAGCTTCAAGAAATTTTCCGACATCCAGAATCGAATGTCGGCAAGGCAAGCATTCAGTTTCTCAGTTGCCACAGCAGATTCCGACGGCTTGAACGACAAATACAACTGAGTATCATCAGCATAGAAGTGATATCCTATTCCATGGGCCTTAATCACTTTTCCCAGAGGTTGAGTATACATAGAGAACAGCAACAAACCGAGGACTAACCCTTGCGAGACTCCACAGGTGACCGATCTCGTGGGTGAGACCTGACTCTCACACGACACGGATTAAACACGATTAGACAAGTAAGATTTAAAACCACTCCAGTGCTTCGTCTGCCAGACCGATCTTTGTTATCAATCGTTCAAGTAGGATATCGTGATCAATGGTGTCGAAGGCAGCTGATAGATCTAGCAGCACCAGGTCAGTGACATTCCTGTCATAATTGCTGCATAGGATGTCATTGGCAACACGGAGGAGAGCAGTTTCAGTGGAGTGCTGCCTCTTGAATCCTGATTGAAATGTTTCCGACATTTCTTTCTTTTTAATGTGTGCTATACGCTGCTTAGCAACATTTTTCAAGAATCTTTGACAAAAATTGAAGAAGGGAAACTGGGCGACAGTTTGCAAGGACTTCTGTATCTAATCCAGGCTTTTTAAGTATCGGCCCAACGATTGCCGGTTTGAAGGACTTGGGTACGACCTCTTTTTCCAAAGAAGCATTACAAATCTCGGTTATGGCAGGGCTAAGGTGGTCTGCCGGTGAAGACCACAGGGATGATGGTATAGCATCTTCAGGAGGTGAGCTCTTTTACTAGACCTTATTAAGATAGCCATATCGCTTGCAGAAACCTCGAAAAATCTTTTAATGAAGGTCACAGGTTGCGATTCCGCAAGTGCTATAGTCGGAGGGGGCTTAATGGAGGCACGAATGTGCACAATTCTTTCAGTAAAGGCTGAACATTTTTCGGCTGAGCCATTCATATCTGGGGAGTCAGACCTCTCAGCATTGGCCAGTAAATTGTAAACCCTCTATAACTGTCCTATTGCAAAGGCTGACCGACCAATAAGAGAAAGAGACAGCAGTAAGTCCAGTCGGAATGTCACCAATGCATGGAACAGCTTGGCTGCTGTATCTTTATCAAAGCAGCCTGAATTTTTGCAGTGCTAGGTAGGTGAAAGTAGGCAGAACTTGGCTGTGGAGCTGATGCAATCATCTAGTGAAAACCCATATTAGTACGAGCAGATCGTAGTAGAGGCTACAGGAGATGTGCCGATGGAGCCGATTTGGAAGGATAGGCTTATCAGTTTGTGCAAAACACTTGGTTTGCCCATAGCTAGTAAGTTGATTCCGTAGACATTCAATTTCAGAAAATGTGCTGCCAGGTAACTGTGAATGTCAGCCATACATACTGTAAGTAAGGGTGCTGAGAGAGAGAGAGAGAGAGAGAGAGAGAGAGAGAGACAGACAGACAGACAGACAGACAGACAGACAGACAGACAGACAGACAGACAGACAGACAGACAGACAGACAGAGACAGAGAGAGAGTTTGAGATGCTGAAAGGCAAGAGAGGATCAAAGCAAAAGAGCTGCTCTGCATAAAAATGAAAGCCTAGATTGTACTTGCCGATTACACTGGCAAGAGAATAAATTGTGAAAAGAAGCGGACCTAAAACAGATCTGACATGGGGTGATACTTCAAAAGTTCACTGGAGATGATCGTTGACCATTATCATCAACTCTATGGATTCTCACATTGAGTAAGAATCCTAAACCACTTAAACGCAATACTTGTGATGCCCAGGTGATACAACAAGAAGTGCTCAAGAAGGATTTTGTGATCGGTGGTATCCAAGCTGCTGAGACATTCAGCAGAACTAGCAGAGAATCTAGCAAAGTCACCACTCCTGATAAGGTCGTGAGGCAATTGCAGCAGTACTAACTCGGCTAAGATGCTCTAAAAACCTGGCTGGAACTTAATTGCTAGGTTGAAGTTTGGGTATTCCAGTTGAAAATGTCGGACTAAATACTCGTTCCGGTGTCTTTAATATGGCCGGCAATAAGAAGACTGGTTGAAAGTTGCCTAATTTCTTCTAGTCTAGGGTCGACTTTTTAATAAGTGATCTGACAACAGCACTTTTTAAGATATCGAGACACAATCTGAGGCTAAGGAAGATTTACAACTTTAGTTGCACAGAGTAGTGCACACCTCAGAAGGAGAACTGTATTAATAGGAGGACACCACAGGCATGAGGCTGGACTGGGAGACTTTGCTCTTCTCACAGGTGATGTTGTGCAAATGTCACCATGTGCTCGGAGTTACATGTCCTCTTCATTAATGGCTTAAATTTAAAAGTTCCATTAAAAAGACTGTCTAGACAGCTAGGCCATCACGTCCGAATAGGGACTGCCAACCGAGGCGGCATGCTAAAAATCTAACCAGCACTCTGGTTCAGTCTATGATGACCTACTGTAATTCCGTTTTGACTGGACTACCGGAAAAAAAACCATTAAGCCTCTGAAGCTGGTGATGAATTTGGCTGAAAGGCTAGTCAATAAATCCCAGAGGTTCGGCAATGTGTCTCTTTTGCTGAAGGAGATGCAATGGCTAGCAGTTGATAAAAGGATAGAGCAAAGCTTAAGATGACCCAAAAGGTCCGCCATGGCTTGGCTCCGCTCCATACCTAGCTGAACTGCTGCACCAGTTTCAGCCTCCTCGTGTCCTCAGGTCCTATGTGGACTATAAATTAGCTATTCCATTCCTCCAGATAGTTGGCAACAGAAGCTTTTGCTCTGAAGGTTCTAAATATGGAACCCACTTCCACAACTCTCCTGCTGCTGACTGTAGCACATCATTTCCAGCCGTCCTGAGCTGCAACTTCCACGACTCTTCCCTGCTGACTCTGCTATGCTTCTCACTTTCTCCTTGTTGCATGAGATAAGTATGTTGGCTATTGTGTACGCACCATACCGTAAGCCGCGTGGGGTTTGAGTTCACAATGGAAAACTCCTGAATAACACCCGTACTTAGCCCCTCTGGCTTTGTGGAGTTATAGGTAGAGACACATGCATACACTCAGTCGAAAAAATCCTAGCAGTATGGCAACCAATGCTGTGGCTGTAAATTCGTAGGCATAGCAAGAGGGTTTTCTAAGATGATGGGCGTACGTAAATTATGTGAAGCATGTAAAAATATTCATTGACAGCCCAATACGAACAAGTGCTCCTGGCATGTATGCAATTAGCATGGCGTCGTCACAACTCGATTCTTAATGACCTGCCTTGTCTGATCACTCATAAAAACCACAAGCTTCTGCAGTGTCTCTGCTGCTTTCCCACCGAGCCTGAGATTTTCGGAAAAGGTCGGCGGCTACTGGTGTAGGACAAACACCCGCCTCAGCTGCCTGTCCATATTGCTCCATTGCCATTCCATGGGATTCAAATGAGGCGACTAGCTGGCTACTGACATAGCACCAAACAAGGATTCGTGAAGAATTACTATACTTGAGTTACTGTTGGTCAAGCAAGTTGGATTCCAAACCTCAAATACTCTGCTTGGGGGTCGTTACATGTGGCAACAAGATAACGACCCAAAGCA
>WPIO01000011.1:2665000-2687500 GCA_009760855.2 Cristatella mucedo
GATAAAGCGCCCTTTGAGAACTCAATCTCTCTCTCTCTCTCTCTCTCTCACAGGGTCAGCATACAAGTGTGGTTAGTGGCAGCATGCACAGCACGCATATGCGCATAAAGGACGAATCACAGAGACCCACTAAATGCTGGGTTAAAGAGATGCGTTTTTAATTTCTTTTTAAATGTTTTCAAGTCAGGTGATGTCGTGACAGAAGTCGGGAGTGAGTTCCGGGCTTTGAGAGCATACGAACTAAATGTACGGTCTCCAAAGGATTTGAGGTTTGTACGATGTATAGGTAAACGGTTAGATTCCGAAAAGAGAAAGGATCTAATTTGAGGTAAAGCAAAAACTCAGCACGACAAGATAGAATCCCTGCTCTAACACAATGAGTGGGAACATCCTGTGGGGGAGAGGAGTTAGGCACACCAAGATGCTTCGACAAGCATTTCCTCAGAGATTTGACCTTGAACCATGGCTTCTTCTTCCCCCTCGCCCGCCTTTGGCAAATGACACAGCGAATCGAGCAAACGGAGTTGGTGAGCTGCAGGCCAACTAGAACAGACCCTGCCACGACCCTTACGACGTCGGCTTATAACAGACACAAAGCAGAAACAGCAGGCCGAACAGTCACCAGGGCGTCAGGCCGGATGCCAAACTGAAGCTGGCACTGGAAAGAGAACTGACTGAGAAAGCTGAGAAAGCTGAGCAGCATCGCGCTTCGGCGGCTAGCAGGCAGAAACATGTCGTAGCAATCATCAAAGCTCGCACCAGTTGCCACCGGCAGCTATGCATGACTCGCGCGGGAGGCAAGCGTGGGAGGCAAGCGCGGTCGCCAGCCAATGGCCCTGCCGCTGGCGGAGGAGCTGCGCGGCTTGCTGCTAGCGGCGCTCGCGGTGGGTGCCATCACCGAGTCATTCACGGAACGCAGCACGTCGCTCAGCAATGGAGCATAGGCTATCATCAACATCATCAACTGGGGCGCTTACGATTCCACGGAGGGCGGCGGCTGGCGCTCTTCACAGGCCTTCAGGAATTTGGCGAAGAACTCCAGGGTGACGATGGGTCGCTGTTCGATGAGGCAGCACACGGTCTAGAAAAGCAGCGCCGCCAGCGTTACCCATACACACAGCAGCAGCAGCGGTCGGCTGACATGCAAAGTATGCAATGCAATGTATGCAATGCAATGTACACGCACGCACCACCCACGGTGAGCGCACCGGCTGCAAGCATGAACGTCGCAACGGGCTGAAATGTGCGGCACGAGGACATGGGGCGGCAGCGGGTACATGCCAGGCAGAGACAGAGAGAGAGAGAGACACGAGAGAGAGAGACACGAGAGAGAGAGAGACAGTGAGAGAGAGAGACAGACAGAGACAGAGACAGAGAGACAAAGAGAGAGAGAGAGAGAGAGAGAGAGAGAGAGAGAGAGAGAGAGAGAGAGAGAGAGAGAGACAAAGAGAGTCAGAGACAGAGAGACAGAGACAAAGAGAGTCAGAGACAGAGAGAGTCAGAGAGAGACAGAGAGACAGACAGACAGACAGACAGACAGACAGAGACAGACAGAGACAGACAGAGACAGACAGAGACACATACACACAGAGTGCAAGAGACAGAGAGAGCAACGAAGGGCCAGACCTTGGGTGTGACCGTGATGCGGCTCATGACGAGGTGAGTGGTCGAACGCGCCTGCCAGTCCTTGACCAGACGAACGCCGAGGCCTCGCAGAGCAGTCTGAAGGGCTCGCTTGGCGGCACCGTCCAGGCACGACGTGGTCACTTCCATGGGCTCAAACAGGACCCTGCACGAGAGCGGAGACAACTGGTGATCCGAGGCACAGTTGAGGGGTACAGCGGTGGTAGGCAATGGGGGCTGGGAGCTCTCCTAGTGACGCTGCTGCAGCGGGTGGCACAAGAATGAATGCACAAACAGCGCAAGAGAGACGCTGCAGCTGCCTCAAAACGTGGACAACTCCTGATGTGTGGCCCATCCCTGGGGGCAGTGGCATTCGCAAAACTGCACCCACGTCCGAAGCGTGCTCTCGCACCAAAAAAAAAGTGGAGGAAAAGAATTATGCTATTCTCGCAGCACGTATGCTGGTTCAACGACTTCATTCCATCGCGTGAATTTTTTGACACACGAGGGGCAAACTGGCAAGATGCCTACAGCGAACTGCTGGTATCAGCCAATACAGATGGGATGTGTGTGAGCTCACACGTAAAGAAGGGCATGCCGATGAGCCGTGATGGCACACTAGGTAAGGCGATTGCTTACACGACCTCGGTCCCGAAGTCGTGGGTTCAAATTCTACGGTAGGCGATCCTTTATCGCCACTGCAGGCGGTGGTGATAGCCGTAAAGGCTCTTCTGTCGCTCTAGAAAAACAGGCTGTTTAATCAGCTAGTCTTTTTCTAACACCTCGTTATGAGGATTCTTCCTTAGAGTCTTACTTTCTTCCACAATTTGCTAATCCAAATTTACGGCACCCGGAGGGCGGTGGTACGTTCTAGCTAGAAAGCTTGCAGGAAGCAGTGGTGTGAGCATATATCCTTTTTGGCTAAGATTAACAGAAGTGATAACCTACCGACCAATGGCAACTATCGTCGGGAGGCCTGCCTCCATTAAAATGAATGACGCACGACAGCACAGTAGCAGCAGCTTTGCTCGAAGCATAATGCAAATGTCTGCGTGTATAGGGTAGACCTCCGAGATCAGATTAACTCAGTGCATGATATAACGCAGCATAAGGAAGTTTGCCACAGCCTCCTCCTCTCGAGCTACGGGTTGTTAAGCCTGCCACTTTCCAATCCCAAATCCAAGCATCCTACTTTCCACGACAGATTTAAACAGAGGAGCTTGCAGGAAAAACACGGGAAGCTGGTGGGAAGCCAGCCTTGCTGCTTGCACGAACTTTCTACAACAGTAGGAAGAACGAGGGTAGGAAGGACCTAGGTCAAAGGTCGACTACGTAAACGAGGCTCGAGTGGACCGCCGTCAACATTCGGTCCATTCGAGCATCCCTCCACGAAAAGTGCACCTACATTCGAAGGGGTTAATAAAAAAGGGGGGAGGTCACGAATACGCAAAGCGAGAATGAATACAAGTAGCAAAGCCACCTCATAACTGATAAGCGAAGCATGTCAGCAGTAAAAAAAATCCACTCCGAATGAAGAGTCGGCCTACGTCCGAAGGCAAGTTCTTACGGGGCAAGACGTTACAAGACGAGACTTGGCTCGTCAGAGCCAAGTCAACCACACTCAACCCAGCCTGCGCCATGCATACCTCAGGATGATTTTGTACTGTCCGAATGTAAGAACGTCGCCAGTGCGAAGTGTCCGGCTGGTGCCATTCAAGTTCTCGTCGTTCACTTGGGTCCCAAACTTGGACAGGTCGGCGAGAGTGGCCGACGGCAGCTCGCTGACCTGAGACTGCAAGACGGGCGAGCTCTGGCTGACGCTTACACTTGTCGCCGCTAACGTTATCGATCGATCGGTAGATATGAGCACGCGCGAATCACAGAGCAGCTCTTCGGCTAACGACAGGCGTTCAGTGCTGCCGCACCTCGGGCACCTCACGCAAGGCCAGTTAGGCGGCGGCTGCGTGAGGCGGCAGCAGAAGTCCTAGCGCGCACCAGTGTCTCACCTCCGAAGCGTCAGCTCGCGCCACCGTAATGGAAGCATGGCGTCTGCTGATAGACTGGTCCGACTCCAAAATAATATCACAATCCTTTCTGCCTATTATGTATTGTCTCTCCGGTAGCAGCGGAATCTTCCCTGGAGACGAAAACGAAAAGCAAAGCATTCTCTACCGGCAGACATAATCTGCAAGCGTTCGAGCGACAAGGGAGGCAGGGGGCCGAAGGTGCGCTGGGATTGCACACGTGGGATGAGCACGTGCGAGAGCAGGGGCAGCAGCAGCGGTGCACTTTGACCTCTCAGCTTGGACGCAGCGCACGCGTGGAGCTCGAGCTGCTGCTGCTAACGGTCAGACAGCGCATACGGTCAGACATGTCTGCGCATACGGTCTGCGCATACGGTCAGACAGCGGAGTAAAAAAGGCTGGATTGGGGCATCGACAGACAGCAACGTTGCCGACCTTGAGAGGCTGCCGACTACCAGTTCGGCCCCCCTCCACCGAAATGCGATACCGACACACACACACACACACACACACACACACACACACACACACACACACACACACACACACACACACACACACACACACCCACACACACACACACACACACACACACACACACACACACACACACACACACACACACACACACACACACACACACACACACACACACACACACACACACACACACACACACACACACACACACACACACACACACACACACACACACACACACACACACACACACACACACACACACACACACACACACACACACACACACACACACACACACACACACACACACACACACACACACACACACACACACACACACACACACACACACACACACACACACACACACACACACACACACACACACACACACACACACACACACACACACACACACACACACACACACACACACACACACACACACACACACACACACACACACACACACACACACACACACACACACACACACACACACACACACACACACACACACACACACACACACACACACACACACACACACACACACACACACACACACACACACACACACACACACACACACACACACACACACACACACACACACACACACACACACACACACACACACACACACACACACACACACACACACACACACACACACACACACACACACACACACACACACACACACACACACACACACACACACACACACACACACACACACACACACACACACACACACACACACACACACACACACACACACACACACACACACACACACACACACACACATGCATGCTGGCAGCCATTTTGACTACTCAAGCTTGGGCAGAAACGTGCAAGAGGCCATTGCTGCACAGCTTTTGCTCGTCTCCCAGTTACAGCTCGACCAAGCATGGCTAATAGCAAATGACGAATATCGATTTGTTTATTGTATGCACAATCGCCAAACGTGGCTGTCTAGGCACGTCTATACGACCACATCGATGTGCGGGCAAATCGCATGCACCTAGCAAAAAAACGCGAACACCTGGCACGCCGTAAGCGGTGTCTGGGAGCGATAACAGACCACAGTGATAACATAGGGTATGCTAAAATGCATATGCCTACAAAGTCGTGGGATAACGCAATGCAATGCATCTCCGCCTGCAGCTCCACAGAGGATAGCTGGCTTTGACACTGAACAGCTTTTACGTGGCGCGCAGTATTGCACACAGAGCATCCGCGACACGGTGGCGACTACGCTCCCACGACTTATAAAAGAACGGCTGGAAAAGAGCTCAACTGGTTTCGATACTCGTTTTGTATCTCCGTCTGTAACTCCAAAAAGTCATAAAGACCATGTGGGTGTTACGCAGGAGAGTTTTGTATAGCACACTCACAACCTAAGCGGCTTTCGGTACGCATTCGGTAGCCAACAGACTTCGTCTCACGCAACAAAGAGAAAGTTGTAAGCATAGCAGGGTCAGGAGAGCAGTTGAGGTAGTGAGTAGCATAGAAGTAGCAGCTCAGGACCGCTGAAAAGGATGAGCCACAGTCGGCAGTAGGATAGTAGTTGTCGTTGCGTAAGAATTGTGGAAGCGAGTGCCACAGTCTAGGACCTGCAGAGCTACAGCTTCTGTCGCCAACTGTCTTTAAGCGGAGGAATGGGACAGCTAATTTATTGTCCACTCGTGCTTAAGCCTGCGAGACCCTTCGGCATGGGAATTACCAGCCTTAACGAGCTGCCTCGAATGACCGTGAAAGTCGCGCACTGCAGACGCGCTTGCAGCGCATGACTTCGGGGATCCGCCGTGCAAGACCAAGGCGGAGGAGTACGGCAGGAGTAGCTACCCGCGATCCGCCCGGTCCCTGATGGCGGCAACGATGTGAAGCCATATACATTGCGGCTCCGGCATCAACGCGGACCAATATCCAACGCCGCGCGCCACCAGCCCTTGCGGCGCAAGTAAGCATATATAACATAACTTAGAGACTCGGTCTGAGAGCGAACCCGGAAAACCCCCCAGCGCACCTACTCACTCGCCCATGCGGTAGGGCGGGGTGGGAGGGGTTGCCTTGCGACGGTTACTCACTTGAGCCTCCCTCATCCACGACGTACCACATTTATTAGCACCTCTTTCGCTTCCAAAGTTAACAACGGGTCGAGCCAAAATGCGCCAGTCAGGCCAAGCGCCCTGCGGAAGCACGCGCGAGGCCTGCAAACAGCGCGAGGTTAACGTAGATGGTAATAATGGGCTCGACAATACCCGCAAATATACGGCCTTGACCTCGCACGGTAACCGTTGACCGTATTAGAAAGAGGCAATGAGTTCGCGACACCGCTGGGCGAACACCGACGCCGCTCGCTGACCGCGGCCTGCAGACGGCGGCGGTAGGCGCTGACGCGAATTCGCTGGAGCCAACGAGTTCCGTGAGGGCGCTATTTCAATTGAAAAGCGTCTAGAAAGATATTGAGTTATCTGAGGGGGCTTTATCGAACGTGTTGTTATTATTATTATATCTGTATAGAAAATTTAAAAGGCTTAGATAAACATTTAGCTTCTTCGGAAGCTTCGATCAGATAATTTGGATCCCACAGACTATTTGGCTTCTGTTTGGTTACTAGGGCACTGCACAGATACATAGCAATCTTGACCAGAGAGGCCGCCTAGCGAAGTGCATTCAGCTAGTCCAGCTCCTAAATACATACACGTCCAGGCTTGTTTGAGTGGCGCACTGCGATCATGGCTCTATTTTTCAATAAACGCTATGCCAGCCTTCCACAAGTTTCCGTGAAACGTCCTAGTTCATGGACGACTGCTTAAACGCTAAATCGCCTACAAGGATTTCATTTATACAGATGGCTGTTTCCTTTTTTGCGCGATCGTCGGTGCCCATTTGGAAACTCGCGAATTGTAGTCTCTTTCCTGCATTGCCGCCTACAGTAGTTCACACTGAATTGCAGCGTAACGCGTTGGCTCTAAAACGTGTGACATTAATAAGCCGTCGCTTACCATCGTCATTAACAGACTGATGCTGAAATCAGGCGCACGCATCTAAGTCCTGCCATAAACAGGCTCTTAATATTCTCCGGATCTGTGAAAGTGGAAGTCGGTAGAAAGGAAGCTTAAATCACCGGGCAGGTAACATTGTAAGACACTCCTTCACCTTGGCGCTTATACCTCAACCCGACATCTTTCACGTACCTGTAGGAATTTTTTCTTTTGCTCTGTCCGTCCTATCCTGCCATAGGAAATCTCTGGGCTCCTGCAAAAAATTTGTATTTGTGGTAAGGGATTGTTCCTAGATAAAAGCTTGAATGTCTTCTGAGCAGTTGCTTTAAGGATCAGACCTCGAAGGAAACTCTTTCCCTACCTCCAACGACTCCTACGGCTGGAATGACTCGGGTGCCGGCTAAAAGGGCTGCGACCGCCACGCTATTTTGAGCCTTGCGTTCACGCACAATATTGCATTCACAACACAGAAAGTGTGTGTTCAATCTTTCTGGCTCTCCTGGACCCTACTTCCCGTCGCTATTTACAGCAACGTTGAAATTCGACTCTACGTCTCGGTTGACCGAAACTCCAATTGTAATCTCTAAAGAAATATTGGGATGAGTCGCTGTGCATGTCCGTAGATCGTAACGAGGACCTCGAGACAGTCAAGCTCAGAAGTCTTCAAATAAAAAAAGTGCTTAATATCCTGACTTGGTAATGGTAGACATCTGAGGTTTAGTAAACTGTGGGTATGCCTTCACAGTATTCCTTGCGTGTCTCGACTAGGGGCTTTCACATTAACTTTTATGAAGCGCGGGTTTCCTTGAGAATTATCTATCTATACTGGCTTGCGGAGACAGGTAAACAGGTGTAAAGTGAAAACGGTACAGTAAGACAAGTGGAAATAGACGGGGATAAGTCGGACGGGAAAAGTTGGTGAGGAACGAGATAAAAGGAGACCGGTGGGAAAACTATGCAGGACGACGGGCACAGAAGAACGGGTGCTTTTTTTAATAACTGTAAGAGTATTCCGTATCATGTGTCACGTACAGATAAAACTTTGAAACGACGGCGTGCTAAATCGACCAGATTGTGTCTGAATCATTCTTCACTGTTCATGAATAATAAGGGCCACGAAACGATCACTCGAGAATCTATGGCCAAGGCAGAATATAAGTGTAAGCCGTGTAATGGGCTCTCATTTGAGATGCCTGAGTTGGCCCTAAGCATTTGAGCTGATTTGAGCTCGAGGCCACAAAGCTGCTGTTGCACGTTGTGACCATTGAATGAATGCCTGTGATCTTCCGTCACTGTCAAATAGACTTCTCTATGCTATGGATATATAAGGTACTTATAAGGTACGACTTATAAGGTCATAGGGCGCACTTCGTCGTTGCCGTGTTTCGCGACTGTCAGCATACCTGCCTGCATTGATACTGCACCTACAAGTCCTTAGCTGCAATACAAAAATAATTAAGGCGTGACCAGTAATAGTTGCGCACTGTATTAGACTTGCACTGTTGCGAGCACTGCGATTGCGGTATAGTTCTCGTCTGACGTGGAAGCCGACATTTTTTAAAACTTGCTTCCTTTATAGCATGTGTAAAGTTCCTGGAAAGAGATTTAGCTCTCTTAGGGAACGATACACGTGGTTTAATATGTTTCTTGTTTTATTAATATCATTGTTATTATTAACACTTCCCACGCCTTTAACAGGGTAACTCGAAAGAAACATGCTGGAAAAAGTGAGCCGACGAAAGCCCGCCGGGGTATGCGCGAGCGTAACGGCATTAGCACGGCAGGTGAACGCACGCCCACAAATACGCGAAAAAATACACATTTAGCTATTCATGTATAGGCATCACTAGTTAACTGGTTTTTAACTTGCCAACTTTAAAATGTAATCAAAAAATATTGAAAAATCGTTTCAAGCGTTCCGTGCAGAGTTATTATTAATTTAATAATCATAGGACTTTTGCCGTTGCTTTACAGCAATTGCATTATTAATGCAAAACGAACTTGAAATACTGTTGTTACTATTACGCAATATTTGTTTCTTCTTGGTGTAATAGTAATTGATCTGGAAGACAGAAAGTTAAATCAATTGCATTGTACATTAACAAAAAGTATTATTGCGCTCTTTTGTAATGCGCGTATATGTCGGGTTGTGAGTATTTCGCACTTTTGCGGTGCGCTTTTTGCCGGTGCGCCTTTTTTGGCGGGCGTTTTTGTGGCGGCGCCGGTGTTCAAAATGTTGCTGGCTGCCCATACCTCCCAGCCCCCGCGTCATTTTCAAGGGCGCGTCCCTTTACTGGACACGAGACGACCCGTGCGTCGCATGAGCACTGTGTTAGCAAGTCCCAAGAGTTGAAATTTAAAAAGAAGCTGAAAACGCTGCTGTTTCTCACAGAATTCGATGTGTCCTTTTGATTTGTGTGCTTATGAGTACTGACGCTGGGCATGCTATCACTTACCACATGTGCATGTAGTCTGGGCACTGTGCCATATTATGCTTAATGATATGTGGATGTTAAAACTAGTCACTTGATCATGCTTTTCTACACCACATGAAAAGTTTCTAGCGATAGAGATTAATTTCTTTGATAGCGCTATGCAAATTTAGTACTATTATTATTATGAAGTCCTACAACCATTATTTCCACTATTACTCATGTATATTTTAATGTTTTGGTAGGACTCACGTCGGATGTTTCGTTATCTGGGCGGTGCTGCGACCTAATTCCATACCTTAGCGTGATGTACTTTTATGTCTACAGTTTCTATTATAAATGCAAACTAAAGCGGCATCAGATTTTTGTGCATGGGATGTTTCTGCATATGGTTTCATTTTGGAGCGTACATTTCTTCTGTTTTCTAGTTTTAGCTTACAGCTTTTGCGTCTATTATATATCATATTATATATCATATATTTCCGCATCAACCTATCCGTGCGTGCGTGCGTGCCAATCGAAAGCGCTCTATTAACGAGCCTTGAAGGCAAGCAAAGTCTGATTTTTTACTCTGGCTTGGGCTTTTGGTTGTGCCTCACTTCCTGGTGCTCACGTGGTACTCACGCCGAGTGCGAATGTGCATGCATCTTACCACCCGCTGTCGCTCCGCGGCGCAGCGGCGAACGGCGACTCTGCCCTGCTGCTTTTTCAGCGCGTCCCCACCTTCAGTCGCGCCTGTTCACTGGCCGTATCAAGAACCTAGGAACTTAGTACGCAGCGGGATCATTGGTTGCACATGTGGTACTCACTTTGAAAACCTACTCATACATTAATAAACCTAACCTTTAAAATGGGCTCGGTCAGCGTATCTCCTCTAGCATCTGCACGAAATCTTGGCGTCCTGTTTCAAAGTGACCTTTCTTTAGACGACCACATCAGCACCGCGGTCAAGTCTGCCTATTTTCAGCTAGGCATCATTGCAAAAAATTTGGTCTTGATTAGAAAATGGGTACCTTACACACGCTGACCCATGTATTTGCGACATCCATTCTTGACTTCTGCAACTTACCATTCGCATTTATTCCGACCTGCACAATAAGGCGCTAATAGTTGTTGGTGCCAAATTCATCTGCCAGGCACGTCTGTCATGAACTTTGCAATTGTCACAATACCCTACTTCTCACCGACCTGAACCGGCTCTCCATCAAGAAGCACATCTATTTCAAGGGTTTTTCTCTCCTTTTTATTTCTCTTCATTCTCTATCTATTGCGGCTAACCTGAACGAAATACTTCCCTGTGAGATCAGCGTACAGCGCTTCTGACTCAAGTCACGCAGATTTGCCTTGAACTAACCTCGCATCTTTGGAGACATTGCCTGCAGTTGTATGCTCCTAAAGCCTGGAACTCATTGCGGACTGGCGTCTTAAAACCTCCCGACTTGATGCGATGTATAAAGAAGTTCACTCGTTCTTCTCCGCATACGCTTCATCATGTAGTGTTTCATTTAGCGCCGCAGACAGCTTGCCGCTCTCGAATGCCGGCGCAGTCTGGAAGCAGACCGGAACCAGTACGTAATAATTGTCGCGGCTTCGGGTGGCTGTAACTTTATATATTATAATATAATCGTATATTTAATTCGCCCGCTGAGTCCTGCCGAATTAAAAAGAGCCTAGCAGCCTATCCCGCGCGCTCTTTAGCGAGCCTGCTTGTGCGTCCGTTCGCTGCTCCATCCGGTTCAGCTGAAGCGTAATGCCATCTGACTCTGCGCTTGCGCCCGGCTTTGATGGCGCGTTTTTGAGTGACTCTCATTACCCGCATGCCGCAAGCTAGCGAGTTAATAGCTAAGAGCACTCTACGTTGCATGCTACTCGGGCGGGCGGAAGCGAGCGCTGCCGTCTGAAAAATCGATCGCTTCGCCGACCGATCGCTGGCCCGTGGATCGCTCCGCCGACCGACCGCTGGCCCGTGGATCACTCCGCCGACCGACCGCTGGCCAGTGGGCTTGCTCGTAAGGTAAGGCGTCTCGGCGTCCCTATCGACTTCCTTCCGTCAGAGTGCACTTTCAGCCTGAGCCGAAACCGCGACGGAATGCGGACGCGGCATCCCTAAAAGCGGTTGCGATTGCGGAAGCGAAGAGCAAATGCGTTTGCGGCGGCCAGAAAACGAGTGCGACGAGCTTGCGATTTTTCGTCAACCGTTAGACGCGCGCAGCAGACGACGCGTAATTAATGCATCAAGGGTGAAAATTGTCTGCAAGCTGCCGCTGCAAGCATTGCACGTAAAAGAATTTTCATACTGGACTAGAGAATCGCCCGAACTGTTCGAGGGAGCTGCTTGCAGAAAAAAATTACTCGACCTCGGTGCTCTTCGCTTTTGCTCTCTTTTTCTTCTCTTCCTCGCTCCTTCTCTCTTTCGCTCCCAGCGGGAACTCGAAGCCAATGGCGGCTCGTGCCCTCTCAATATTCGCACCGTCGCGCAACCCATTTATACGTCACGAGGCTCGTGTTTTCATTGAGGAGCAGGTGCAAGCGGAAGAAAGAAAGCGAAATAACACGCTTCGTCCGTCTGCCTGAGGCATTAAATTCGTGCTCCGACAGGAAGGTGAATGCGCGGCTGAAAGTGCGCGGCTGAATGCGGGCCGCTGAAACGGCGGCGCGGGTGTCGACCGAAGCTTAGCGTTCGTACGAATCGAGCGAGCCGGCCAGCCGGGCGATTAACCACAGTACCGTCGCGGCCGTCGATCCCGTCGAGTCGCTCTGCGGCTTCTGCCCGAATGCTGCGTCGCATTTTGCGCTCGTTCTCGCGCCAGAGCGCTTGGCCACGTGGCCAAATTCGCGCCAGAGCGCTCTGCCACTCGGACGCTTGGGGAGGCGCGTCGAGAGAAGTGCTTTCGAGCGGACGGCGCCGGAGCCGCCGCTTCGCGCTAGGCCGGCGGCACCGCGCGGCGATTTCGCGAAAGTGTTTCTCGGACGCCGCGGCGAGACGGAAGCGCGAAAACGGCGGCGCGGACAAAAGCGCCCGCCCGTGGCTCGGCGGCGTTCGCGTCGCGTCGCCTGTGCGCCCCGCCGCGACGCGAGCGCCGCCAAGCGACCTAGACGCTGGGAGCGCAAAGCGAAGACGGTTCGCACGGTCCGTAATCCGCGTGCAGCGCTCGGGGTTCGGTCGCTGTCTTTCGCGAGCTGCTAATTGCGTCCTCGACTAGCTGACGGCCGCTCTTTAAAGCCGATTACCGCAGCTGCCAGACGGGTCGGTGGGTTTTGCGGAGTGCGCCGTGAATTGCATTAGCGAGCGATGAGTCTGTAAGCCAGAGATTACATCTTCGCGCTTTCTTTAAAACCCTTTAGCTAGTTTGCATGAATTTGATTTGCGCCACTCGTACGCGCGAGTGTCCACACGAGGAGCCGGCGTGTTTGTACAGCGTGAGTGTCGTAATGCTTTTCTAAGCCGCCGCCGCCGCCGCCGCCGCCGCCGCCGCCGCCGCCGCCGCCGACCCGGATCGCGGCCGACTATGCAGCCGGTAACATCTGCTGCGTACCCAGCAGCTGACAATCGCGACTTTGCCGGGCGGCGTCCGGCGGCGGCCGGAACCGACTCGCTAATCCTGCGAAGACGCGCAGCTCGCAAGAGGCTCGCGCCCAGAATTGGCAATTCAAATTCGGCTTAGCAACTAGCGGCGTCGAGCAAGAAAAGGGGCCGAGTGCGTAGTCGCCTCTAAAACGACCATTAGCGCGGTAGCGCGGTAGTGTGGTCGCGCGCGTGAGAATGGTCCACTATTTGCCGCCGGTGTGCGCGTTCGTTCGCTGCAGCTCGCTCCGCCGTACGGCGCCGCTGGCCAGCGCCAGCTCATTTCTCGGGCGGCGGTGGCGGCGGTAGCGGCGGCCGTCTGCGCGCGCGCACACACGCACGCAGTCTCTGTTCCGGACATTTTCCTCGCTCGCTGAGACCGGGGGCATGAGACTTACACGTTTATCATTCTCTAAATTTCTCTTTATTTACGGCCTCCCGTGAGGAGACAACTTCAGAAAGAATTGCTGCGGCTTTCATTGCCGCCATTGCAGCGTCGGTATTCAAGCGTAGCATCTTTTTTGCATAATCCAATCACAGCATTAGCCACATCTCGTCAGTTTAAGCTTATGAAAACCCATTAATTTTGAATCGCTAGCCAGGTTGGGGCGTGACACCGTGAGCCACTGATCAACTAACCGGGCAACTTCTTTTTTGAGGGAAACTAGCGAAATTCTAATGCAACCGTACCTTAAAGTGCAACGAACTGCTACGAAATCGCAGCTCTGATACAACTGCTGCTGCGCAGTATTGGAAAAGGAAGGCCATTCGTGCCGCGCTCACGGTATTTCTTCTGCTGGGTGGACATCGTTCCCACACCGCAGGCCCTTCGTTACCCCCTCGGCCGAGGAGCGTTTTCGTTTGTCAGCGCTCATCTACCCGGGAGCGCTACCAGCCGCTGCTCATCTGCTTGATGATGCTCATCGTCTTGTGGCCAAAACGCACTCGACGGCGCCGGCGTCGTTACTACTCAACGTTCGCGAGAAGCAATCGAGTTCGAACGCACGAAAGCGAAAATTCAGCCGCAGCCCGCAAACTAAATCGCACTCCGCGACTGAAGACATACGCTAGCGGCTATTTTTTCGTTTGCGTCTAGAACTTTCAGCTTGGCTGCAGGAGCTTACTATTACGGAGCCGAGCCCTCTTTGACTCAGCTGCATTTCGCGCACCTGCTTCGCTCCGGAAACCGCGGCGCGATCGGTTAGCCTGTAGGCCCCGTCAACCAGGTCACGCCGCCCACGCACACGCCGCCGCGATGGCGGACCATGAGGTCACTGCGAAGCTGCAAGATATTGAGCGCTTCTGAAAGTGCGTGCGCTCACCTACAGTCCATTTGGCTTACAGTTCAGTCCACCTAAAGTCACAAGTGGCATAATGTTAGCGTGACACCACCACGTGACTGCGATGGACTACTAACTAACTAATCTAGCTTACGCAAGGAGTTGATAGTTAATGGATTCAGTAGATTTACACTCACAATTTGAGTGAGTGTCTATTTACGCAGGTATATACGCAGCCTATTACGGAATTTTCGAGGCTCGTTTCTGGACAAGATCGTTACCGAGCTTTGGCCTTGGCAAAGACAACACCGCAGTAACACGACGGTCCGGCTGCATGCGCAGCAAACGTGACGTGAATCGCATTCACTTTAAGTTCCAGTTTCGTAAAGCCATCAGAGCCGACCGGGCAGCGACACCGAGCCGCCACCTTTCGTGTTGGCGGCTGAGTCAAAAGTTGACCGGCTGTGCTGTGGCGGGTCACAGAGCAAGTGGCCGGCTGCTAGAGAGAGAGAGAGAGAGAGAGAGAGAGAGAGAGAGAGAGAGAGAGAGAGAGAGAGAGAGAGAGAGAGAGAGAGAGAGAGAGACAGACAGACAGACAGACAGACAGACAGACAGACAGACAGACAGACAGACAGACAGACAGAGACAGAGAGACAGAGACAGAGAGAGACAGAGAGACAGAGAGAGGGAGACAGACAGAGAGAGACAGAGAGAGAGAGAGAGAGAGACAAAGAGACAGAGAGACAGAGAGAGAGAGAGAGAGAGAGAGAGAGAGAGAGAGAGAGAGAGAGAGAGACAGAGACAGAGAGAGACAGAAACAAAGAGAGTCAGAGACAGAGAGAGAGAGATAGAGAGAGAGAGATAGAGAGAGAGAGAGAGAGAGAGAGAGAGACAGACAGAGACAGACAGAGACAGAGAAAGGGTGAGAGACAGAGAGATGAAGATGGGAGAGGGAGATGCAGACTTCGTATCGGGAAGCTTTCTTCGGGGCAGGACAAGCAGTATTGGGTCACTTTTGGCTCACGTCACTTCGATAGCTGCTAAGGCACTCGACCGCTGTGCTGGAATCCTTGGTTCAATCCCTGGTTCAATAGCCGAGAGAGCATGACCGCAAGGTGACAGTCCTGGACAGGACTGCATTTCTTCCCCTTGCAGGCGCGGCATTTAACTCAACCGAATTTCTCATTCTCACCCTCCCTTTACAAAAAGGAGGGGAGTAGAGCGCGCCTCGCGGCCGCCGAGTTTTCACTATTTCTCACGGCTGAGCCGATTACCGGCGTGTCGCAGAAAATACACGCTTGGCTGATTGGCAGCGAGCATTTCAAATGAGGCGCTAATCGATCGTTCTCGTCCGTACCAGCTGATTCGCGCGCGCGCGCACTGGAAACCTTTATAAAAAAAAACGTCGAGCGCGCGAAGCCATTCGATCACCGATTCGAGCCGCAGCGAGCGACCGTAGAGGGTATCATGATGATAATGGCGCGCGCTGGAAGCGGCGGCGGAGGCGGCGGAGGCGTCGGAGGCGTCGGAGAGACGTCGGCGTCCGCGAACAAGTGCAAGTTCTCGATCGAGAGCATTCTAGCGACAGAGGCGCGACATCGCAGCCCCGCCCTCGCGGCCTCTAGGTCGAAGCCGCCGCCGCAACAACTCGAGGTGTCGGCGGGCGGAGCCGCCGACCTCAGCTACCGAGTGCATTACGAAGGCGTCATCGTCGACTGCCTCGCCGCCGCCGCTGCCGCCGCCGACGTGTCGCGAAGTCGCCTCCGGGCCAGCGGCGGCGTCGGCGCTGTGCGAGAAGACATGTATGAGTCACGCAGCGCAGGCCGCCCGCTGGCCGCTCGCGCGCCGTGCGCGCCAGCGACTCCGTCGTGGCGCGGCGCATCTGGCGCGGCGATGGCCGACGACGGGCTGGCGGACACGTTGGAGGTGCTCGGCGCCTTCAGCGGTAAGTGAAAACGCCGCCGGCGCCGCAGCGGAGGCGGCGCGCGCTCGGCACGAGCCGGACGCGGGCAGACGCTCGGTAAGACGAGATTTGTTTGGAGCGTTGAGCGAAGCCGGAACATCGTCTACTTGTCGCCGCCTTTCTGCAAAGACCCTTCGAAACATTTCGGCCGCTGAAATTGGTATGCGTTTTTTGTCGGTGTAAAATCCGAGTAAGAAAGACAGGGCTTCTCATTCAGAGACGTTCTTTTTTCGCTTGTCGTTCTTCAGCTCGACATGCTTTGCAGGCCCAATGGGACTCTCTCGATAACAACTTAGTGGTCGTGCAGGTCGTATATAGTCAATATAAAAACCTGACGCCAGCGCCGCGGCCGGCATGGCGGCTTCAGCAGTGCTAAAGAGAGCGCCGTGCTATACGAGCACGCATACATACATAGGCATACATTACGAGTATTTGCTGCTTTTCTCTTCTTTGCTGAAACTAGTGCAGCAGCACTTGGTGCTAGCGCTAGCGCATGCACCGCCCGAGCGCTCCGAAGCCGACCGTGCGCGGCAAAGCCTTAGATGTTAGCATGTTCAGGTGAATCCGTATTGGTTAACTTTGCATCCAACAGTTTGACAGATTGGCTGTGTGTAGACCTGAGCGCGCACGACCGCGCCGCCGCCGCGCTATCGGAATGCTGCAGGTCGGAGGGCTGCCGAGCAACGACTAAGGAAGCATGGCGTCGACCGAAAGCCGCGACAGGCGTACTCCGTCGAGCAACTGAAGTGCCTCGAAGCCGAGTTCAAGGTTTGCTTAATTCCTTAATTGAACCTCTTCCGCTGTACCGCACCTGTACTGCACCGCACTGCGGAATGGAGCGCGCTGCTGCCGACTAGCGGCAGATGCGGTGAAACCGAAGCGCCGCCTGGCGGCGCAGCGTTGTCGCAATGGCGCACCGTAGCGGCCGCCGCCGCGAGAGCGAGCCTCGACAGCGACTGCGGTCGCGCACTTGTCTTGCAGAAGGATAAATATCTCGTGGTGACGAAACGAGCGGAGCTCTCGCAGAAGCTGCAGCTCAGCGAGACGCAGATAAAGACCTGGTTTCAAAACAGACGGTACGAACGTCGCAGCCGGCGCGCGACGATCGTCCGTTCACGTAGCGCTCGAGCGCACAAGATCGCCGACGGCTAGGGCATGCCGCTGCAGCCGCCTGAGCGGCCTGAGTCGTGCGCCGCGGCGGCACGCGTGTCAAAACGACTCGGAGCGCCCGATGCCGCTCGACTGCCAGTCTCAGGATAGGGCCCGACGGCGTTTCTCTCTCTCTCTCTCTCTTTCTTTCTTGCTAGCTCTTTCGCTCTCTCGCTCTCTCGCTCTCTCTCTCTCGCTCTCTCGCTCTCCCTCTCTCTCTCTCTTTCACTCTCTCTCTCTCTTTCACTCTCTCGCCCTTTCGCTCTTTTTTCACCCTCTGGCTCTCTCTCGCTCGCTCTCTCTCTCTCTCTCTCTCTCTCTCTCTCTCTCTCTCTCTCGCTCGCTCGCTCCCTCTCCTCTCTCTCTCTCTTTCTCTCTAGCTCTTTCGCTCTCTTTCTGCCGCTCTCTCTCGCTCATCGCTCATTCTATCTCTACCTCTGTCTCTCTTTTTCTCTCTTTCTCGCTCTCTTCCTCTCTCTCTTTCTCTCCCCATTTCTCTCTCTCTCTCTCTCTCTCTCGCCATCTTTATCTCTCTCGATCTCGCTTTTGCTCTATTTCTCTCTCGTTCTCTTTCGCCCTCTTTTTCTCGCTCTCCTCCTCTTTCTCTGTCTCTCTCTCTCTCACCTTTGTCCGCTCCATTCTACGGAGGCGAACTCTCGGTCTGTACTGCCTCGCCGTTCTAGCTAGCCAGCCCCGTGGCATTGCCGGCTGTCGTGCTGTCCGCATGCAAGGATCGCCTTGTTAAACCTTACGTACGCGCGAAGCGCACACAACCCCGAGTCGCTCGCTTGCATTTTTGTCAGCTCGCTGGTTGCCGCCAGCCAGAAAATCTAGTGGCGGAGCGCCGACCGATCGGAAGGCGCTCGTCCGTGCTCGGCGCTGCCGGCAGCATCGGCGGGCTGCGCCGAGGAGCGCAACAGCGACGGGCACGGCCGCCCGGTCCGACCGCTCGCATTCCGCGCTCGGCTCGGATGCGCAGAGCGGCGTGCGCGCACGAAGCAGCTTTTTTTCGAGAACGCCGATGAAAGAAGAGCTGTTGCGCACGCGCACCGAGCGTTCGGCCGTCGAATGCCAGACTCCTCGTTCGCCGGCGCGATGCCGCGTTCGCCGCGCGACTGGCTTCCGCGCTGCAGCGACCTCTCGGTCCCATGACGGCAGGCTACGCTTCGGCGTCCGCCGCCGCTTCGTCGCCATGCGATGGCGGCTGCGCGTCGGAGACTCTCGCCGTCCGACGAACGCCGTCGAGCCGGGCGACGTGACCGGGTCGTTGCGCCGTTGCGAGCGCACGCCCGCTCGAGCATCGGCTCCGAGAAGCCGCCCGCCATCCTCGTTCGACAGTGCAGCGCAGCTACCGGCACCTCGACTGTCGCGCTTGCAGCGTCGCCGCGCTTCTGCTTAGGACGAAGTGGAAGAAGCAGCTGACCTTGCGCATGCAGTTCGTGCCGCGACACGCCTTCGGATCGGCCTTCTGGAATCCGTACGGCATGCCGCCGTTTCACGAGCTGCCGCCGTTCATTTTTCACGCGTGAGCCGAGCGGCCTCAGCGGATGACGGCACTTCGCGTCCCGCGCAGCGGCTCTGCACGGGACGCGCATCGTGCGATGAGATATTTTCATTCGCGGGCAGACGAGGCGCGTCTGCTTCACCTAAGCTGAGAAGGGTGCGTCATTAAGCAGAGGCGGATGAAGGCCAAATTGCAGGCTCTGGCCGCACTGGACGGCTCATCTTTGGCTGATGTTGCCTTCGCTTCACAAGAACCGAATGACTTCGTTTGCGAGCAGGTGTTCTTGACCTGTCTGCATGCGCGGCCTGAACTTCGCGGTGAAAGATGGCTTTAAAAAGGCTGCTACGAAGCGGCACGTTAACGCTTGAGGGTCCGTTCGCCGCTGCCGCCGCCGCCACAGCAGATGCGGAGCGGCAGTAGCAGCGGCGGCCGTAGAGGTGGCTCAGAGCTAAGCGTTCCGCTATTGCATGCGTCACTTTCGGCGATCCGCACTCCGCTTTCACTTGCTCGGCGCCAAGGCCCAAAAATGCGAGAGTCATCGCGTTGTGCATTTTACGACGAAAAATTAAAGCTACCGTGCAGCTAGTTTTTGGTTGCGGCAGCAAGTCGGAAAACTCATTTGTGAAAGAGAAAATGAGTACATCCGAAATTCGTAGCGAGCCCGACGCTCGCTACGAATGACGCTCGCTACGAATCTCTGCGGCCGCGATTGCACAGCGAGCGAGTCGTCGCCTGGTCGCTCTTATACGAACTTGTGCGCGCGCCTGCGCGCTCGCTCGCACACGCTCACCCGCGCACGCGCTCGTACACTTCCCTGTCACCATCGGCACCGCGAGTAGCGCTCGCATTCTCACGAGTGCACGCTGCGACGGCGGCGAGCCGCGCCTGCTCAGTCCGCGAGAGTGCTCTGGCGGCTATTGCGACGCTGGCGCCATCTGCAGGCGTGCAGCGCCGGCGCGCTCGGCACTGCGGTGCGGTTGCCGTCGCGCGCAGCACGAACGCCAGGCGACGAGAGTAACGCCGCCGCCAATTTATTCCACTGCGCGCGGAGCTTTGCGGGGAAGCGCGTCTCTATTCGCCCCTCTCGCGCTCACCTGAGTGCCTGCGACCCCCCCCCCCCGACATAACGATCGCTAATAGCACGTATCCCGACCGCATACCGCACCGGGTGTCGCAGCCCACTCGTACAACGATCGGGGGGGGGGCAGTGCCATCCATTAAACGAAACCAAACGCTCGCCCGATCTAGAGATCGGTCCGTGACGTAGTCGGAGCAGCGGCCGCTCTTTTCCGCGGCCTTTGGCAACGAAAAGGCTAAACAGTGAGCCTATAGTCCGCCATAGCGATCCGCTGGCGCAGGTCTCAGGTCACATCTTGGCCAAAACTGTCTGCCGGGCTCGTCGGCTCCGGTCGTACTACTGGGCCAGCATCGACGTTCGCGTCGAGGGGCTCGTCGGCGATCGGTACCGGTCTGACATCCGCTCCCTTAATTAAAAGGCCAAGTAACGGCTGCTCGGAGAAGGCAGGCGCGACCGCACGGCCCGCGGAAACAAGCCGGCTGCGTGCGACATCTGCGCTCTCGCGAGTCGCCGGGCCGCACGTTTCCCTACCGCTGGCACTTCGCCGGCCCGCCGCGCAGCCTCGCATCCCGCCGCCGGTGCATAGCACACCGCCACCACGTCGCAAGCCGCCGCCGCCGCCGCCGCCGCCGCCGCCGCTCCAGTCGCCACCACAGCGTCTCCAGGCGCCGCCGCGTTCCAGTAGGCAGTCATCCTTAATTGTCTTCTGCATGTAAGAGTACACATAGGAGGCGCTTCCTTCCAGAAGGACAGGCAGACACTTGTGCCAGACTGTCGGATTGACGCGGCGCAGCTCCGCAGTCAAGCAGCCAAGTCCTCACCGACTTGAAATCGCTCAAGCGGCATTGCTGTAGGAAACCGCCGCTGCCGGAAATAGCTTGCAGTTCGGTTGCCGCCGCGCAAAGCGCAGAAGGCTAGCCGACGGGCGACACCGCCAGTTTATTTTTCACTGCGCGCGGAGCAAGCACTACGGCGAAGCGCGACTCTCCTCGCCCCTCTCGCCCACCGGAGTGCTTGCGACTCCCATGTCACAGTAATCACTGATAGCACATAACGACCGCATACCGCGTCGAGTGTCGCAGCCCACTCGTAAAACGATCTGAGGCAGTGTCATCCATCAAACGAAACCACAGTTACGACTCGTCGTGTCTACCGCGCTGCTTTGTGCGAAGTCTCGGCGACCGGCTGAAGAAGAAGCGAAAAGAAGAAAAAAAATAACATTTAAAATTTTTTAATTTACACGTATTTCTTAAATTTAATTCTTCAGTGCATTCATGCAGTTCTCTTAAGTAAAGAATTAAATCTTAGAAGCTGAAGTCGCGGGCTGGGTGCTGTTGCTGCTGCCGCGGCCGGACTCTATGCACAGCAGGGTCTGCAGCTCGGGCGAGCCGCGCGCAGTCCGCGGACGCTCACGAGCCCATTAAAGTTTTGCCTGTCGAATGCGACAGTGTGAACCTGTCCTGAGTTGATGGGAGTGCTTCAGCTCTACACGGAGTACAGGCACTTCCTTTCCTACTTCTCTCGCTGCGCTTTACAATCTTTCTGGTCACCGGCGCACCCGGATCCACGCCCGCCCGTGCGCGTCTCTAGCTGGGCGCATTCGCGCTGCGTGTGTGCACGTCCGTTCTTAACGCGGTAAAACCGCGACGACCGAGCGGACGCTGACGCTGCGAGTTTTCTGCGCCTCACTCAGAGCCCGAACGGCTTCCGGCACTCTCTCTCTCTCCCTCTCTCTCTCTCTCTCTCTCTCTCTCTCTCTCTCTCTCTCTCTCTCTCTCTCTCTCTCTCTCTCTCTCTCTCTCTGTCTCTCTGTCTCTCTCTCTGTCTCTCTCTCTCTCTGTCTCTCTGTCTCTCTGTCTCTCTGTCTCTCTGTCTCTCTCTCTCTCTCTCTCTGTCTCTCTCTGTCTCTCTGTCTCTCTGTCTCTCTCTCTCTCTGTCTCTCTCTCTCTCTCTCTCTCTCTCTCTCTCTCTCTCTCTCTCTCTCTCTCTCTCTCTCTCTCTCTCTCTCTCTCTCTCTCTCTCTCTCTCTCTCTGTCCCTTGGCCCATTCTCTCTCATTCCTTTAGAGATATTTTGACAAACTTTTCCATCTGCAACAGTTTAGCTCAAGTCTTTGATTTTCCTCATTTTCTTTTCTCGATTGGCAGAGTATTGTGTGCTCTAGTATTAACATTAATAATAATAATAATAATAATAATAATGCACTTGTTAAAGCACTCTCAGAGAACTCAATCTCGTTCTATTTACATTTGCTACGAAGGGAAACGCGATTGAATGGTGAGTAATATCATGCTTAATAAACAACATGAATGAAATGGTCAGGGGTGACATGCACAGGGTCAGAATGCAAGTGTGCAAGTCAGAGCCCGAACGGCTTCCGGTA
>WPIO01000011.1:2692500-2747500 GCA_009760855.2 Cristatella mucedo
CCCAGGCTCGGTCTACACAGGGCCTGTTATCGTCATTTTTTAAGGAGTAAATAGTATTTTAAGAGAGTTTACGGAGGTCACTCTTTTCAGACCGGTCGCCTATAGGGGCCCCTGCGCCGCACTGGAGCGCCTCGGGCTCTTCAAATCGGGGCAATCGGCCCCGATGTTTATACGGATCGATCTACGAAGGCCTTTTGAAAATAATAATTCCTAGATGGGCTGTAGGGTCTTTCTTCTCTTTAGAGGACCTTTTAAGAGGCTTCCGGGAGGCGTCTTTTTCTTGAGAACTAGTCATGCATTTTCAATATGGATACGACGAGATCTGTACGCACAGAGAGGCTGGACGCGTCGTCTTAACGGAACTTCATCGGCCTGAGACGAAGTTCCGCTTTAAGAAGCATCTGCTCCAGTTTTTCACCCGAAAATTCGTGCGAAATTAATTCGGAGGAATGCGTAAGCCGAAGTACACCTAAGCAGGCCGAGCTCAGAGTGTCAGCGGAGGGTGGTGACACGCCGTCTCACCACGCGTCTCCCTCCGCAGGCGGCCGCCGCGCCTAGCTGGAAATCGTGGTGACGTCATGCAGCGCCCCCCCCCCCGTCGCGAGACGCTCTAGCTCAGCCTCGATCTCTTTGAGTTAATCTTGGGTTTTGTGTGGGTGGTTCGGAGTAATTGTTTCGCCTAACAGAAACTGATTGCAGTCTACGTCTCCAGCCCGCCTATGCGAGGCGTGGGAAGGGGGGTAGTCAACTCTGCTACTTAATAATAATAATAATACACTTGATAAAGCGCCCTTAGAGAACTAGATCTCTTTCTAGGCGCTTAAGTTTACACACGACAATAGCTAACGCGCCTGTCTATGCGGAGGGGGCTAGCTATCGTCAGTCAACTCAGTCTGGCTTACAGGTCACGCTGCACTAGCTATCGCCAGCCTCGCGGCCTTTGACCTTCTTGCTTTCCCTGTGCGCCCTCTTGTATCGCCCACTCATCGTCATCGTCATCTAATCGTTTTGCCGTCTCGCGCAGTAAATGTTTGATGGTTCCACAATCGAGCCTTCAGCTCGTGCGCACCGGAAGTCTAGAACTCGCTTCCGGCTACGATCGCTAACTGCAATGACCTTCCATCGTGTAAGTCCCAGCTGCTCCGATCAGATTTCCTTTCTAGAAACATGTGAACGTGTCTTTTTTTGTTAGCTTTGGTGTGCGTGCCAACATGCGTATGGGTGCATGATTCAGTGTTCGCTACTACCCAGAGGTTTGACTAACAGGTGGCCTTGACTGTGGTCTTTCCCGCCTGTTTTAGCGTGATGGCCTAAGCAAGATACTTGTTATCTTTTACATGCTTGATGCCGTACATGACACTCATAGTTTTTTATTGGTTCTCTTGAAGCGAGTCACAAAGCTTGTGGGTAGATCTCTCAGATCTACATTTACGACGACATGTTATGTCATCTACATCAACATCGACATCTACATGTAATGCGACGTATTATTAATACTATTATCAAACTTGGTATGTTGTTAATAATCTTGCTTCTGATTTTCGAGTTTTCGTGAGTTCCCGATGACGGCGTTGTATATTCTCTTCCCTATTGCACCGCGACATATTTCTATGCGTTAATCTGTGCTATTTAAAACCTAATGTCGGTTCAACTACACATTCTTTTATAACTCGACACTTAAGGAGGACGTCGGAAGGACAACCTAGATCTCAGCACAGCCGGTGGATTAAGACTTGAATGCAGATCATGAATCAGGGAGGCTTTCTGCGAACCAACTGCGGGTCACCGCTTCTTTGCGGCCGCGAAACAAAACAATTTATATTGACGGATTTAACAGCCTCATTTTTATAGTGGCAGAAGAGTCTTAACTTCTGTCACTGCCGCTAGCAGTCGGCAATACAGGATCGCTCACTGTAGGATTCGAACCCACGATCTGGGTCGTAAAGAGCGAGAACCGTACCGTACCTCCTGGACGATCACGGCCCATAGCCCAAACGACTCACTTTGGGTTCATGACTTAAATGGTAGCACTTGTCGAGGCTGGACATGCTTGCCCATCTGATTTAACGACGTTCGAAAAGAAACCAAAGAATCCGCCTATTCCTCAGTCCGGCGTTTGCTCTGTCTCGTCTGATTTCTTCTTTTTGTGCTTACGATGTGCTGCGACACGATACGCCAGACCAATTGAAGCGCTCGATGGCAGATCGGCGCGCCGCGCTTCGTCGAGCCTCGTCTTCGCACGCGCTTCGCGAGCCGGCACGCGCGTGCCACGCGCGCCGATCTGCCATCGAGCGCTTCAATTGGTCTGGCGTCGGCGGCGTTGGCGGAGGCGGCAGCGGTGCGTCGAAGTCGTAGGATCCGCTCTTTGACGCCGGACCCGCCACCGCCGCTGCGTCGTCGCTAGCTTTTTGAAAAACCGAGGACGACTGGCTGATGAGCGAGATCTTTCAAGCTAAACGCGCTTAACGGGCAGCCAAGTTCGCACTCTTGCCGGCGGCGTCGGACGGCACGCAGGCGATACGTGACGGAGAGCGACGCACATGCCGGTACGTCGACCCGGCGCACGCACTGCCTATCGCTCTTCGCGCGAGGCAGAGTTGCTGGCGCGATGGCTGCGCAATGTTTACGCTGCACGCACCTGCCGAGATACAGTCTGTCACCCCCGCCGCCACCGCCGTCGCCGAAGCCGCACAGCAACCGCAGCAGCGACGGTGGATAAGCGAGCGTGCCCGGCGGCGGCGACGCTATCGCACGCAGCTCTTGACGGTACGCTCTGACGATGCGCTCTGACGATAGCGCCGCGCCAGCCGCTCGTGCCGAGCCTGAGCGTGGCGGCGAGTCCGGCGGCAGCGGCGGCGGCGGCGGCGGCGGCGGCGATCGGCCTTAAGCAGCAGAGGGCCAACTTGCGCCACGCCGCTCGGCCACTCTTTAGGGTCGCAAGAGAAAAACGAATAGCTCATTTGTATAGCGCCCGAAAGAGAACTTCATCTCTATTCGACATCGGCCCAAGCAGCGCCGAGCGTCAGCCGAGATCGCTTCTTCGGTCGCTTTTCGCGAAAAACAAAGACCGGCTTGGCTCGCTCGCTCGTCGAGCCGCGAGGACGTCGCGCTCGGCTTCCGCCGCCGCCGCCGCCGCAGCGTAGCTAAAAGTACCGCTGCGCGCCTCCCGTCCGTTCGCTCCTATCGGGGCAATTCTCGCACGCCCGCGCTCGCTGGCGAGCCCGAGCTGGCGGTGGAGCGTCCGCTTCGTCGCGATCCTGCTGGCATCCGGCTTGCCCTCTTGGGCACGCGAGGTCACCCCCCCCCCTGACCGGCCTGGGCAATGGAGCGGCAGACGAGAAACGCTGGCGGACGGCCCCGCACTGCTGGGCGCGGCGTGGTGCAAGCGGAAGCCGCCTCGCCGCGCGGACCCGGGCGAGAGAGCGCCGGGCTAGGCGGGGCTTGCGGCGGCGGAGCATGCGACGCGACCCTGCTAGAAAAGCCGGCGGGTCTCCGGACATCCGTCCGCCTTCGGTTGGCGCGAGAGCTCGGACTCGGACTCGGTACCTCCGCTCAGCGTTCGCGCTCACCGCTGCCCCGGCTGCTACTTCCGGCCGGCGGCTCTCGCCTCGATCAGCCAGAGCGTCTCGAACGGCGGATGCGGGTCGTCGCTAAATGACCGCGAACTCGGTCATTTAGCCATGCGCTAAAAGTCAGCCGGGCAACACGGGACCGCAGGCCGTCGTGGTTATCCGTTTCGCAGACCTCGAGACGTCGAGATTCGCGGGCCGCTGCTAATCATCTTGCCAATTCGTATGCTGTGCGCTTCTAGTACCTTCTCTGCCAAAGAGCGCCCCTCATTGTAATCCAAAGCTCCCCCTTAAATTTACGGCATCTAGCCGATAGGCCACTTGAACGCAATTGCTAAAATATAAAAGCGGCGACCATTTTGCGCCTCGTACGAGTCCCTAATTTCATTTTTCTTACCTGGGGAGCATTTGGAGAAAGATCGCCATCGCGGGGCCTCGTAGAAGTGTACGTGCTTGATAGCGGTTAAGAACATCGTCGATTGAGGAAGTTGACACTTCGGATTATTGATCTGTGATTTGACTAGTTCTCTATAAAACGTCGCCTCGTCCTAATGGGTTATTACGAACTATAGCGATCCTAAAATGCGAAGCATATTCATACTCATTCAGACTCATTCAACAGACTCATTCATGTGTGGTGGACAATTAGCTGCGACTTTTTGGCAGCCTTTTCAAGTTTACATTTCGTATTCTTGGCTTTCTTTATTATATATATTATATATATATAATATATATATATTATTATATTATATTATATATATATATTATATATATTCTTTATACATTAGCCGTTAACCAACGGGCATCTTCGCGGGGACGTATCTGTTGTTTAGTGCGATTGCACACTCAGCTAGAAATTTGGCAAGCGTCGTGTTGTAGTAATGCAACGAGGAGTTAAGCTTGGTAGATGGAACGAGAAGACGAGCAGAAGACTCGCGTCTTGCTGCGAGAAACATCTACGCCAAGAGATCTTTCAAGTTTCTTGACTCGCATGTAACTTGGGATTCTGAAAGAGAAACGCGTTCGGGAAAATCTGAATGCACCAATGATCAGATGCGCTCAAGATGGGTTCAGATTATGAGTCGATAGGATAATAATGCCGCGTGAGAAAATTCGGTCTTTTACGTACGTAGGCCTTTTGCGTACGTGAGTAGAGGCGAGTAGCGAGCGCGAGCGCGGATAACTCTATATATATCTATAGAATAGATTCGGAAACAAAAACGGCTGGCGAAAACGTCGGATCGGATGGAAAGGCAAAGTGTATATTGAAATCACAAAGGATAATGAAATGGGCGATTTCTGGTGTAATGAGCCGCTAGACGGTCAGAAAATTTAGAGAGGAAGCTGGGTGCTTGCCCAATCGACGATAAATTACCGCCGCCGTCGGCCACTTACCATTAGCCACTTACCAATCGGTCATTTACCATTGGCCCGGACAGCGAAGCAGAGATGCAAGAGGTTCTTTTTGCAGGAGTCGAGTGAGGTTTGAGACCGAAGAAGTTGGGGGCGAAAACTCCGTCATCAGTTTGCAAAGATTTCCCGGGGAAAGGGGGAGTAGAATCCTGGGAGAGGGGTAGCATCGGTGATGGCCGATCGGGGAAAGCAATTCTTCGACTTCAGCCGAGTCCCTGAAACAGCGACTACGCCAATGTCGGTAAGTACACCAAGCACGAGCACGTCGTGTAAGCGGCGCCATTTAGAGGAGAATGTGGCCTCCGCCGGCGCGTCTTTTTTCTCGCGAACATCGTAATCCTCGTAAGAGGAAAAATGCGTGGATTGTCGAGTAGATTTTGCACCCCCCACCGTTCAATCGACGACCACGTTCTCTTTCAGAGCGCGAGCGGATGTCCGCGGAGCTGCGCGTCTACGGCAAACGACCGCCTTTGTTTCCGGCTCATTTCTACTGAGCATCAAATGCCAGCACCGTTTCTCGCGTGAGTCGCAAGCCCTATTTCAAATCCTCAAATCGATCATCTTCTCAGTGGCCAGTGTACACGAAAAGCTCACGCGGAGTGCGCCGTCTGCGCCACTGAGAGGTACGCACCTGGTCCGCACGACCGATTTTCGTAAATGCGCTCTCGGGCCCTAAGTTTAAGCCTCGCCGTCTCTCTAAGATGCACTTTATTAATGGCGACAAGCTCGCTAATGCCGGCAGCAGAGCTTGCATCTGCGGAATAAAGAGGGACTCTGCGGCTATCTGTCGCGGTCGCTCACTCACTAGTAACACATAGGAAGTCTAGGATGCAGGGGCTGCGGCGGCGGCGGCGGCGGTGGCGGAAGGAAAGGGCGGCGGATGGAAAGGACGGCTGAAGCAAAGGACGGCGGAAGCAAAATATGGCGGAAGGAATGGACGGCGGAAGGAAAGGGCGGCGGAAGGAAAGGGCGGCGGAAGACGGCGTGCGGAAGACGCTGACGGTGGAAGATGCCGTTGGAAGACGCTGCGGCAACTAACGAAGTACTGACGACAGCATAGCTCAGCGTGCTGGGAAGATCGACTTGCGTCGCCACCGGTTCTCGCTCTACGCTTCTGAAACGTTCGCCGCGCCGTAATGCGACTCCGAACGAGGCGAACCTTCTCGCCTCGACCGCGTGCCAACACACCCCTCACTCGGGCGAGCGTCGCCCGCGGTCACTCGGGAAAAAATGCTAGCTGATTTCTAACTCAGCCTCTTTGTGTGTAAAGCGGCACAGGGGCCTTAAAGGCTGTTACCACCGCTTGCAACGTCAATAAAGGATCGCCCACTGCAGGACTCGAAGCCACGACCTCGAGGGGGGGCTGAGGTCGTGACGAGCAACCGCCTTACCCAGGTAGCGTGCCATCACGGCTCACCGCTACCGAGGCCGCAGCCCACGCACACTGAGCAGGTAGCGGCCCACGCTGAGCTGACGAAAGCCTGGCCCGGTTGAGACGGGGGCGGACTGTCAATGACCAGCTAACGCGAGCCAAACGAACAAAATTGGTCATTTATCAGTTTGACCGCTTGGCTGGCGTCAGTTGGCAGACGATCGCCTCGGGGGCTGTGTCAGAAGGAGCTGTGAGTCGGCGCGTTGCGTGTATTTAGCTCGCGAGCAGAGATGACTGCAGAAATACGAGAGAGATACAACTAAGAAAGACAAAGAGAGAGTTGGAGCGATAAATAGATTGACAGGTTCTCTGCAGTTTTATAAATGCCTCTCCTGTATATCCAGACTACAATATATATATATATATATATATATAGAACTGTATATGTATATGTAGTACAAGCGTTAAATGTATATATATATACACATATATATGTATATATATATATATATATATATATACCACATGTATATACAAATTTAGTGTTTATTAGAAAATGCGAAGCCTCAAAATGGGTTGTTGTGTCTTCTGCACGCAACTCGGGTGTACCAAAAGGTACGTTTTCTAGATGGCATCTAGATCTGTTCCAAAGCCGAGTAATTCCAGTTAAATACCCTTAAAAAATTAGGTCCAGCTTATACAAGGGCACCACAGCCAACCAAGCTGGTCTATTCATTTGTGACAGCCCGGCTGACTTACGTAACTCATTACTAGCAGGTCTGTCTACTAGTGACGTAAGACACTTGCAGTTGGTGCAAAACCCTGCGGCTGATTTGTATGTCGTGAAAGTTGAAACTGTCGCATCCTGCCCGCTTCTCACCGACCTGAATTTTGAATTTTGGTCGAACAGCAGCGCATCGACCTGAAGGTTCAGTCACTCACTTGCATGTCCCACGATTCCCTTCCTCGGGCCTACTCACCCGAAATACTTTCTAATCAGGCTTCGCATTGTACCGCCCGCCATTCTGATTAAACTTGTTTAGCCTTTCTGTTAATCAGCCTCAAATCCTGAGGACACCGCGACCTCAGTTCGTGTGCTCCCAAACGGCCGCCTGAAACTTACTCTCGAATGACGTCATGACGCCAGTGACTTCACAATGTTTAAAAAGAAGCAAAAACCTATCTATCTAGACACAAATTTATAAATATATATATATAGCATATATATATATATATAGCATATATATATATATATACAATCTCTTTCTTTGTCCATATATAAATATATATTAAAGATGTATTAAAATATTTAATGTTAGCGTTCGCGTTAATTATTCAAATAACTATATATATTTATAGAGAAAGAGACAGAGACAGACAGAGTCAGAGAGAAATTTGATGAGTGAAGGACGCATCCAGTAGAAGGGGTAGGAAAATAAGAAAAGGAAGAGAGGTCTGGGGCTGCTGCGCTCAGCACGTCCCTGCAGCCTGTGGCTAGCATGCTAGCATGCTCTGCCCGAGAGCTGAGGCAGGTGAAAATCTGAGCGCGCGGGCGATTTGATTTCAACGCTTGCACCACTCTCTTTGCTGCTTCTGCGTAGCACGTCGCTCTCGCCTTGGCGCCTTGATGCTCGGCAGCCGATTGCATTGATGAGCAGATTGCAGCCACTCGAACACGGAGCCAAGCCGGCCCGGCTCAAACGAGCCGACATCCGCCTCCGCACTGTCCGCCGCCGGCGCCCGATCGCACCGCTTCGTCACGACTTGCTGGCGCGCTGCGCAAAAACGCCGCTGCGCCATCTTGAAGCGGCGGCAGCAGCAGCAGCAGCAGTGAACCCGAAAGATTCCGCGGCCGGCGAGCCAAGCTAGAGAGCTCCGAGAGCGACGGACGCGAGGCGACGGGCACCGACCTTCCTTCCCCAGCGGTAGGCCTGAGCCGCAAATGACGCTGGCACGAAGCGCGGCTTCGTTGGGCTTCGCTCACCGCGGCTTCGTTGGGCTTCGAGCTGTGCTCCACGTCTGCTGAGAAGGCGGCCCCTTGGCAAGAGAGCTGCGCGATCCGAGCCGGTCAACCGATGGCTCGTTTGGTCGAAACGCTGCCTCGCTGCCGCCGCCGATCGCCGGCGATACGTCCTGCCCTGACAGATGGACACCGGCTCTACGTCCGACTCCCGAGAAAAGACGGCCTATATATATATATATATATATATACATATATATATACATATATATATATACATATATATATATATATATATATATATATATAAGAATATGCACACGTTCACCTAGAGCGCCCTCTGGGGGCGATCGTCGTCGGGTGCGGCCGTTCTCACGCCGAGCTATGCGTCGAGTGAGCGTCGCGCTAGTTTTATTAAAGGTTTCCGCTTGTGGCTGCTATCTGCCACGAAGCTGCAATATCGCTGCGCCGCGTGGCTGGGTAAACAGCCGGCTTCGAGGGCCTTTTTTGAGCTTGGCGGCGCGTGCTCGCCTCCTCGGACGTCTGAGCGGCAGAACGCAGATAACGAACCGTAACTTGCTCGCATTCCGCCGCTGCCGCCGCCGCCGACACCGGCTGAGCCGGAAGGCATCGGCGGCGGCGGCGGCGGCGGCGGCGGCGGTGGAGCTCAGCCGGCGTCTACGCGCGTCTTGCGTTCGAGTCCTCCGTAGCTGCGTGACAGCGAGTCCTTCGGCTGCGTTGGAGTCGTGTCGCCAGACTAGGCATCCTAGGAGCAGCAAAGTCGTGAGAGATGCATGTATTTACCTGTTGAACCCTCGAATGCCGGAGGAGGCAATCTGTTGCCCAGCTGCTACAGGGCGAGTCCTCGAGTTGAGAGATAAGCGCCCGAGATCGAAAGACACTCAATGCCGACGCCTGAGCCTGCACCGGCCGCCGCCGGGACGCCGCCGCCGGGACGCCGCCGCCGCCGGGACGCCGCCGCCGCCGGGACGCCGCCGCCGGCCGCCTGCGCTGCCTACGCGCCTTCGAGAGCGGCGGAGCCTGCGGAGGCCGGCAGGCTTCGCCGCTCCGCGAACGTCCGTCGTTGGGAGGACGACGTCGAGGTCGCAGCGAATTCCAGACCCCGAGCCCCCGTCCGCCCCTCCCGTCCCGCTCCCACTCACCCCAGCCGCGCTGGAGATCGCAGGCGGCAGCGTCGCGCGCAGGTCAGCGCTCGTGCGGCGATCTCCCACGCCAGCCCCGCGCTCTCGCTCCGAGAGTGGCTTCTGCTGAACTTGCGTGGTCGAGTACGCGCGATCGACCTCGCGAGCTCAGGACGAACCCAGCGCGGCAGCGTCAAGAGCGGCGGCGCGCGCGCCCAACGACAAGTCGGAAAGACGAGTCGGCGGTTCGCGAATGCTCGCTGGGCGGCGCTGGCGGCGGCGCTAGACGCACTTGTCTGTTTGCACGCGGCTGCGCCGAGCGCGGCGAGGGAGGCCTGGCGCACCGCTCAGGGTCGGCGCGGAGGAGCGTGCTCGCTCGTCTAGCGCGCTGCTCGTCGCTAAATACCGTCTACCTGCGCGGGAGAACGTGCGTCGAACGCCGCGCTGTGCGCGCCGCGCGCCGCGCGCAGCGAGCGAGCGCGGCAGCACGCGCGCGGCCGCGAGCTGGACCGGACGTGGCTCGTTATCGTCGCCGTCCGCTCGACTTTCGCCGTCCGCTCGGTCGAGCGCCGAGCGGACGGCGAGACACTTTTCGGCCGACCGGGCGGAAGAGCGCGAGCCTGGTCTGCCGGGGTCGCGAAGCGACGGGGCGGCGACGCGTCGAATCGCCTGCCGCGAGCGGGACTCCGGAGCGAGTTCGGCGAGCGGGAGAGCGGCAGGGCGGTCCCTGTTGCCTCGACGAGACGCGCACTTCGTAGGGGGCGGCGCCGGCAGGCGGCGCAGCGGAGGCCGAGCGGAGCGCGACCGCCGCTCGGCCTCCGCTGGACGGAGCGACCTCGGCGTTCGTGGAGCATTTGCCTGAAGCGCGCGCTATAGCTCCTTCTCCTCGCTGCTGCAGACGACAGCGAGCCGACCCGTTGCCGCTGTCGCAACGGCTTCGCGAAGGGCAGGACAGCAGTAGTGCATGACGCAGGGCAGGGCGATGCGTCCCCGTTTCCGGCGAGGGCTAATGAGCTGGCGAGCGCAGCCGATCCTCCCTTCCCGGCACCGTCGGGTGTGCTCGCGGCCGAGCGCCGCCGACTCTATGCCGACGAAAGAGAGGAGAGAGAGAAGAGAGAGAGAAGAGAGAGAGAGAGAGAGAGAGAGAGAGAGAGAGAGAGAGAGAGAGAGAGAGAGAGAGAGAGAGAGAGAGAGAGAGGAGAAGAGAGAGGGAGAGATGAACCGCGCTTATCGGTTTGCGGCAGGTGAACATGTGGCGAACCTCTCAGGCGGCCGAGCGCTATCTTAAGAAGCCGCGCTGGCCGCGGGCCGGCGGTCGGCTCGCTGCGACGGAAGAAGCGAGCGCGCAACGAACGAGCGCTCGGCGTGGCGACGTGGCGCGCGGTGGCGCGGGGCCCGAGCGAGATAAGGGTCGGGCAACTCGGTGCCTAAGGCGGATCGGTCCGCCGCAGCAAATGGGGGCCCGCCGCCGCCGCTGTCGTGCCCGCCGCGGCGGCGGCAAGCGGCCTTCTCAGAACGCGTTCGCGGCGAGAGCGGCTGAAGCTCGCAGTGCGTCGTGCCGTCGCGGCGAGCATCGGTCGAGCCGCCGGAAACGAAGCGCGCGCTCGCTCAGCTGCGAAGCACGCACGCTTCGCGTTCTCTCGGCTGCGATGCTCGGCTGCGTTGACGCTCGCGGACCATTAAGAAGCCTCCAGAAGGTCTCGAGGGACGCTCTCTCCGCAGCCGCTCTGGCAGCGGGTGTGGAAGCATTGTGAAAGCGCTTCTTAAATGCGTACGTGGCTTAATAGCTTAAAGCAGATGTAAACAGTGCATACAGAGATCTTCACAGATAAGTCTCGGCGGTCGTTGCCGGGCGGCGGTTGAGGCGCACACACACACACGCGCGCGTCCCCGCATCCCTCCCCCTCCCTAATCCCACGGCAGCACGAAGCCAGCAGTGTCCGCACGAAAAGACGGGTACTCGAAGTCACCCTAGAATCGCCGCAACTCGTGCACCGGCCGCGTGCGACCTTTGCGGTTAACCTTTGTCAGTGCTTTCGCGTAAGCTAATCTTCTGCGTTACACAATGTATGTACTACGACCGCTTTCGTAGCGATACAGCCACGCAGCTTTTCGTCTGTTTTTGTTTGTTTTCGTTTTCGTTTGTTTTTCTGCTGACCGCGCCAAGTCATGCTCCTTCGCCGCCGTCGCCGCCGTCGCCGCCGTCGCCGCCGCCGCCGCCGCCGCCGCTTCTGACGGCTGAGCAGCTGAATGGGCAACACGCGAGCGCCGGCTGCCCATTCGGACGGCAGAAACCGCATTTATTTCCGGCTCCGTTGGCGCCACCCATCGTCCTGAGCCACCGTCGGCTCACCTGACGTAAAAGTCACGTGACGAAGGTTCCTCAGTCCCGTGAGCAGAACGGGTCGCCGCCGAAGGGAGCACTTCTCTACTTCTCGCACAGCGTCGTCGCCGCGGCCCAAGTGTCCCTCGTCGCCGCAAGCTACACGCACCGCAGGCGTCCGCAACGTCCTTCGTTGCGGACGCCTGCGACTTCTGCTGCTGCAATTAAAGCAGCAGCGCCCTGACATACTTTACATGCCACACCTGTGGCCAATAGTTAAGCCATTGACGCGGCGCAACGTCAGGCCACTAATGCATGTTAAATTTCCTGTCGTCTGCTGTGATTCATCGAGCTCTCGTATATGTACGCGTTTAGAGTAATGAAGAGAGAGAGAGAGAGAGAGAGAGAGAGAGAGAGAGAGAGAGAGAGAGAGAGAGAGAGAGAGAGAGAGAGAGAGAGAGAGAGAGAGAGAGAGAGAGAGAGTCTCGTTTACCGCTCACGTCCACGCCCGCTCGTGTCTCCATGAGACTCCGCAAGAACTGCCGCCTTCGGAGCCACTGTTACGCAGCACCTTCACTCGCAAAAGAGCGAGCTCCTACGCGCTCTTGGCCGCACTCGGTGTGAGTGTTTAGCTTCGAAACTTTGAAAGCGGAGGTTCCAGGTTCAAATCCTGCAAGAGGCTTTACTTTTACGCTAACATTTTTTTAGAGCTTCCGATCCCGTTCGTCTGCGTGCTGCGACACTAGCGAAAAGTTGGCTCGCTACATCAGCCAGCAGATGACAGCACTAGAGTCTGCTTACGGTTCCTGGAGCTCTAGCTTTAAGAACTGCGTATATCGTAATCCATAGTTTAGAAAATACAGGTGGACGTAATAATTTAATCGCTTGTCAGTTGTGCTTTTAGCGCTTCGTTTATCGGCTGCACTCTATCGATAGTGCTGCATAGCCGCGCCTCTCCGCGGTGGCTATGCAATAGACCGATCCACACGAGCCTAGCTGGACTCGCTGCACCGTTTAGCGGTAGGCGCCCTCTTTGTTGCTGCGGTCGGCCCGCTGCCGTGTACCGAGGCAACACATCTGCGACTCGCTGTAGCCACGCTTCTTCGAGGCGCCTGCTCTACCACTATTGGTGGCGCGTCTGCAACGCAGTTCTAGCACCACAACGGGCGCTGTGTGTATGGCAAAGGGATGTTAGTGCAGTACGAGCCGCCGTGCAGTGCGCTCGTATCGCGGTCGAGAAACGGAAATCCCTTTCGCCTGGTAACGCGGGCGGCGCTGGGGTCTTTCTCGCGGCGATGTTCGGACTCGGGGCACGTGGGCTGACGGGGACGGAGCCCGCACGTCGAATGTCTCCAGCGGGAGTCGCTCCGAGAGCGCTTTTCGCTAGTTGGAGCTGTCGCTGCCCGGCTAATAGACCGAAATACACGGTACACACCGCCGGCGCTCGAGCAAGTCTTGGAACTTACTCGCTCGAACTCGCGCTTACGTCATTATTCTGATTGTTAGTTGACCCTAGCGCGTAAGCAATTACGTGCCTATGGATATCTAAACGCTTATCGCTTCGGGCTGCTGGGTCTCCCACGCCGGCGGCGGCCTTAGTCACGCCGGCGGCTAGTACGCTGCATATTAATTACGATCTAGCGCAGCTATTATTGCTTCGTCTCATCGTTGATCAAATGCATTCCTATTTCCGTTAATGTTAATGCTGTTGCTAAGATTCGTAAATTATGCATTAACAAAAGAAAAGCACCCCGGAGCGGCCGCGGTGGCCGGAGCCGCCAGCTTAGACGACGCTCGTTGGGCGGGAACTGCGAGCTGAGTACCCGCTCGTTTGGTATTCCTGGCGGTCTCAAACCGCTCAGCACGCTCCCCACATGCGTCAGTGTGTATCTATCTAACTTAGTGGTCATCAGGCCTCTTCTAACTCCAGCGGTCATACGAAACGCTTGCCTTTGGAATCCTCGCTCAATGTGCAATAAACCTCTGGTAATAAGCGTCATTATTTCTGAAAATGGTCTCGACCTGCTCGCCTTAACTGAGACTTGGCTAAAATCGGTTTTTGGGTCTGCTGTACCGCGAGAGCGGACTCCAGCACTCCAGCGGAATCCGCTGAGGCGAGAACAGCGGACCCACTTGCAGCAGCTGCTTCCCAGCCGGCGTGCTGGCCGTGCGGCCCAGTTCCGGGTTTACTTAATAAACGGCGTCTGCCTGAGCCGTCTTGATCTATGCGCGACTGCCAGCAGAAACACAACATCGGTAAACTGCCAGACAATAAAAGACGCAACCCCGACTGGTTTATCATTCTTTCATACCCCTAGATCAATCAAAACTGGAGGTGGAGTTGCTGTTATCGTTCGCTCGAAATTCAACTTTAAGCCATTTGCAGTAACCTCGAAGCAGTCTTTCGAATCGATTGTCTTGATTTCACCCGAAAACAAGGTACCGATGGTGGCAGTAGTCTATCGCCCTAAAGGTACCAAATCCTCCTTTTTCTCAGATTTTTTCGATCTCATTTTGATTCTGCATGCAAGAAATCTATCTTTCCTCGTTATCGTTTATTTCAACGTTCACTTTGATAACTTATCTGACGCCTTCACCACTGAATTTCGTGCATTGACTGACTCATTGTCTCTTGTTGCTCATGTGCACGGCCCTACTGTGCTTATGAGTGCTGACACTGTGCATGCTGCCACTAACCACATTTGCATGCTGACCCTGTGCATGTCACCCCTAACCATGTTATACATTTTGTTTGTTTATCAAGCATGATATTACTCACCATTCAATTGCATTTCCGTTTGCAGCAAATGTAAAGCGCCTAGAGAGAGAGATTAAGTTCTCTGAGGGGGCTTTATCAAGTGCATTATTATTATTATTATTATTACTAACATCAAGGGTCACACACCCGACCAGATTTTCTCATACAACTACACTTTGTCATCACCAATTATTACCAAATCCTGCTTATCTGACCACATACAGATCTCATTCAGTCTACAGTGTGTGCCCTCCTCCTCCTCCTATAAATTCACCTGTGAATGGCAAAACCTCAATACCCTTGGCATCGATGCAGTCCGTACGAGAATATCTGCTTCGCCTCTGCTGCCTAGTCCCCCTCCGACCTGTCATCATTGGTAGATAGCTACAACACGATACTAGCTGACACGCTCAACGAGTTTGCACCTCTGACTAGACGTACTGTGCACCCTCGCCCAGACGGACTATGGTTTATCACAGACGTTAAACTAGCTAGGTCTACTAAGTGCAAGCTTAAAAAAAAGCATACACAAGATCAGGACCGACTGTTAATCGACAGGCATACGAGGACTACTGTAGGTCATAAAAATTGATCCTAGCAAAAACCAAGTCTAGCTTCGATAAAAACCTTGTTGAATCACAGATGCACAACCCAAAAATGCTGACGTCGACGATCAATCATCTCAACCGCTCCTATAGGAGCTCCTTTCCTGATGATCCCTGCGCTGATCTAGCTGATTGCTTCTCAAGCGTTTTTTCCAGAAGATTCAAAAAGGACAAATTCAGGAAGTCCATCTCTACAATGGCAGCATCCTCCTAGAATGCTGTTCCTCAATTCCATGCACCACCTCAATGTCTACATTCAAGCATGGCAGTAGTGATATCGTCCTGAAGTTCGTATCTCAATCAAAGAAAAGAAAAAATCCTCTGGACCCTATTTCCACTGTCCTGCTCCTACGTTGCATTGATCTGCTGCTGCCATGCATAAATAGCATCATTAATATATCATTAGCCTTAGATCATGTCCCAGCACCTTTCAAAAAAGCTTTAGTCAGGCCACTTCTCAAGAAAGCGACACTAGACTAAGAGAACTTGAGCAACTACCGCCCAGTCTCCCTTCTACCATTCCCATCAAAGACACTGGAACGGGTCATGGCGGACCGGCTGAACTCACATATTGAAACTTCTAACCTTGTTGGTAAATTCCAGTCTGGCTTTAGAGCTAATCACTTCATAGAACCAGCATTGCTTAGGGTGTACAACGACCTACTTAGGAATGCAGACCTGAATAGAGTAGCTCAGCTTGTTTTGCTCGATCTTTCGGCAGCTTTCGATACTATCAATCACAAAGTTCTTCTAGAGCACCTCTCATCTCGCCTGGGCATCACTGGCACTGCTCTGCAATGGTTCAGGTCCTATCTCAATGTAAGACTCCGGAGTATTGACGTGAGTGGACAGAAATCATCCGAGGTACCACTGAAATATGGGGTAATACAATAATAGTAATAATAATGCACTTGATGAAGCGCCCTCAGAGAACTCAATCTCTTTCTAGGTGCTTTACATTTGCTGCAGTACCTCAGCGCTCCGTGTTAGATCCGGTTTTTTTCACGGTTTATACTCTCCCTCTTGCTGATGTGATTGCCAAGCACAATCTAGGCGTCTCTTCTATGCGGATGACACTCAGTTATACCTTCGCTTTGATCCGTCCTAGCCCTCGAGCACCTCGAATTCTCTCAACTCACTTGCTGCATGTATTGATGACAACCACACATGGATGGCAGCAAATTTTCTAAAACTAAATGATAATAAAACTAACTTACTAGTTAGGGTCAAACCAAGTGTGATTCAGAAATTGGAAAGGCTAGCACTCAACGTCGACTCTGCCATCATATCTCCTGTTGATTCAGCACGAAATCTAAGTGTCATGTTCCAAAGTGACCTTTCGTTAGACGACCACATCTGCTCCACAATCAAGTCTGCCTACTTTCAGCTATATAACATTGCTAAAATTCGGGCGTTTTTTAAGATAAGAACACCACTTCTGAGTTGGTCCATGCATTTGTGACATCCCGTCTTGACATCTGGAACTCACTGCTTGCTGGCCTACCGGCATATGCAATCTGACGCTTACAGCTGGTGCAAAACTCTGCAACTAGGCTTATCTGTCGTGAGCGTTGCAGTTGCCACACCACACCACTTCTCGCCGACCTGCACTGGCTACCAGTCAAGCAATAGATTGACTTCAAGGTTTTGTCGCTCACTTTTAGGTCACTTCATTCTTTGGCTCCAGCCTATCTCTCAGATCTACTCCCCCACCAGGCTACACATCGTACCACCTGCTTTTTGGAATCTAACTGTTTACCTATACCTCGTACAAGCCTCGAATCTTTTGGAAACTTGCCTTTTGTTTGTATGCTCCCAAAGCTCAAAAACTCACTCTCGATTTTCGTCACGACATTCCCTGACTTGACCACATTTAAAAGAACTTAAAAACGCACCTATTTATGGCAGCATTTCGTGGGTCCCTGTGATTCGTCCTTTACGTGCTTATACGTGCTGACACTGTGCATGCTGCCACTAACCACATTTGCATGCTGACCCTGTGCATGTCACCCCTAACCGTGTTGTTCATGTTGTTTATTGAGCATTCTACCACTCACCATTTGACCGTGTTTTCTTTGCAGCAAATGAAAAGCACCTAACAAGAGACTGAGTTCTCTGAGGATGCTTTATCAAGTGTATTATTATTGTTGTTATTATTGCGTCGTCTGTGCAGTAGAGGTGAATTGGCGCTTACGCCGTCTGTGCAAGCGTCTGCTCATCGAAGGTCGAGGTCGAAGTCGGTGGGGAGGCTGTTTCCTGCGACTTCTTCCTGCGAGCCCTGGTCTTTGAGACGGACAAGCAGCCACTTCGGAGTGCTTACAAAAAAAGGATTGTCTGCCGCTCAATAGCAATGATCTCGTCGGCTTCGGAAGCCCGATGCAAAGTGCAAGTGCAACCATTCGTTCAGTCGAGCCACGGTGTAAGAAAAAGTAATACATAAAACACGGACGCACAGCTTGCATCTCGATTTTTCAATGCGGTTCTCCAAGTCTGAGTTGGAGGTGTATCTCCGTCTGTAACTCCACGAAGTCATAAAGACCGCGTGGGTGTTACACAGGAGAGTTTTGTATAGCGCACTCACAGCCTAAGCGGCTTTCGGTACGCATTCGGTAGCCAACAGACTTCGTCTCACGCAACAAAGAGAACGTGGCAAGCATAGCAGAGTCAGGAGAAGAGTTGAGGTAGTGAGTAGCATGGAAGTAGCAGCTCAGGACCGCTGAAAAGGATGTGCCATAGTCGGCAGTAGGAGAGTAGTTGTCGTTGCGTAAGAATTGTGGAAGCGAGTGCCACAGTCTAGGACCTGCAGAGCTAAAGCTTCTGTCTCCAACTGTCTTTAAGCGGAGGAATGGGAAAGCTAATTTATTGCCCACACAGGACCTGAGAGCGCGAACAGGCTGAAACTGATGCAGCAGTTCAGCTAGGTACGAAGGAGCCAAGCCGTGGCGGGCCTTGTGTGTCAGCGTAAGAACTTTGCTCTGTATCCTTTGCTCAACTGGCAACCATCCTAGCTCTTTTAGCAAAGGTGACACGTGCTCAAACTTCTGGGACTTGAAGACTAGCCTTGCAGCCATATTCATTGTCCGCTGTAGTGGCATAATAGCTTTCTTTGGCAGCCCAGCCAAAAGGAAATTACAATAATCAAGCCAAGACAGAACTAAAGAGCTAGTTAAATTTTTTACAAGCCACTGTGGGAGACAGCTTCTAATCTTGGATAGGGATCGGATGTGATGGCTAGCTGTAGAGGCAGTCTTCTGAATGAAGCTTTTGAAATTGAGGCAGCTGTCGAACACGACACCTAGATTACGAGCACGTGGTGAAGGTCACACAATAGCATCACCTATTAGAAGAGCAAAGCCTTTTAATCCAGCCGCACGATTAGGGTGTCCTATGAGCAGCAGTTCGGTTTTATCGTCATTTAATTTCAGGAAGTTTTCCGACATCCAGGATCGAATGTCGGCAAGGCAAGCATTCAGTTTCTCAGTTGCTGCAGCATATTCCGACGGCTTAAATGACAAATACAACAGAGTATCGTCAGCATAGAAGTGATATTCTATTCCATGGGCCTTAATCACTTTTCCCAGAGGTTGTGTAAAAATGGAGAACAGCAAGGGACCGAGTACAGACCCTTGAGGGACTCCACAGGTGACCCTTTTCGTGTGTGAGACCTGACCCCCACACGACACGGATTGAACACGATCAGACAAGTATGATTTAAACCACGCCAGTGCTTCGTCTGCCAGACCGATCATTGATCTCGCCAACCCGACGCTCAATTCTTGCTCCGATTTTGGAGAGCTGCATTTATCATCGCACACATCAGTTCGTCAAATGGTTGTTATCAGCATTTAAAGTTACCAAGTCTTTGGCCACTCGTTTGGTGGATGATTTTGGTTACAGCTTTGTGCAATGCATTTTTTGTTGAGGCCCGTAAAGTGAAGATACCGGACTGAGCTGGTCAGCGTGATTTTAGATTTTAGCTGTTCCGTGTTAGCGGCATAATGATAATCTCTTGCAGCAAGCGTAGCAAGCGTCAAGGTATTTCGTTATTGCCTGACTACGTGTCTTGCCACGACGATGATATGGGGAGGGAGTAGTTAATCCACGATTTATTAGGTTACAATGGCGTCTTTGTGCTATGGATCTGGCGGATCTGTTTGCCAACTGTTGGATTTAGCCTTGAAAAAGCGATTATCGTGACGCTGATTTAAACGACTAGTGTGAATAGTTGTCGGTCTGTTCGATGGGATTTGTGAGAGCCAGCTTGATTGGTATACGTGGGTTTCTTACTTTACCCGTCTTGGAATGGTATGGTAGAGATTGAGCCCGGTTCATGCGGCTCGCGTATCTTTGTCTTTGTAATGGCAGCAGCATCTTTCTTTGTTTATGCTTGGACGGCCGAGTGCGATCGGAGCCTCGCTTTGAGTACCTCTTGTATATTCGTTGAAATAGTGATAACTGGATCTAATTTTTAACCCGTGTGAAATTAAGTCTTGATTTTAGACGTTTCTAGTGTTCTAGTGGGTTGCTTAGATTTTGTTTGTATTGCACGATAGCTGTTATTAATGCGCTTCGGCAATTTCGTTATGGTAAAAAATATAAATTTTTTTTTCGTGGGTTCAAAGATAGTAATAACAAATGAATAATAATTGCTGCTCTGCTTCGTCTGGAGCATGAAAGCTACGATATGTGTACAGTTTGCGCGTGTTTTGAGGAGAGCTATGGGGTCCCAGAGAACTCCTGATGTTGCTTGAGATGATTCTGGTTAGTCTTTCTTATTGTTGAAACTTCGGCAAAGCGTAGGATTAAATAATTCGCTTAGGCGATTTTGTGCCTCTCTTGTCTAGATAGGAAAATAATGAAGGTAATATTAACAATGGATGAATAATAATAATAATAATAAATAATGTCTTTATAGGAAACAATGAAGGTTATCGATCCTTATGGTAACAGTTCGCCGACGGTGCCATAGAGTAATCACTCTGTGATCATTGACAATTATTTTGGGTTCAGAGGTGAATTCGTCGTTGGCTTAGAGTAGGTTTAGATGACTTATCATTTAGTCCTTAGCCTGCGATCGTCGTGGAACAATAGAAGTCCTTGGCCACGATGCACGTTTCGTTATAAGTACGATAGGCTTGACTCAGACGGACCGTCCGACTTGCTAATTAAAATGTTCAATGTTATTCATTGTTCCTCTCTTGCTGTGACATAACTCAGTCTTTCTGCTTTTTCTGTGTCTTCGTGTGCCCTTCGGTCAATACAAAAGGCCAGTCGTTCTTTGTATTATATCAAGCTTCGTCAGTGCCATGTGTGGTATCGCTGGGGCAGAACCAGCTCCATTATGGATTCCTGTTTCGACATCTGGGCCACCAGTCTGTCCTCTCTAGCTCTTTACTTCTCTGAGCGTGGAAAAGTAAGAAATCCGCTTTAGGCTGATGTGTCAAAGGACTGATGTGGCTAACGAGAAGCTGCACGCGACGACGAAGACGATCTTCTCTTAGGACGCTATGCAAATGAATAATGTCAGGGCTATCAGTCTTTCCTCTCTACTTCTCTCCGTGCGGTTGTGGGAAGTTCGCTTTAGGTATGTCGAAGGTACGAGAAGGGACGAGAAGCTGCACGCGACGACGATGTCACGCGACGACGTCTTCACGGCGGTGCACAGCTGCAGCTACCGGCGGCGGATATTGGGATTCCGAGGGTGCGCTTAGAAGCTTACACTTTCTCTTCCCTGCTAATGCCTAGCCGGCAGACGGCGGCACGACGACAGAGCCGCAGAGCGTCGTGAGAACAGCTCCATCACAGCGCTGTGCCGGCTCCACGCTCGAATCGGCCATCCGGACGACATCTGGAGGCTGCTAGCTCAATTGACGGTATTAGCAGGAGCGCATTAGGAGGACTCCTCTGTCACAACCGGTTGAAGGACAACAGTCTCTGAAATATTTTGAAATTAAAACTTATAAAAGCTAATGGTCCGCCACACGAGGCTAAATTCAAAAGGCAGATTTTTAAATGCGTCAGCTGAAACAGCACCTCTACTGCTAATTGCAAAAAAGCGTAAAAACTTCTTTTATCCAGCAATGGAGAAAAGTCTGACGATTTCATTTTGCCTTGTAGCACCATAATTATGCTATGTTATTTTTATTTATCTATATTATTATTATTGTACATTAATTTATATCAGCTACATTATTTTAAATGTGTGCGGATAAGCCTATAAATATGAGACGCTGAAGTCTTGATTATGTTGTGCCATTTGGGATATTTACAGTACTACTGGCGTTTACCTGGGAAAAATTGATCGCAGGATTCTTAAGAGATGACAATCAATTTAAAACTTGTTCACCCTGCTTATGAGTGTATAGCTTGGCTAAAGCTCAGCCGCAATGATTTCACGACCGGCGAACCGTCTCTAGATCCCCAATATCATCATCTCTGTAGTCTTCACTAGCAGACCAACTTCGCCCTGCCATAAGCAAAATTTTAAAATGCTTCTTTGGAAAAAGGGGTTGTACCAAAGTCCTTCAAATCGGCAATCGTTAGACCCATACTAAAAAAGCCTGGATTAGACACAGAGGTCCTTGAAAACGATCGTCCAGCTTCCCATCTTCATTTCCTGTCAAAGATTTTTGAAAACATTGTCGCTAAGCAGCTGGTTGCATATGTTTAAAAAGAATGAAATGTCAGAAACATTTCAATCTAGGTTCAAGAGGCAGCACTCCACTGAAACGGCTCTCATCTGCGCTAACAATGACGTTATGTGTGGCAATGATGACGGGAAGGTCACTGCCCTAGCTCTGCTAGATCTATCAGCTGCATTTGACACAATAGATCACGATGTTCTGCTAGAACGATTGAGAACAAAGATCGGTCTGGCAGACGAAGCACTGGCGTGGTTTTAAATCGTACTTGTCTGATCGTGTTCAATCCGTTTCGTGTGGGAGTTAGGTCTCACCCACGAGACCAGTCACCTGTGGAGTCTCGCAAGGGTTGGTCCTCGGTCTGTTGCTGTTCTCTATTTGTACTCAATCTCTGGGAAAAGTGATTAAGGCCCATGGACTAGGATATCACTTTGATGCTGACGATACTCAGCTATATTTGTCATTCAAACCGTAGGAATCTGTTGCAGCAACTGATAAACTGAATTCTCGCCTTGCCGATATTCGATTCTGGATGTCGGAAAATTTCTTCAAACTAAACGACGATAATACCGAACTGCTGCTCATAGGACGCCCTAAGCGTGTGGCTGGATTAAAAAGCTTTGCTCTTCTAATTGGTGATGCTGTTGTGCAACCATCATCACGTGCTCGAAATTTAGGTGTCATTTTCGACAGCTGCCTCAATTTTTAAAAACTTCGTTCAGAAGACTGCCTCTACAGCTAGCCATCTCGTCCGATCCCTATCTAAGAGTAGGAGCTGTCTCCAAGGGCGGATTGCAAAAAATCCAACTAGCTCTTTAGTTTTGTCTCGGCTTGATTATTGTTATTCCCTTGTGGCTGGGCTACCAAATAAAGCAACTAGGACACTGCAGATGGCTATGAATATGGCTGCACGGCTAGTCTTCAAGTCCCAGAGGTTTGACCGGGTATCTCCTTTGTTAAAAGAGCTAGGATGGATGCCGGTTGAGCAACGGATACAGAGCAAAGTTCTTACGCTGACCCACAAGGCTCGCCACGGCTCGGCTCCTCCTTACCCAGCTGAACTGCTGCACCAGTTTCAGCCTCCTCGCGCCCTCAGATTCTGTACGGACAATGAATTAGCTGTACCATCCCTCCGCTTGAAGACAGTTGGCGACAGAAGCTTTAGCTCTGCAGGTCCTAGACTGTGGAACTCGCTTCCACAATTCTTACGCAACGACAACTACTCTCCTACTGCCGACTGTGGCTCATCCTTTTCAGCGGTCCTGAGCTGCTACTTCCACGCTACTCGCTACTTCAACTGCTCTCCTGACTCTGCCATGCTTCCCACTTTCTCTTTGTTGGGTGAGACGAAGTCTGTTGACTACCGAATACGCATGGAAAGCCGCTTAGGCTGTAAGTGCGCTATATAAAACTCTCCTGCGTAACACCCACATAGTCATTGTGGCTTTGCGGAGTTACAGACGGGAAGTACATTACATTATTATTATTATTATTATTGTCAAGGCAACTTACAGCTTCTATAAAAGATTGTTGATTCACATATGCAAAATCCAAAAATGCTGATGTATGTATATCAATAATAATCTCCTCAACTGCTCCCAGGTTTTCTTCTTGCCTCCTTGTGGTGATCTAGATGATCGCTTCTCGAGCTTCTTTGTCAACAAGATAGACAGGATCAAAGTCGGTCCATCCCTAAGATGGCGGCATCCTCTTGAATCTCTCTCTAGTCACTTTCATCTGCTTGTAGTGAATGTTGCTGTTTTAAGACAATATGGGGCAGGATTCACATTCTTTCGTAAACTATAGCCTGTGTCTGCAGTTCCTGCTCAATGCGAACGTAAAAGGATGGGCATACACGGCGAACAGAACTGGCTTATAGCATTCTTAGTGGCGTGTGGGTTAGCGGTGCACACCTAGGTTTCTACGGAAGACAGTCTGGTACTCATTGCAGCGCTCGACGCGGAGGGCCGGCGGCGACGCGGCCGTATAATAAGCGGCTGCAGTTTTGCAAGGATAGCAGCTGACAAAAATTTTAAAAAAAGTAAACAAAAAAAAGTAAACAGATTTCTGCCCGGACCAAAAGAGTGGCCGTGCCCGAATACCTAGGGTGGCTGCAATATTAGCTCGAGCAAAATGACTGACGAAACATAACTTCAATCGCCATACGCAGTCGAACGCTTACACTCTACGCTGTGGGACATTTCATTAACTTATCACAGCACATACTGCGGTACTATAATACTTCGAGGTAATGCATATCCATCCGTAACTCCACATACACTAGGTGGGTGTTACGCACGAGAGTTTTCTGTAGCGCGCTCAAATCTTAAGCAGCTTTCGGTGCGCATTCGATAGCCAACAGACTTCATCTCACTCAACGAAGAGAAAGTGAGAAGCATAGCTGAGTCAGGAGAGCATTTGAGGTTGTGAACAGCATGGCTATAGCAGCTCAGGACGGCTAGAAGGATGTGCCACAGCCAGCAGCTGGAGAGTAGTTGTTGTCGTTGCCTAAGTATCCTATATCCGAGATCCTATGTCCAAATGTGTGTAGTAAGTGGCCTGCTACTAATTCTAATGAATGGATTGGCAGATTACCGGAATGAAGCGGCCGCTTTTCGCAGCCTTCGATTTCACAATCCCTAAGCTACTATCTTTGTTATTTAATAAGAAAAATCCTTTCCCCCTACTGTGATCGTCATGCGCACGCCCCGCACGGCCGTCGCGTCGATCTGTACTCGTTCGCGCCGCGTTCCCGTTTATGAATGGTGGCTGGCTGCGATGCCAGTCTTAGCCGCGGCGACCTCGCAGTCTGCCTTCCAAGGAGGTCACGACATAAAGCTCATAAATCACGCAAAAAATGCTGAAGAACCATAAACCGGACTTACGTAGGACTGTGGCCAACCAAAACGGCTACGGTAGAGCGAGAGTGAAAACACGGAAAACGTTCTTACGTGTCGGCCAATAAAAATGAAGGGGAGATGTTCAAACGTTCCCCCGGGCGCTGGATTAGGTGGGTGCCAAAAATAGTCGCCTAGAACTGGGGCAGGGGGCGCCGTCTGCGCAGTTCCTCTCCGAGCGCACGATATCCTAGGAGCGCTACGCTTCACCAGGTGAGTCGCAAGTCCACCCGCGTGAGTACAGCTCACGCGCCAACCTCGACCTCTTGACCTAATTGGCAACAAGGAGAGAGAGGTATAACTTGAAGTTTGGACTCGCAACCAATGGCCGCCGCCGCACAGCTTGTAAAATAAAAGAAAAAACTCGAGAGGTGCAGAAGCAACTTTTCAGCGCCTTCCGGAGGCGAGCGCAACGAAGGATTACTACGCGACCAACCCCCCCCCCCTCAGCTCTCTTCGTTCAGTTTCAGTCACGCTTCACTGCTCTGTAATGGAGCTCGCAATTCGGCGACGGCGATCATGAAACCCCCGAGCTGCGATCGTATGCGCGCGCTCAGCACACGCACTCGCACACATACACACTCATGGGCGTGCGCGCGCAGACACCCGCCGACCGCACCCACTCTGCAGCTGCGCCGCACAGCTAGGTCACCGTGCGGGTCATGTCAAGGACTAATGCGACGGAGCGCCGCTCTTCCGGCTCCTTCTATCTGGCGTTGCCTCCGGCTGGGCAGCGGGCTCTTCCTGGACGCAATATCCGCAAAGGCCGCGCGAAGATTGACGAAGCGCCTCTAGGGGCCCGCCGCTCGGCGCGCGTCCCAGCTACCGTCGTACTAGCGCGTCCTGTGGCGCTCTCGGGGTGACCATGCCCGGCGGAACCCGCAAGGTATTGCAGGATTGGCTGCGGCACGTCGACGGCCTGAAGGAAGTTAGGCCGCAGACCGACGAGGAAGACGACGAAGTTCACGACGGCTTCGAAGAAGAGTTCCTGGTGAGAGTGCGCGGCGGCGGCGCGAGGCGAGCGTCGGCGCCGCCGCGCAGCAGCTGCAGCAGCAGGTAGGCCCTCAGGTCCTGTATGGACAATAAATTTGCTGTTACATTCCTCTGCTTAAAGACCTCTCGCAACAGAAGCTTGTTTGTGGAGGTCCTAGAATCTGGAGCTCGCTTCTACATTTCCTACGCAACATCTACTCTCCTACTGCCGACTGTGGCACATCCTTTTCAGCGGTCCTGAGCTACTACTTCCATGCTACTAACTACCTCAACTGGTCTCCTGACTCTGCTATGCTTCCCACTTTCTCTTTGCTGCGTGAGACGAAGTCTGTTGGCTACCGAATGCGTACCAAAAGCGGCTTAGGCTGTGAGTGCGCTATACAAAACTCGCTTTCATAACACCCACTTAGTCTGTGGCTTTGTAGACAGATATATTGATATATTGCATTTCATGATGCCGCATAGTCTCTTGTCAGCTGTGGTAGGATCTCTTACGAGTTTAGGTCCACGAAGATGCACCTCGGATGGATTCCTGTGGGTGCATGCTAAGCTGTTTGGACCGCACCACCTCTGGTGCTGCACAGCCACTTGCAGTGCTTGGGTTTGACTACCTTGAACGACACTTGACACATTTTCTCTTCTTAGTGCTACTTTGTTCCCTTTACGTAGTTAAACGTAAGTTAAGTTTTAGTATTCGTAGCCACCAGTCAGTGCTGTGTGACAGCATTGGTGGGTCCTTGTGATGTGTCCTTTATGTGCTTATGCATGCTGACACTGTGCATGCTGCCACTAATCATATTTACATGCTGATTCTGTGCATGTCACCCTAACAATGTTTTGCTTGGTGGCATTGTGTAACTTACCATTAACCGTTTGATCCTGCTTCCTTTACAGCACATGCAACGTGCCCATAAAGAGATTAAGTTCACCGAGGGCACTATACAAATGTGTTATTATTAGTATTTTATACCGACAGTATATCAACCTGCTATGTGGCTCAGCAAGGCTGCAGTGCAGTGCATGCGACTACATATATATATATATGGAAATAATGACATGACATTAAAGCAGTTGATGTGTAGCAGACTCGGAGAGAGCAAGAATATCTTAAAGTCATAAAATGTCATAAAATCATAAAATAGAGTCATAAAATGCACAATTTCAGCTCCCATGAGCACGAAGGGAAATTAATGCTGGACGGAGGGCAGAGGGTGAATGCTGTGCGGAACACGTGGGTTTGTAGCTTCTTTTTAAATATCGTTAGGTCTAGTTGATGTCCCGACGTCAACGAGCGGTGTTCCAGGCTTTGGGATGAACTGGTGTCACATTCTTCGAAGGATTTATAGTCGTTTAGAGGCACAGCTAAACGACTTGATTCACAAGAGCTGGTGGTATGGTGCAAAGCCTGAGAGGGAAGTATTTCCGACTGGTTAGTTGGAGCAAGAGAATGAAGGGACTCAAAAGCTCTGCGATGGAACCGATATTCACTTAGCATTTTTTTTCGAGAATCGGCTCTTGCTGGAGGAAGGACTTCACCCTACTGGCCCAGCATTTTGTTCTCGGCCTCGTGCAATACGATACAGGCAGCTGCCACTAGCTTGCTCACGGCTTCACGGTCAAGTCCTTCGCACTTTGAAGCTGAGATGACTGCTCTCTTGGCACGTTTAACCCGTAGCTGAAAGCATGTGCCAAAAGGCCGTCGGCAAAAGCTGCCTGGAGCACTCTGGATTCACTGCTGCTGTCTATTGGCTACCTCGGCGGCTGCTCCATAGCCATCTCGATGATCCGGGAGTTGTGCCAGCTGAGAGTTCTGTTACGCTCCTCGGCTTGCCCTCTTCAAGCCCTCTTCGCTCTCTCCCGAGTCTTGACATCGCGGCGATTTCGATCTGAGCATGGGCACAGCGTCCTTGGCATGGCAGTTAGCCGCTAGGCATTTGTGCTGACCATGCTGATGCGATGAGCCTGGTATGTGTGCGCATCTGCATAACGATAAGTGCTCGTGCTTGGCTTTCACTATTTAGTCTGCATGCCTCTTCCCTTCTTACCTCGTACAAACCTTAAATCCTTTGGAGACCGTGCATTTAGCTCGTATGCTCCCACAGCCTGGAACTCCCTCCCGACCTGCATCAGAACATCCCCTGACCTGACCACATTTAAAAGAAACTTAAAAACATACCTATTTAGGACAGCATTTAGTGGGTCCTTGTGATTCGTCCTCGATGTGCTTATGCGTGCTGACACTGTTCATGCCGCCACTAACCACATTTGCATGCTGACCCAGTGCATGTAACCCCTAACCATGTTATTCATTTTGTTTGTTTTTCAAGCATGATTTTACTTACTATTCTATTGCGTATCACTTTGCAGCAAATGTAAAGCGCCTAGAAAGAGATTAAGTTCTCTGAGGGCGCTTTATCAAGTGCAATATTATTATTATTATTATTATTATTACCAACTAGCTGCACTAAGTGCATTATGTTTGCTTAGGAATACTGGCCAGAGCATGACACTTGATTGCTGATGCATTCTATATACCATGCATGTCACGAAACGTTAGGTCGGGATCCTCATGGTGCATATTGTAAAGCACCTGAATAAAGGTCAATGTGTCTTAGGGCCCAATGCATGGGGGCTAGTTGTGCTGTCTGCCTGCATGCTTGCGATTTCGATAGCTGTCGGATTTTTCTGTCACTTGCTCACCACCGTTGGCTGGTTGCCCTGCAGTAAGGCAGGCGAGCCTGCCTTTGTTTTAACCGTACGACTGTGAACCTGTCGGCAGGCAGGTCATTTATGCCTGTGAAATGCCTGGCACCTTCCCACTGCCGAATGGAGGTATCATCATTCTTGATCAGCTTGCCGACGAATCGTCGACATGCTGAAGTGTTGCTAGTGCAGCATCCGTGGCAGCAGCTGAGAGAAGATGCTGTGCAACGCCAAAAACACCCGACTTCCTCCTTTCTACAAGGATGCCGCTCGGCTGAACCTATCCTTGTCAGTCTCATTGCTCGACCAACTTTCTTACCTCCCTTGCAGCCGGCATCGACGACATCCGCACTTGGATGGCCTCTGGCTTCCTGAAGTTTAGAGAGGGTTCAGACCAACCTTGTAGTTGTGGGCAAGCCTAGTGTCACCGGCAGGCTGGAATATCTCACGCTCAAGATCGGTTCATCAATCTGGTGACGTCTACTCCTAGCCGGCTGTGCCGTCTTCCGAAGTGACTTGTCAGTGGATGGATGAGCTTATTGCTTCCTCTATCAAGTCGGCCTACTTGCAGCTGAGGAGCATTGCCAAAATTAGGGCGTTTTTAGATAAGTGTGCTATAGCTAAACTAGTTCATGTGTTTCTGACATCGCGTTGTAGACTGAACTGCATTCTCTTTATTCAGGACTCCCAGCTGGTGCCTTTCATTTTCTATAACTCGCGTAAATTAATAGTAATGATGATAAAGATAATACATGTGCGTAGGCAGCGCCCTCGGAGAACTTACTCTCTTTTAGGCCCTTTACATATGGTGTAAAGAAAGTATGATCAAATGATTATTGGTAACATGCACAATATCAACATGCATGACATGGTTAGAGGTGACATGCAAAATGTCAATATCTAAGACATGGTTAGGGGTAGCATGCAGCAGTGTCAGCACGAATAAGCACACAAAGGAAAATCACAAGGGCTCGCTAAATGCTGTGATAGATAGGGGCGATTTAGCTTTCTTTTAAAGGTCGTCAAGTCTGGGGCTGTCATGACATAAGTCGGGAGTGAGTTCATGCTTTGGGAGCATGCGAACTAAAGGTGTGGTCTTCAAAGGATCTGAAGTTTGTGTGAGGTATAGTTAAATGATTTGATTCAGAAAAGCAGGTGATATGATGCCTAGCCTGGTGGGGGAGTAGTTCTGATAGGTAAGCTGGAGGCAGAAAATGGAGGGACGTGAAAGTGAGTGACAGCACCGTGAAGTCGGTGTGCTGCTTGACTGGGACCCAGGTCGGCTATAAGTGGTGTTATGTAGCAACTGCGACGTTCACGATAGACAAGCCTAGCTGCAGTTTTTCACTAACTGAGCACCTGATTGCACAGGCCGGTAGACCAACAAGCAGTGACTTACAGAAGTCAAGACGAGATGTCACAAATGCATGGACCAATTGTGATGTAGTATCCCTTTTTTATGCAAGCCCAAATTTCAGCAACATTGTATTGCTTAAAGTAGTCAGACTTGACTGTAGAGCTGATGTGGTCATCTAGTGAAAGATCACCTTGGAACAGGACACCTAGGTTTCTTGCAGATGCAACAGGAGATATGCTAGTAAAGCCGATTTTAAACGTTAAGTTTTCCAGTTTCTGAGACACTTAATAGCAATAATAATAATAATAATAACTATAACGATAGATTGTTTGTATGCACCCTATACACCCTTGTAGCACCCTAAGAGAACTTAATCTCCATCTAGAAGTTAGCAGTTGTTCTGGTCTGTCGTCACTGGTGTCACACCTGTGGCATCGTACCACTCTCTATTCGAGCTGCTCTGGCTCCCTATCGAGCATCGAAACGACTTCGACATCTTCCTGCTGGAAGCCTCCAGGTCACTTCAGTGCGCTTACCCCACCCTGCTATCTCCTTGCTCCTCCAGTTCACTCTAACTACCCGCTCCTTAGGTTCCAGTCACTCCGTCATTTCTTGCATTAATTTGAATCTTTTGGTGATAAGGTGTTTTGCTCTAATGCACCATTAAGTCTAGACCTTAGTGTCTGGTTCTATTACCACATGTATTGACTTTGCATCATTTAAGTCTCAGCTAAAGATCCATCTCTTGTTCCTCCCTGCTTTCCCTGCGAACTTGTCTTGTTTTGTTCCTGTTTGCTTTGCGTCTTACCTGTGCATGATCCAGTGCATGTCACTAACCTGGCTTTATACTAACTGGTGGTCCCGAGTGTCTTCTTGTGTCTTTTTGCATGCTTATCATAGCACGATATTTGTGTTCTTGTATATGCTTTTCTAAGTATTATACCATGCTGGTAATTAACTCTTGCCTATTGCATCTCTTGCATGAAACTATATAGAACTCCTGGATAGAGATTTGGTTCCCACGGGGTGCTTTAAAAACGACATTATTATTATTATTACTTGTGCCAGCATACTTATCTTCTAATTTAGCAGAATAGGGATTTTACACTAACTCTAGTTCGTCCCACTGTTCTTTCTCCAGTTCATGGCTGCTGGTCTTAGCTGGCTGAGGTGACACCAACCTGATGCTTTCTCTTGTCTGTCCTTATTGACATTCAGTGATGATACTAGGTCCTGTAGGGGCTTTGAAAGGCAGGCACCACCGGACTTGCTGAGCATTGTGGTTGATGTGGACACCGGTGCCATGGCCGTGGCACCATTTTTTCCATTCGGCTGTGAACACTCACAGCAGTCGTTGGGAAGCATCTGATTGTTTCGGCTGATCAAACAGCTTTATTTATAGAGCTGCAAAAGAGCCTGACTAGCTGGCACCTTACCAATCTGCTGAGACCTAGTGGTCCAATCCCCATCTGTACGACACATAGTCCTGCTCGTGTGCACCCACGTTCAGCTGCAGGCCTGTGCCATTGCTATGCTGCACGACAGAGCTGTTCTATCCAGATAGATGTGCACTTTCAGTAGTTGCTGCCCCAGCACACGCAGCAATCGTTGAGTATTATATCTATTCTACCACCTCTTCCTCCTCCCCCTTAATTGGCCGGCTGGAGCTGCTAGTGATCATTCCTGCAAGCATTTTTCTGATTTGACTCAGCAGCCGACCTAATGCTGACTCATGTTGACCATTACAGAAGCATGCCAGCTCATCTTTTCCCTACTTGCTCTGCCAAATGCAAAATCCATACCGTACTCTACGTTGTTGTCGGTGCCGTTTGCTAGTTGTTGAGGTCATTTTTGAGTTAATAATAATAATATTATTAATAAGACATTTGTACAGCACCCTAAGAGAACTAAATCATGGTAGTATTGAACCCATCTCCTCATCCATCCATCCTCTCCCCTTTCTCCTCTCTCCTTTCTCTCAGTCCCCACCTGCCACATTGCTCCTCGGGATACCACCCCTGCAAAGCCGATAATAATAATACACGTGATGAAACACCCTCAGATAAATCAGTATCTTTCTAGGCACTTTACATTTGCCGCAAAGGAAACACGATCGCATGGTGAGTGGTATCATGATTGATAAACAACATGAATAACATGGTTAGGTGTGACATGCACAGGGCCAGCATGCAAGTGTGCGGCTAGTGGCAGCGTGCAGCAGCGTCTGACCGAATATGAATGGCAGCTAATAGGTATAAGATCGAACTAATTATTCTCATCCCCACACTGTCATTGGGATCAAGAAAAAAACTCTTTCGACAGATAGCCCGATGATAGATAGCTAAATGGAGTCATACATAGCCGGTCGTACTGCTGCTGCTGTGAGTGTTCGTGTTTGCTCGGCCTGCATGTAGAGCAGGAACTCCGAGTGCAGGCGGGTAAGTCTTTGCTCTGGCATACACTTGGCCACGCTTAACCTTGACCAGGACTTTGGTGCATCGGTAGTCGACCCTGCCTGTCCTGCCTACATCTACTGGTGGCATACCCGACCTTCGAACGTGGAGGTCGACCTGTGAGGTCTGGGTTTAGGTTTTCAGTACCAGAACCAAATGTACTGCACGGTAGGGAGGGGTTGCCGAATGCTTTATATTTTCTGTAGTTAAGCGGACTGCTTATATGCAGAAGAGACGAGTCTTCGGACCGAACAGCCATGCGCCGAGATGGCTCGTGCTGGCAAGGCTCCTAAGCAAAGTTTTGCTTGCGCAGAGGCTTGACTAGTGATGCACCTTTTGGCTCATTGCATGAATTCTCATGTCGGCTCATTCGCTGGCCTGCGAAAAAATATGGCCACTGGGCTCTGGCCCTCCCAAGGACCGGCCAGAAAGCCTCTTCCTTTGACCTTCGTACGATTCGCTGGTTCTGACTGGTCAATGTATTGCCGGTATTCTCCGTGTGCCAATCTTGGCTCTTTTTTCGAGTATCTCTAGAATTAATAATGAATTAGTAAGATTAATAATAATAGGACATTCGTGTAGCACTCTCAGAGAACTGGTTCTCTTTCTAAGCACTTTGCATATCTCAAAGGAAAAATGTTAATTGGGTTGCCGATAACAATGCACTATGTGAGCACTCAAAAGAACACATAAGAACAATTGTCATATACACTTGTCATATACTCTTGTCATATAAATACTATAATATATTATATCCACTATATTATACATATGTTCCATTTTATATATTCTATCATATATTCTGTATATAATATAATATATTCTAATAACAATTGTCATATACACTATGTCATAAATTGAACTCATTAGAACACGAGAACATTTTATAGGTGGATGATGGCACAAATACTGCCAATGGACCGTGAGGATTGTTTGCTTCTTTTTTGAATTTCATTAAGTCAGAGAATGTTGTGGCGCTAGCACTGTTTCCAGGTGATTTCAGGTTAGTTAGATGCACAGCTGAACAACTAGAGTCAGAATATGGGGTGCGGTGCAAAGCCGTACTTTAAAGTATTGCGGATTGTTAGGCCGGAGCAAGAGAATGAACAGATCTCAAAAAGTGAGTGACATAACCCGTAAGTCTGCTTGATGGGGAGCGTTCCGATGAGAAGTGGTTTGATGTGGTAGTTACAATGTTCAAGACATACAATCAAAGCAGCAAAGTCTTGCTCCACGTGTAAGCAGCTTACTCCATAGGCAGGGTGACTTGCTACTAGTGAGTTATACAGGTCTAGATAGGATGTCACAAATGTATGGTTCGTTTTGGCTGTGGTATTCTTGTCTAAGCAGGCCCGAAGTTTTGCAAGATTTAGCTAAAATTAGGCAGACTTGAATGCATAGCTGATCGGTCATTTAATGACATTGCAACAGGACACCCTGATTGCATGCAGTCGTTACAGGAGGTATGCTGTCCAAGCCCAATTTGAGTGTTATGCTTCCCAGTTTCTTACTAGCAGTAGGTTTGCCCATTAATAGTGAGTTGGGTCATTCAATTTGAGAAAGTATGCTTCGAATGAGTTGATAGAGTTCGGCTTGCTGGATGGCAGTAAGGGATCAGAGCACATCTATTCGTGTGTGTCATGTGCCTAAATATTAAATCCAAGATTTGCTTGGCGAATATATTGGCAAGGCAGAGAGAGTGTAATGTAAAAAGAAATGAGCCAAAGACAGAGCCACTGGATCCACTTCATACCTCCCTCGGCTTTCCCCCTGGCCTTGGCCATTGATATCAATGCTCTGACTTCTCCCACTGAGATATTGATACCCATTGTATTGCAGTGTGTTGCCAGCATTGCCCAAGTAAGATGACAGGCACTCACGGAGGACTCTTTGATCAGCTGGATGAAATGCTGCCGAGAGATCCAGCAGAACTAGCAGAGAGACTACCTAAGTAAGCATTCCTGAGAAGGTCGTTATTCACTAGCATTAGTGTTGGCTTTGTGGAGTGATTAGCTCTGAAGCCTAGCTGAAACTTACTTGCAAAGTTTGAAGTTTGGATGAGATTTTAGCTAGTCTCCCACTTTTTTTTCCAGTGCCTTTGATAGAAACGGCAATACTAAGACTGTGCTGAAGCTCTTCTGATGTAGTTAAGTCATTTTAATGGATGGCCGAACAACAGCATTTTTTGAAAGGTGCAGGGACAAGACCTTCTGCTGAGGACTTATTTATTATTTTTAATTATGCATCATCTGAGTTATTTGCACCAGTCTTAATTTAACCCGCTAAGGACTTATTTATTTATGTTAATTGTGCATAATCTGAGTTATTTGCACCAGTCTTAATCTAACCCGTAAGCCTAGGGTTCGGCCTGCGCAATCTTCTCCCCAATAATTGTGCATCCCAGCATACAACTAACGTCGCCTTACTGAATGTTAGCCGGCTGCTGTACATGAAAGGTGAATCTAGGCAAGTAGATTCAGCTAATCGACATCTTTGAATTAAATAGACGTATGTGGGTGAAGATTATGCATCTGATCTCATGCAGGGAAAGATGGTGATTAAGGCAAAGATTGGCAGCAGAATTCGAGCTGGCTGATTCAAGTTTTGCTCGATGTGCGTAGTGTTCCATGATGACACAGCTTTCGGTCGCGAGAAGGTACGCACAATGAGCAAGAGCAAATATAATCTACTAGTAGTGAACTGCTTAAGGATAACCCCTTTTCTACTTTTGCTGAAAGGACTCCTGTTGATATGTGAAGAGGCATTATAGATATTGCATGCAGTCACGGTGGTGCAGAAACTCAAGATGCCGGACAGCTAAAGCTTAATGTCTTAATCTGGACTAGCACAGAGTAAATAAAAGCAAAGGGTAAAGGTCGGCTGGTTCACCTGCATCATTTACCTTAGCATTTACTTATCCATTTACCTGTGACAGCAGATGAGCCTTAATCACCATCAACCCTCCCCCCCCCCACTGTCAGTAGGCTGTAAAGAATTGTCTGCTCAAGGACTCCAACCGACGACCTTAGTCGTGAAGTTTGAGCACCAAATACTTCCAGGCTAATAACCAGGTTACGAATGGCTTTACTTGCCCTACCAAAAAGGGACGTGACTGCAAGGGTAACAGTTTGGTTGGTCATACATACATACCGATTGTTGGCATCTAGAGGAGATTAGTGTTCGATGCCTCGTGTCATGTTGTGGCCTTTGCCACTTTGTGTAGTATAGTCACAGTGGATGCAGCAAGAATGTGTACTGGTGCCCCTGACCGGCCTTGAACCTCGTGATGCGATTACTTTAAAGTCAGCCATTTCGCGTGCACATTCGTCATGTTCTGCTTGACTGTGAAGCCCGGATCTCAGCTGATGCCGTAATGACGGCTGTAGCACGGAAGTGGACATTTTGGGCAAGTGCGTCGAAAGGTTCTTTGTGTGGGCCTCACTCGAAGCATCGGCTGTCTTCGACCGGCTGGATTCCGTGGCAATGATAATAATAATAATAATACATTTGATATAGCATCCTCAGCGAACTCAATCTCTTTCTAGGCACTTTACATTTGCTGCAAAGGAAGTGTGGCCTAATGGTTAGTGGTAGCATGCTCAATAAACAACAATAATAACATGGTTAGGGGGACATGCATAGGGTCAGATGTAATAGTAATAATAATAATAATAATAATGCACGATAAAGTGCCCTCAGAAAACTCAATCTCTTTCTAGTTGCTTTACATTTACTGCAAAGGGAAACCCGATTGAATGGTGAGTAATATCATGCTTTATAAACAACATGAATAACATGGTTAGGGGTGACATGCACAGGTGACATGCAAGTGTGGTTAGTGGCAGCATGCACAGTGTCAGCTCGCATAAGCACATGAAGGTCGAATCACAGGGACCCACTAAATGCTGTCCAAAATAGGTGTTTTAAGTTATTTTTTAATGTGGTCAAGTCTGGGCATGTTCTGATGTAAGTCGGGAGTGAGTTCCAGGCTTTGGGAGCATACGAACTAAATGCACGGTCTCCAAAGGATTTGAGGTTTGTACAAGGTATTGGTAAACTGTTTGATTACGAAAAGCAGGTGATACGATGCTTGGCCTGGTAGGGGAGTAGATCTGAGAGATGGGCTGGAGCCAAAGAATGAAATGTAAGTATGGTTAGTGGCAGCATGCACAGTGCCAGCATGCATAAGCACATAAAGGTCGAACCACAGGGACCCACATTTAAGAAGAAACTAAAAACGCATCTATTTATGACAGCATTGACTTCTGTAACTCACTACTTGCTTGTCTACCAGCCTGTGCAATCAGGTTCTTACAGCTTGTACAAAACTCTGCAGCTAGGCTTGTCTGTCGTGAGCGTCACAGTTGCATCGATTTTAACGTTTTGTCGCTCACTTTTAGGTCCCTTCATTCTTTGGCTCTTGCCTACCTATCAGATCTACTGACCACCAGGCTAAGCATCGTACCACCAGCTTTTCGGAAAACCGTGCCTTTAGTTCGTATGCTCGCAAAGCCTGCAACTTAGCAACTTACTCCTGATTTGCATCTCGACATCTCCTGACTTGACCAGATTTAAAAATAAACTAAAAATGCATCTAGTGATCACAGCATTTAGTGGGTCAATGATTCCTGATGGGCTATGCGATTACCATCTGCAGTTGCCGTGGTTTCAAAAAGTGGAGATAATTGTGCTTGTTTAAAAGCGAGTCTTGTGTAATGTGACTGCTGATTGGCTGCTTTATGTTTTTTGCAGCGCTTGAAGGACGAATCGAGCAGATTTGGAAATGAAGGTGCTTACGCCTCATTGGCTGGCAAGTTAGAATGTAACCGCAGGAAGAACCGCTACAAGGACATTCTGCCATGTAAGCGCTCCTGCTGTAGCATGCTAGCCCATGAGATATTTCTTTAAAAAAGTGAAACGATCTTCTTTGCTTTCGCTTGATCCGTGCATCAAGATCCCCTGTCTGGCTTACACGTAGCTTGACTCGCTTGCTTTCGAGAGTTTGCCTATCCGACTTCTCCCTATCCGACCTGCTCCCCTCGTCCAGCGCTCTTGCTCCACCGGCTCCTCAGCACTAGACATCTAGACCGTCTCGCACCGTTATCGTTGCTGCGCCTAAATTGAAATCTGTTGGTGATCGAGCCTTCGGTTCGTATACATCGAAAGTCTGGAACTCGCATCCGGCTATGGTCGCAACGTGCAATGACATAGCATTCCTGAAGTCTCAGATAAAGCAACATCTGTTTCGGTTAGCATACCCTGCGCCCCAATGACCTTGTTTTTGTTCTGGTGTGCTAACCTGTGATTCAATGCACGCCCAAGGTCATTCCTTCTAACCGGTGGCCTTGTCCGTGTGCAGTTTGCTTTAGCATAATGGTCTTGGCATGATACTTTCTTGCTTTCCATGGTCGATACTGTGCATGCCACTAGCCCCTGGTTGTTGATTCTCTTGCAGCAAATTGTAAAGTACCTATAGAGAGAGAGAGAGAGAGAGAGAGAGAGAGAGAGAGAGAGAGAGAGAGAGAGAGAGAGAGAGAGAGAGAGAGAGAGAGAGAGAGAGAGATTTGTCTCGCCTTTGGGTGCTTTACGAACGATCTATTGTTGTTTTAGGAGTAAGGTACTCACAACTCACGACCCAGGTTGTGGGCTTGAGTCCTGCAGCAGGCAATCCGTTATATCTCTCTGCAGGGGGGAGGCCGTAATAGATGCTAAGGCTTTCATGCCACAATTAAACTGAGGCCATCTCTGTGTGTGGCAGGCCTTAGCTGTTATCTCAAGTGGTCTAAGAGGCTTTGACTGTGCAAGAGAGACCTCACCTCATATTGCCCTATCAATTGTGTTTGAACTTTGCTCCATAATTTCGTATATTATACTAGTATATTATGTAGTTATTGTGTATATTATACAATTCCAGCTAGCCGGTTGGCTGCCTCGATGTAGCCGAACGACATTGCTGAGCTTTTGTCGTTGGCCTTGGCTGGCGCCTGTCATCCAGTTCCTGCAAGTAGCTGATGCATACCCCCCCCCCTGTTGAATCCTCTCTTGTTTGGCAGGCACACCGTAGCTTAGCAGAGGGAGGGTGGGAAGGGAGGTGCTTCGCACAAGTGCATAGAAATAAATACCTCGGAGTGGCGCCTGAGAGTGGCAGCTTCTGTATCGTCTTTAGAATAAAGTGTGAATGCAGTGTCATGTGAGCTGTAATGTCGAGCCGTAAGGTGCATTGCCGATTTTTAATCTCCTATAATCGAGATTTTGACTGAAGTCTCTCTTCTATCGAGGGATCAGCTTTGCTGCTCGTTGTAGTGGAGCAGGTAATGTGAATGCGCATAGAAATCCCTTTAATATCACGGTAATGCATTAAATCGACACTGGGCACGAGAAATAAGGTAGTTCACTTGGCAGTAGCTTACCTGGAAAAAAAGACCAAAGGCGGGAAGGGCCACTCTCAGACCTCACGGGCTTTTCCTCCACCATTCTCAAGTGCCTGAAAGTGTTTAAGAAGCAAAAATGTACTTGAATGTGGAAGAAATATGTAGAAATATGCAGGAAAAGCTCGAATAGGTCAGCTTACAAACAGTTTAGAATGGCTTTAGCACCTTAAGAAAGCAGAGACGTACTTGGGTGGCGATAATATCAATGCTTGAATGGGCCTGCCTACATACAGTACGAAGAACAGAATGGACGAATGCCCTGCAGATCTTACTGCTACGTCGGTAGCACTGCCCTGTGTGCCACATGTGAATCCTGTGGCATTGGCAGGTAGAGGTCCGTTCTAACAGATGAACAGGCCAGTTGAGCTGGGAATGGATTCAGCTGATGCAGAGCAAAGTTGTTACTCCGACCCGTGAGGCCAAGGCCACGGCTTGGCTCCTTCATACCTAGCTGAACTGCTGCACCAGTTTCAGTTTTCTCTGCTCCTCTGTGGACGATAAATTAGTCGTGCCTGATTATTATTATTATTATTATTAAGTATTGTTATTAATTATTAGTATTTTGCTTTTAGATTCATGTGGTAGCAGAAGCTTTTGCAATTCTCAAGCGCCGACACCCTGGCCAGCTAATTTGCCAATAGGTATCCGATAGAAACTTCTCACAGTGTGCGCTCACTGCAAGCAGGTTTTTGCCTGCTCACAGTGAGCTGTAGACAAAGAGCGTCAGCATAGTGTAGCTGTTGAATGTGATTGTACAAAGAACAAGGATGCAGCCTCCCAGTTGTCTTTGAGGGACACTGCGATAACACGGTGATAACACGATAACAGTGTTTTCATCGCGCACGGTGGCCATTAGCAAAGCCGCCAAAGCAGCCCATCTCTGCAGCGCTTTGCCGAGCTAATCAAACAGGGGTGTCGTGATTGGACACGGCATCGGTATAACTGTAATTGAATTGCCGATTCGCAGCAGCTTTAGCAGCTGAGCAGCTTTCACGGTTCTTGCATCAGGCAATAAAGAATTGCTCGGTACTTCATTGGAGCCAGCCGACTGGGTTGAGCACCTCACCACCGAGTGTAGACCCAGGCACTGGTACTGGCTTGGGCTTTATGCACGAATTCAGCTGCCGACACTGCATCCTTCCCTACATCCAATTGTTCAATAAGGCTAATCGATTCCCCGAGCAGACCACATTGACGGCGCTTGTTCTGCACTGGCCACCATTGTTACAGCAGCTGGTTCTTTTGCCGATCACACCCTTTTTTCAGAATATTCCTTGCCACTTGCCCTTGTTTTTGGTAATCTTGCCAATATACGTGGCAGAACCAATGGACCTCCTCGAGTGACTTTCGGAGGCTTTGTGTACGGTATCGTGTGACTTAAATTGATGGTTGGAGCTTGATAAGTCCTATCTTATCGATCACTGGTGTATTAAAAGGCCACTTCGGCTGCCGAGCTGGTTTGTTTGGTCCAGCAGTTAAGGTGCTTGCCCTGACCAAGGCCTGGCTGAGGTCGTGGGCTCGAGCCCCGAGGCACATGTGAAGCGCCTGAATAGAGATTAAGTTCTCTTGGGGCGCTATAAAAATGAATTATATTTAGAAGGAAACCGACGATGTGATGCTGTAGCCGTACAGACAGTTCAGGTCGATTGTGAATGATTTCTTTCAACGAGTGACGTAAGCCCCTGCGAGGACAGCTGACATTTGCCACAACGTCCATTTCCCACAGTGGATAGTTAAATTAAAGTATGTCACTTGTATGGCACCTTAGGAGAACTTTATCTGTATCCAGGTGCTTTACATGTCCCGCTGGGGTCAAGGCCACAATCCTGGTCGTCAAAGGCTATCACTTTACCCTGAGCCAAACCAGTACGGCTGTTGCCTCAGATTAGCCTAATGATTGAATGCACCTTTCGTCGATCAAAATCGGTGTTTTTTAATACGTATTACAATAATGCACCTATATTGTTGCAAATGTAGCAATGCATGACCAGGTTCTTACAGCATTTTTTAAAATTCTGTAGGATTTAGGTTCTTCTAGAATTTCAACGACTTCTTTAGGTTTCTGGCTCAAGCCGATGTTGGCTCTTTCGGAGTGCCTCCCTCAAGCTAGAATTCGCGTCCCGTGCCGAGTATTGCTGCTAGCGATTGTTGACAGTCTAGGGAGTCATTGCGGCTCCAGGCAAAAAAGCAGCCGAAGCTAACTAGCTTATTTGTCGAAATTGTTCTGTTGAGGCAAATGGCGGGCAGCAGCCTCCGGAGCTGAGCGATACTAATGTAGGCTTGGTGGGTGGTTTCTTTTTAAACAAGCTCGTAGGCCTCGGCCTCGTGCCAGACCTCGGACTCCGAGCATCCGAGGCAGCAAAGACAAATCGAGGCAGCTGCAGCAGCGCATGGCCGACTACCTGTCAGCCTTGCAGTAGCAGCACTTGCTCAGGAGGGCAGATGCCACAAACCAATCTCGGACCTTGGGATTTACGTCGGCAAGCAGAATTAACAATTAGCTTTGCTGGCTAGTGCAGGGGCAAGGTAGCTAGTCTTGTCTTAACGGAGGTATGTCACGTGTCTCGTTACAGTAATAATACATTTGTGTAGGTAGCAGCCTCGGAAAACTTGATCTCTTTCTAGGCACTTGACATATGCTGTACAGGAAGCATAATCAAATGGTTAGAGCTAAACATAATCAAATGGTTAGAGGTCACGTTCTCAATGTCGACAAGCATGATATTGTTAAGGTAGCATGCACCCTGTCAACAACATGTAAATATGGTCAGAGGTGCAGTGTTGGCACCCGTAAGCATGCAAAGGACAAATATCGAGGACCCATCAAGCTGTAGGCAAAGGGGTCTTGTAGAAGTCTCCTATGACGATAGCATTTATATTTATTTATGCAGGTGAACATGTCTTTCGCAGGAATGATGTCTTCTCTTAAGGTCTAGTTTGCTGTAGCGTAGGCAGGCACGTAGGTCGCCTATATCGAGGTCATGCTGGAATACAAATTTGTTGACCAACTATTTGTTCCCGGCTTTGGGAGCTAAAGGAAATAAAGGCACCGTCTCTAACGGTTGATGGGGATGGAGCAAAGAGAATTTTGAAGAGTTTTGATCAAAGCTCGTTAGTAAGCGAATGGCTCGAGTTTGTAAGACTGTATTCTAGACTGTTTGACGAACGAATCACGGCTGTAGCGGCATGATGGCTGCAGTGAGGGCGGTTATATGGCCCCTTTCTACGCACCAGTCTGCTCTTGCTATGAATTGAAGGGTAGACTGGATCGACCTTCGATCATGACGTTAAATAGTATGGACCGGCTTCTTCCTTCTTTGGCAGGGGCTTAAGGGTCATGGCACGACTGTTCCTCCATTGAGGTAAAAAGCAGGTGCAGGGGCAAGGGGTTTGTTAGCATAGCATACCAGTATCTATATCATATCATACCTGCTCCAGTGAAGAAAGCCTCAGTCTGATCTGCTCAAGATCTGCCCAGGTAAGCCTTTTTTCAGAGACAGGTCAACAGAGGTGCAGCTTCCCACCCCTGGGAGTCAGCCCGAGTCACAGACTCACCTTTGACCTGCCCTATTCGAGGAACCGTTGCATCTAGCCTTGGGTTGGTTTCCAAAGGGGGTTTGTGATAGGACTCTTGAATCCGTTAAAAACGAAAACCGGTAACACTGGCCTCTCTGCTGCCTGCTGAGCCACCTCATTTCCCTTTCGGGCAGCAGAGCTTGAGAGGTGGAGAGCTGGAGAGAGAGAGAAAGAGAGAGAGAGAGATTGTCACGGTTTGCTCCGCCTGGCCTTGGCAGCAGCGGCATTCATGGCGGCTCCCTGTGAGCCGGTGTGTGCACCCGACTCACTGGTGCCCATGCTTGCTGTCTTGTCACTGGCTCAGGGGATGAAACAGGGGTAAGTAGGAGGAGGCGCAACGTTATCCAATCCTTTTGCCTACATGCTGATGCCCTGATAAGGCAGTTTCTAACTCTTGCCGGATTTACCCCGGGACGTGGCACTAGCACTTCCTGGTCTGTATGTCTCTGGTCACTGGTCACTGTCCTCAGAAGAGGGCTGCACACAGCTTTAGAAGCATTAGAGCCCCCTCCGACTAAAGCAATCTCGGTTCCACAACCTGTGACCTTCCTTACAAGGTTCTCCGAGGTTTCTGCATGCGATGCGGCTACTGTAATAAGGTCAAGCAAAAAGAGCTCGTCTCCCGAAGACCCTTTACCTTCAACTCAGTGGTCTTCACTGGCGGACCAACTTAGCCCTGCCATAACCAAGATTTTAATGCTTCTTTGGGAAAAGGGTTCGTCCCGATATCCTGCCAATCGGCAATCGATAGACCCATTCTTAAAAAGCCTGGATTAGACACAGAGGTCCTTGCAAACTATCGCCCTGTTTCCCTTCTTCCTTTCTTATCAAAGATTCTTGAAAAAAGTGTTGCTAAGCAGCTGGTTGAACATATTGAAAAGAATGAAATGTCAGAAACATTTTAATCGGGATTCAAGAGGCAGCATTCCACTGAAACTGCTCTCCGTTTTAATAATGACATTCTACGTGGCAATGACGACAGGAATGTCACTGCCCTAGCTCTGCTAGATCTGTCTGCTGCCTTCGACACCATTGATCACGAAGTTCTGCTTGAACGATTGAGAACAGCGATCGGTCTGGCAGACGAAGCACTGGCGTGGTTTAAATAATACTTGTCTGATCGTGTTCAATCCGTGTCGTGTGGGGGTCAGGTCTCACACACGAAAAGGGTCACCTGTGGAGTCCCTCAAGGGTCTGTACTTGGTCCCTTGCTGTTCTCCATTTATACACAACCTCTGGGAAAAGTCATTAAGGCCCATTGAATGGGATATCACTTTTATGCTGACTATACTAAGTTGTATTTGTCATTCAAACCGTCGGAATATGCTGCAGCAACTGAAAAATTGAATGCTTGCCTTGCCGATATTCGATTCTGGATGTCGGAAAACTTCCTGAAATTAAATGATGATAAAACCGAACTGCTGCTCATAGGACACCCTAATCGTGCGGCTGGGTTAAAAGGCTCTTCTAATAGGTGATGCTGTTGTGTGACCATCACCACGTGCTCGAAATGTAGGTGTCGTTTTCGACAACTGCCTCAATTTTAAAAGCTTCATTCAGAAGACTGCTTCTGCAGCTAGCCATTGCGTCTGGTCCCTATCCAAGATTAGGAGCTGTCTTCCACAGTGGCTTGCAGAAGATTTAACTAGCTCCTTAGTTCTGTCTCGACTTGATTATTGCAATTCCCTATTGGCTGGGCTACCAAAAAAGCGGTTACGCCTCTGCAGCTGACTATGAATATGGCTGCAAGGCTAGTCTTTAAGTCCCAGAAGTTTGAGCACGTGTCTCCTTTGATAAAAGAGCAAAGATGGATGCCGGTTGACCAACGGATTCAGAGCAAGGTTCTTGCACTGACCCACAAGGCCCGCCACGGCTTGGCTCCTTCGTACCTAGCTGAACTGCTGCATCAGTTTCAGCCTGTTCGCGCCCTCAGGTCCTGTGTTGACAATAAATTAGCTGTCCCATTCCTCCGCTTTAAGACCGTTGGCACAGAAGCTTTAGCTCTGCAGGTCCTAGTCTGTGGAACTCGCTTCCACAATTCTTACGCAACGACAACTACTATCCTACTGCCGACTATGGCTCATCCTTTTCAGCGGTCCTGAGCTGCTACTTCCATGCTACTCACTACCTCAACTGATCTCCTGACTTTGCTATGCTTTCCACTTTCTCTTTGTTGCATGAGACGAAGTCTGTTGGCTACCGAATGTCTACCGAATGCTGCTTAGGCTGTGAGTGGGCTATACAAAGCTCTCCTGCGTAACACCCACGTGGTCTTGATGACTTTGTGGAGTTACAGACGGAGATACATTACATAACATTAGAGACTATGCTGTGCAGGATGGGGCTGGCAGTGGCGGTAGGTCGGTGCACCGTACTGGTTGATGTGTCACTTCTAATGTTGTGACCGACTTTGGAGGAAAATTTGCTTGTATACACAAATGTGTATGAAGGTAGAAGCTGGTAACATTTGCATAGGTCTCTTGTGGTGTGCTAATCGTGGAGAAACTTCCTAGGGGGGGGGGGAGTTGGCAGCACTAAGACGGAACTTGTAGTACCTTGTTTGGACCATGATTTGGAGTTGACCTCGACTGGAATGGACTGAACCGAAAGTCACCGGCAGGCAGTGTGCCGTCCCATCGTTCATTCTACTCCTTGCTATCGAGCAAGCCAACAGAGAGCAGGCCTCTTTCAAACTGCGCCAAATTTCCTTGAACCAGAACTAATTTGGTGTTAGAGGCCGTGCAGGTGCTGTTTCTTTATTTAAGCTGCACCTCGGTTAAGTAGTAGCAGCCAGGCTGACTGATGGCTCTCGAAGTATCCCCAGTGAATTTCCTTGTTAACCGTTTGTCAACAGGAAGCAAGTGTCTATGAGCTGTTATCGAGCGGCCTTTGCAGCCGTGTTGAGGAGATATTTCCCATTTGGCTCCTGCAGCTGGGCTGCTGGGCTACCGCAAACACGAGCAGCAAGGCCGAATGTTAAGATCCGTTGGCTACCTGCTATGGTTTAATAACAGCTACTCGCTCACGTTTAGCAGCCTAAATATTTTGATTTTTTTAAAGGTCAATTTTTCGGCAATTCCGTTTTGAAATTCCTCAGATTTCATGAAAGATTGTGCTTCCTTTCCCTTAAATGGAAGCGCTGGAGAAGCGCCACAGCAGAGAGCCGTGTGCGGAGAGCTGAATCCGGAAGCTGCTTCGAACGTGTACCACCCGGCAGGTACCTTTGGCACCCCTTAAATAAAAGTGTGGCATCCTCCGGCAGGTGCTGCCTGCCAGGCCGCCGATGCTTGCTCCCTGAAAGCCCGGTAGCCACAGAATGTCAGGGAAGCTGCTGCCAGGTAACAGTGGAGAGTGAGTATAGCATAGAATTGATAGCCGTTCCAATAAATGTCCATATCCATGATTGCAGAAAGTAAAGCTCTGGGACGTTTGAGGACACACCAAAATGTATCCAACCGAAATCACAAACTTCTAGAATAATAATAAAAATTATTATTATTATTAGATTTGATATAGCGCCCTGCTCAATCTCTTTCTAGGCACTCCACGTTTGCTGCAAAGGAAGCACGATCAAGTGGTTAATGGTAGCATGCTCAATAAACAACAAGAATAACATGGTTAGGGGACATGTACAGGGTCAGCATGAAAGTGTGGTTAGTGGCAGCATGCACAGTGTCAGCACGCATGAGCACATGAAGGTCGAATCACAAGGACCCACTAAATGCTGTGATAAATAGATGCATTGAGAATGCCAATAGAATCACAAGCAGAGTGTAATTCCCATTTCAAATTTCACTCTGGTGAGTGGAGTATTAGCCGAGCAATGAAATTTACGGCCATACAGTGCAAGCTACTCTGAAAATTAAATTGTATAAAAGTCCAAGACCGCAGCTCAAAAAACTGCATACGTGTACCTCGCTCTATCAAGGTTCAACAAGTTGGGATAGAAGTTACACATTATGCAGAGATCGGTAAATTGTTTTATTTGTAGAGGTGTTGCTTCTGGCTTACATCCGGTTAAGACGTGGTTTGTATAATCATTTCTTTTGCATGGAAGTCGTCGGAGCTTTCGATTCCATTTCTAATGTGTTTGCCTTTTGAAAGGTACTCTTAAGAAATATTCGATCGTCGGACCAATTTTATAAGTATTTCCTTGACGTCCTCCCATTTTTGGCTATGCCCGACATTCCACCTTAATTACGTTCCCCAATTTGTCTACAGAAAGCTTAGACAATTCCTAAAGATAGGTCACAGTTTGCATCTTAATGCTTGCATTAGTCAGAGGTGGCTTAATAGAGACATGAATTCGTCCAATTTTTTAAAGAAGAAGTTGGAAAATTATCAGCGCACAGTGAGACCGCTCAGAATCGTTAAGCAAATGAATTGTCATCTTATAAACTTGTTTAGGGCCTGACTTACAAGACAGCAGTTTGGGAGTTAAACAAAATATGAAGCCCTGATTTTTCCAAGCTTCCGAATGTAGATGCTGGTGTAGCCTTTGAACCAGGCTAGATTGGCATCAGACCCAGATTTTGTAAAGCATCTCTTAAGCCCGAACTTTGCAAGGCGAATAATTTTTTCAAGTTTTTTGTAAATTGGAATGTGTCTATGACCCTTTTACTGACCGTCTTAAGAGGAGCATGCTCGTCAGGGTGCTCGTAAGTCTTAAGTTTCCTGCTTAAATGACAATATCGAGGCTGTCGGCAGAGTCTGGATGCATATACCCAAGTCACAGAGAGTTTAAAAAAGTCTCAGTATCAATTATTTTTTTTTTAAGTTACTGTAATTTTCTAGACGAACTCGATGCTCTTGTTCTTATACTGCAGATCAGGAATAGTAACAGAGATTGAGCAATGATCCAAGATGGTAAGCAGGCTCACAGCAAGGCCACCGGGGCAGACGTCTTTTGAGATCACGAGACTTAGAATGTTCCCTCTGATATGAGTTGCATGGCAAATGGTTTGGACTAAACTGAAATTCTCTAGCCAGTTAAGAAATGAGCGAATCTGATTATTGTCAGGGTCATCGACATGAATGTTGAAGTCTCTAGCAATCAAAAACGGACAGTCACCCGGGAATACTTAGGTGACAAACTCCAAAAGCTCCTCCATAAACCACCTTAAACAGCTAGACGGATGTCACTTATCACAAATGTGAAAAGAATAGTCTGTAATTGGGGATTTGTGTCTTAGATGAGGAAGAGGTCGATGGGCCATCACACACCCCTGACCATTTGTCAAGCGGTGTGTGGTGAGGCTTGGCCGGCAGATATGCCCTTGAGCCTACTGAAACTGACTTCCCTGTTAAGGTCAAGTTCAAGTGTGGCCCCCTTTTTTGGCCTACTCTTTTCGGTGTCATGGCTGCAGCCACCAGTTAGCTAACCCAGATGGGTGTACCAGCCATGCTTATGGTCGGTGTCGATGCCATGTTATTGGTCATGTTTGAGTCTATGCCAGCACTGCTTGCATGCTGCTGCTGCACAGTGCAGACGTTGAGCACGCTTTACACATGCTCGTGTGCTGCAGATGACTTGTCAAGAGTGAAGCTTAGAGAACTGGAAGGCGTGGCCGGGTCAGATTACATAAATGCCAGTTTCATCAAAGTAAGTCGAGTGGGGACAGCGAATGGTGTCCCCCGATCAGCTGCAGCTGCAGTTCCCTGCTCGTTCGCTCTTGTGTTGCTGCTCTATAGCTGTTATATATCTAATATCTGTGTGTGTGTGTGTGTGTGTGTGTGTGTGTGTGTGTGTGTGTGTGTGTGTGTGTGTGTGTGTGTGTGTGTGTGTGTGTGTGTGTGTGTGTGTGTGTGTGTGTGTGTGTGTGTGTGTGTGTGTGTGTGTGTGTGTGTGTGTGTGTGTGTGTGTGTGTGTGTGTGTGTGTGTGTGTGTGTGTGTGTGTGTGTGTGTGTGTGTGTGTGTGTGTGTGTGTGTGTGTGTGTGTGTGCACATGTGTGTGTGTGTGTGTGTGTGTGTGTGTGTGTGTGTGTGTGTGTGTGTGTGTGTGTGTGTGTGTGTGTGTGTGTGTGCGTTCGTGCATATTAGATAGATAGATATCTATAGCATGAATGTTTCGGCTTGGTTTCTTGCTCGTAAAGATGCTGGAAATTGCTGAAGCCATCAGGGGCAGTCTTGAGCTATGCAATGCACATGTAGTAGATGCTTTTTTCTAAATCCACACATTTCTGTCGCCCTGCTTCTTCTGTGTGACACTCTGTTAATGATATCCCTACACGAGGCTCGATCGTGTGTCTTCAATCTGTTAAATTGGTTCATCAAAGCGGTTAGTGTCTGCAATATAGACAACTCGCCTCCGTGACACCTGCTTGTTTTTGCTGTAATTCTCCCTCATCTCACGTTTTTAGGGTTTTTTATGAACTGCGTGGTGACCCACATAGTCTTGGCATCAGAGTCTAGCAGACCATCAACTTCAGCTGTGATCCACTGCAAGCATTAGTGATACCTGCTAATACTCTTCTGCCTACTATAGGAATGTAGCTAGTGAATCAGTTTAGCTCTATATTATTTTTTACTATTAAGATAATAGCACGAGGCCGAGAATGAGCTTAGCACCTACAATATGGTAAATGACTGGTATGTAGTCATAGATGCCAGGCAAAGGAAGTCGATAAACTGCAACCTTCTAATGCTACCTTTCCAACACATGTAATGCACCTAGAAAGTGATTTGCACTCCTTCTCAAACGTCTTTTTCTGCTAAAATGCACGAATTGGTATGACGGAACTAGAGATCCGTCAACAGCCGCTGGATCCACGAAACCTTAACCACAGAAGTCAAAGCAGAATAGCTGTCACTGGTAGTTAATGCATCGTGCTGTGTATTAAAACGGCAAATAAGCAATCGGTTACTGTAGATGTTTAGTGTTTAAACTTGGGTATTGCTAAGGAATAATAAGTCCTCGATTGTTTTAGCATTTTAATAATATTTTTCTTAATATGAACTCTCTCTCATGTCTACGCAGTCACCGTGCGCATGAGAGGGTGAGGAGAAATCAGTGTAAACTGCATCTGCCAGATTTCGGCCCGGACCCTACGGTTACCATAGATTTAGATTGTTAATTCAACTAGACGATGCACTGGTGTCCTAGTGTAACAGATAAAGATCCAAAGCATAGCTCGCTTCGTACATTTGCATGCATGCTCACAAATGTGCACACCCAGCAAGCACACTGTGTGCATACAGATACGCATAGACAAAATGCATGTGGTTTCTTACTCCATTTCTCTTGTTTTGTTTGCAACTTGTCGAAGGCAAATGCAAAGCTTGGAAGATGGAAAACGTGGTGGAAGCCTCACTAATTTAGCTAACTCCACAGCTAATTCTGCCCTGAAGACGTGTCTGCGTGCACTCAGATTTGCATTTGGCCGTAGTCAATTGTCTTCTGTAGCAGACTCGCTTAGAGGCCATTGAGCAAAAAGGGTCATTTGTCTGACCGGCGGTCCTTTGCTACAAGAATATAGTACTACTTGCACTTCTTCGTGAGCTTGGGTGTCTCATTTGGTGGCATGCTGGGCTTGAAAGGGCCACAGCTTTGCAAGCTGCAGCGTTCGTGTCAGTCTGCCAATTCCGAGTTGAGATTGTCCTGCCCTGCCTGCTGTGTGAGACCCTGGTGCTGGTGCAGCCTTGATCATCATGCAGCTGAATGGCAGGGGTGCTGCAGGTGCCTTGGTTCTTCGGCCACGGGCTGAGTGGTCTGGGGTGGGGTGAGTGACACTGCTCTTGGCCTTCTCGCTGTGCTCGGAGTGGTTGGACTCAGTAGGGACTGGCCGGTTCATTCGTTTCAGGGCGCTTCAGGGACGCAAGAGTACATAGCAGCGCAGGCACCGCTTCCGCACACCCTTAATGACTTCTGGCGCATGATAATCGAGCAGGGGGTCGTCATCATCGTGATGGCGGCTAACGAAAGGGAGGGTATCAAGGTAACGATTTCGGCTGCGCTCCCCGACTGCGTCTCAGCCTGCCGCCTCGCTCCGCTTGTCCGGATATCAGCAGTCGCTTACACGCAACAGCATCTTGTCACAGGTGAAATGCGAAAGATACTGGCCGGAGGAGGTTGGGGAAGAGAAAACCTTTGGCGACATTTCCGTGAGTCTGGTGAGTGGTCATTTACACATGCCAGTCAGCTGGGATTGATCACGAGTTGCTTTTTGCCCTCCTTGACGATAGTGCTGCATCGGCGAAATGCATGCTTAACTTTTCCTCTTGCTTGCAGGGATCTTTTCTGTCTCGTTTTCCAACTTGTGATCAGCTTAAAGATTGCAATTTCACAATCTCGCTTTACGATTGCGGAGTAGCTCTCGTAATGTTTTGCACACTTTCATGTGTGCCGTTTTGCTGCTCGTTACTTAGATAACTACGTCTTTTCTACTGGTGTGGTTGTTAGTTCCTTAGTATTTCTCCGGCTCTACCAGTCCATCTGACGCCGGCTTTGAGATGTATGAGATGTGCATGAGATCTAGGTGACTGGCCACCATTTGTGCAAGTGCTTTATAGAAAATACTCTTACTGTAGCAAGCACTTCCTTTAGTCGTGATAGCCCTCCCTTTAGAGTTATAGAGAGAAATATATTAAGCTGCATTACATACTTCATATGCTATGCCCATAAGTTTGCAGTCACTCACTCATGCACAGGTTTGTATGCACTCGCTGCCCCTCCCTCTTTTCCTTGATCTGCCTTTTTCCACACTCTTCTCTCTGTGTCTCTCTCCTCTCCTGTCCTCTCTCTCTCTCTCTCCGTCTTTCTCTTTCTCCAGCCCTACATAGCTATCTATCTGTCGAGTTATCTAGATACCTATCTGTATAATGTTTACTAATCTATATAAAAAGGTAAACATATGCATGTTAAGTATGCCTATGGTATGCACACACACGCGCACACACAGAGATACACTAGTGGGCGGCCATAAGTTTAGTCGCACCCACTCCAATTATGGCCGCCAGGTCGACTATTGTTGTAGGCAGTTTTAAAGTCCTCCTGGAATTGATTGTCCAAACAAGTGAAATGTATGCCAAAGTAAACCAAACAGTCAAACACAATTTTTTTAACACGACAATCGAAACATGGGCAGTAGAAGCACTAAATCTAGTCGGATATGGCCCCTCCCCAATTAGCGGCCACTTCAGCTAATCGGGCTGGCATGGACTCGACGAGTTTCCGAGTTATGTCAAATGGTATAGCGTGCCAGACCGCTTTCAATTTGTCCCATAATTCGGCCGGCGATTTTATATTAGTGTCTACAGCTGTCAGCCGATGCTGAACCTCGTCCCACAGATGTTCAGTCGGGTGAACGTCCAGGCTCGGACTAGGCCACTGCAAGCGCGTGAAAAGAGGGGGCAAAGTGGGCATTCAGGGACTTCGTTTTCAGCAGCCGATCATCCCTGTAAGTAGAAACCCAAGAGCGCCCAGACGAAGGCTGGATGTTCATCATCCAGAGCACAGACATTTTCCGAATGTTCTGTCGGACAGCTTTCTCACTTATTCCCAGCTTCTTCGCTTATTCCCAGCTTCCGAGCGAACTCTCTGTTGCTAACCTTCTCAAGATGGTAAGACCATATCTGGCCCTTGACCAAATCAGTAAGGCAACCTCTCTTTGCCCTAGCTGCTAGTAGTGCACTCACGTGTTGATACGGTCTACCGGCAGCAGCCAAGGTCACTGGGTGTCTGCCCAACTTCCCCTGTGTGCTAGCACACACTCCTCTCCGCGATAGAGAGCGGCCTCGGGCGACTCCTAGTGTGGTGTGGACCTTTACTTGATTTCTCCGTAATACCTTCGGGTATTCTGCTGCTATCTTCGCTGTGACTATTTATGAGCTGTCCTCGGATAGGCTACACAAAACAGGACCTGCTTAGCATAAGGTGAGATGTTGCCATTAGTCGATACCTACCGGCAGGCCTTCTCCGGTGGGTCAGTGAGAACCTTCCTGCATCCTGAGTTCGCCCTATCAACAGCTCGACTATCAAACCTACGACTCGTAAGTTTAAAGCACTGAATAGTACTTGTTGCGGTAGTAGCCCACCCGCCGTAGCCCAGCACGTTCTGAAACGTCGTCCGACGGCCGTTACCAAGGTCCAATTCAAATTCTAAGAGCCAGCGTCCGCCGGGCCTGACGCGAACGGTAGAGAATACAAGCCAATTCATCACCGTCGTCAGGTTGATGGACAGCCTCTTAAATCCTGCCTACTAAATGTTCGCTCGCTAAAAACCAAGGGGTTACTTATCCGGGATCAAGTGGTCCGGGAGAAGCTAGATGCATTTCTGCTTACCGAAACTTGGGTGACGCCTTGTTCCAGTAGCTGTATTTCTGAGACTACTCCACCCGGGTTCTCATTCTATCAGTCCATGCGTTCGACAAGGTTGGTGGCAGGGTTGCAATTGTTGTTCGCGAATCGTTTGGCTATAAAATGTGCAGTTTCTCGCATGGGCCATCATTTGAATCGGTTGCAATCAGGTCTTCATCAAAGACAATGCCTCTCACTGTTGTGATATACCAGCCTCCTTCTGGCTGTCTAAACTTGTTTATAGAGGAGTTTTCAGAGTTCCTTGCTAAAATATTTGCGTGTGACAGGCCCCTACTGATTGTAGGAGACTTCAATATTCACGTTGACAACCCAGCAACAGCCAGGTCCGCTCATTTCTTGACTGTCTGGAGAGTTTTGGTTTGGCCCAACACGTTAATCATAGCACCCACGTCGGTGGCTACATTCTAGATCTCATGATCACTAAGGATGTCCTCCCACGGACCTTGTGGTGTGCCCACTGAACTTCTGAGATCATTGTTTGGTCTCGTTTACTGTTCCTGCTCCCTCGTACGTACAGGGTAATGTCGAATTTTTCAAATGACATAACTTACAAAGCATTGACATGGACAAGTTTTTTAAATCTGTTTGTGGTGCAGGTCTTCTTGATCTGCATTCAGACTCGACCGGCAGCCTCGATACCCTTACTGATGCTATGAACATAACACTCGGTAGTGCTCTTGACAAGCATGCTCTCGTTTGCTCTATCGTGTTCAAAGTCGTGGAGATTCCTTTCAATTTACAAAAAACTCCTAAAGACGCGCCGGGTTAAGCGCAGGCTTGAACGTCGTTTCAAGAAATCGGGGTCTGGTGCAGATCTAGTCTATTTCAAAGACTTCCTTCGAGTCTACACCCGAAAGCTTAAAAAAACAAAGGCTTTTTTTATTAGAAAGCTGGATTCCTACCAGTCGAACACTAAAGAGATTTATAAGACAGTAAACCATTTACTGGCCAATGCTGTGAGGTCTGACTCCCCAGATATTAAGGGCTCAGCCGAAAAGTTTTCAGCCTTTTTTACAGAAAAAATTGTGCACATTCGTGCCTCCATTAAGCCCCCTCCGACTAAAGCAATCGCGGTTCCTCAACCTGTGACCTTCCTTAAAAGGTTCTCCGAGGTTTCTGCATGCGATGTGGCTGCCTTAATAAGGTCTAGCAAAAAGAGTTCGTCTCCTGAAGACCCTATACCTTAATCTCTGTGGTCTTCACTGGCAGACCAACTTAGCCCTGCCACAACCAAGATTTTTAATGCTTCTTTGGGAAAAGGGGTCGTCCCCAAGTCCTTCAAATCGGCAATCGTTAGACCCATACTTAAAAATCTTGGGTCAGACGCAGAGGTCCTAGCAAACTATCGCCCAGTTTCCCTTCCTTTCTCTACTAGTATATGTTTCTATCATTATTATCGTGTACTATGCCTATGGATGAGCAGAATAATACTTCGCTCTAGCCAACGAAATCAGGAATCGCAACCGGCCATTGGTATTGGAGCTATCCGGTTGCCAAAGAGGGCATCTACAGATACACCTACGTCCTGATTTCCCGGATTCTGCATTCATAAGTCCTCCTGAGCAAAACGTTTCAGACTAAAGTGCTGCTTCTTGATAGCCAATGACTGACAACATATTCGTTAGTATTTACCATCAATTTAAAGTAGTTCCAATAGCTGTCGGCTGAGATAAACCGACCCTCTTCACAACAGGCTAAGTGCAGCACAACTTATGGCCGCTAGTGTATGTATACCATATTAAAATCTTACTTATGTACATGTATACCTATAATATATAATATAATCGCTGTCATGCTTCAAATGCAATAGGCCCTGGTGTTCTTTTTGCTAACTTAGAAGCACTTATAGTAGCTCTCGATCAAGCAGCTCATATAGATTAGGGCCTTCATACATAGCTGAACTGCAGCAGCTATAGAGCATGTATACATTCTGCTTCGGCTTCTGTAACTCACTACTGCAGTGCTTCTGGCCTGTGAAATAAAGCACTTAAAGTTGATGCAAACCTCAATGGCTAAGCTTGGTGGCCATCACCATCGCAAATTACTTCTCACCAACTTGCACTGGCTCCCTATCAAGCAGCATGTGGACTTCAAGGTTTTTGTCTCTCACTTTTAGGTCCCTCTATTCTCTTGCTCTGGCCCTACCTATCCGAGCTACTCCCCAATTAAACTAGGCATCGTACTACCCGCTCTTTTGACTGAGGTCATTTAGCGATGTCTCAAATCCTTTGGAGATCATGCATTTAGTTCGTATACTCCCAAAATCTAGAGTCCACTCCCGACTGACGTCACTACATCCCCTAACTTGCCGATATTAAAAAAGAGCTGCAAACCTACCTGCATCTAACAGCATCTGCTGGGCCTGTATGAAATAACTGTTGTGTGCTATCTGGATTTACGACTTTGGCTAAACGACAGTTTCGTCCACTTGAGACACTCTGGTTTTTCGATGGAACTCTCGACTCAGAAGGCACAAATCCATGCATTGACA